>NC_059600.1:22751902-22941902 GCF_020424385.1 Procambarus clarkii
TCCTGTTTCATTTTTCCTCCGTGGTCTGACATTGTCACATTTTTAAATCACGTGTTTATTTTCGTGATATACACACACACACATATATATATATATATATATATATATATATATATATATATATATATATATATATATATATATATATATATATATATATATATATAGTATATTTTGGTAGCAGTCTTTCCTGTAGACATATATTATTAAATATGACCGAAAAAGTAAGATTAATAATTCTAACACGAATTTTCTCAATCTTTCGTACATTTCTTTTCACTGTTGGAGGTAAATCAAAAATCAATTCTCCAAAATTAATTTTTATTTCTAGTCTGACGCGACACGAGCACGTTTCGTAAAACTTATTACATTTTCAAAGACTTTAGTTCACAAATACACAACTGAATAGAACTTACGCATCTCCGATTTTATATCTACATTTGAGTGAGGTGGAAGGGGTGATGTGGCATTAACACAAGACAGAACAAGAGGTGGCATTAATAGGGTATTAATTTCATCAACACAAGACAGAACAAGAGGTGGCATTAATAGGGTATTAATTTCATCAACACAAGACAGAACACGAAACAATGGGTATTGAATAGAAGTGTTTGTAGAAAGCCTATTGGTCCATATTTCTTGATGCTTCTATATTGGAGCGGAGTCTTGAGGTGGGTAGAATATAGTTGTGCAATAATTGGCTGTTGATTGCTGGTGTTGACTTCTTGATGTGTAGTACCTCGCAAACGTCAAGCCGCCTGCTATCGCTGTATCTATCGATGATTTCTGTGTTGTTTACTAGGATTTCTCTGGCGATGGTTTGGTTGTGGGAAGAGATTATATGTTCCTTAATGGAGCCCTGTTGCTTATGCATCGTTAAACGCCTCGAAAGAGATGTTGTTGTCTTGCCTATATACTGGGTTTTTTGGAGCTTACAGTCCCCAAGTGGGCATTTGAAGGCATAGACGACGTTAGTCTCTTTTAAAGCGTTCTGTTTTGTGTCTGGAGAGTTTCTCATGAGTAGGCTGGCCGTTTTTCTGGTTTTATAGTAAATCGTCAGTTGTATCCTCTGATTTTTGTCTGTAGGGATAACGTTTCTATTAACAATATCTTTCAGGACCCTTTCCTCCGTTTTATGAGCTGTGGAAAAGAAGTTCCTGTAAAATAGTCTAATAGGGGGTATAGGTGTTGTGTTAGTTGTCTCTTCAGAGGTTGCATGGCTTTTCACTTTCCTTCTTATGATGTCTTCGATGAAACCATTGGAGAAGCCGTTATTGACTAGGACCTGCCTTACCCTACAGAGTTCTTCGTCGACTTGCTTCCA
The DNA here is from genome assembly GCF_020424385.1 of Procambarus clarkii. NCBI lineage: Eukaryota > Metazoa > Arthropoda > Malacostraca > Decapoda > Cambaridae > Procambarus > Procambarus clarkii. Next base: position 22,753,227 of record NC_059600.1, read on the forward strand.
TTCTGAGCTGTGGCTGAGAGAACGGTGGACATATGCGTTAACAACACTCCTCTTGTACCTGTCAGGGTACACTCCTCTTGTACCCTGACAGGTACAAGAGGAGTGTTGTTAACGCATATGTCGACCGTGCTCTCAGCCACAGCTCAGAATGGAAGCAAGTCGACGAAGAACTCTGTAGCGTAAGGCAGGTCCTAGTCAATAACGGCTTCTCCAATGGTTTCATCGAAAACATCATAAGAAGGAAAGTGAAAAGCCATGCAACCTCTGAAGAGACAACTAACACAACACCTATACCCCCATTAGACTATTTTACAGGAACTTCTTTTCCACAGCTCATAAAACGGAGGAAAGGGTCCTGAAAGATATTGTTAATAGAAACGTTATCCCTACAGACAAAAATCAGAGGATACAACTGACGATTTACTATAAAACCAGAAAAACGGCCAGCCTAGTCATGAGAAACTCTCCAGACACAAAACAGAACGCTTTAAAAGAGACTAACGTCGTCTATGCCTTCAAATGCCCACTTGGGGACTGTAAGCTCCAAAAAACCCAGTATATAGGCAAGACAACAACATCTCTTTCGAGGCGTTTAACGATGCATAAGCAACAGGGCTCCATTAAGGAACATATAATCTCTTCCCACAACCAAACCATCGCCAGAGAAATCCTAGTAAACAACACAGAAATCATCGATAGATACAGCGATAGCAGGCGGCTTGACGTTTGCGAGGCACTACACATCAAGAAGTCAACACCAGCAATCAACAGCCAATTATTGCACAACTATATTCTACCCACCTCAAGACTCCGCTCCAATATAGAAGCATCAAGAAATATGGACCAATAGGCTTTCTACAAACACTTCTATTCAATACCCATTGTTTGTGTTCTGTCTTGTGTTGATACTTTTAATACCCTATTAATATCCCCTCTTGTTCTGTCTTGTGTTAATGCCACATCACCCCTCCCACCTCACTCAAATGTAGATATAAAATCGGAGATACGTAAGTTCTAATCAGTTGTGTATTTGTGAACTAAAGTCTTTGAAAATGTAATAAGTTTTACGAAACGCGCCCGTGTCGCGTCAGACTAGAAATAAAAATGAATTTTGGAGAATTGATTTTTGATTTACCTCCAACAGTGAAGCGTAATGTACGAAAGATTGAGAAAATTCGTGTTAGAATTATTAATCTTACTTTTTCAGTCATATTTAATAATATATATATATATATATATATATATATATATATATATATATATATATATATATATATATATATATATATATATATGCCTACTGCAAATATTCCTTTATTATGTTCTCTCAAAAACAGTGGACAAACCAAATAAAAAAACAGTGTTGAATGTAATGAAATGGCCATTTCTGGGTGAGCCTTGTGGGTCCCCCTGAAGCTATACATTGAGATGGTCCCATTTTCCATGTTACATTAGCCATAGAGTTACCTATGGCTTACCGAGAACCAGAGTCAAAACCTTACCCTCCCTCACGGAGGTGCACCCGTATGTTTCACAAAGCCTAATGAAGGAGGCAGCATCGACGGTCCACTCCGTGGAGATGGGAAAGAATCAGAAAAATCTGTCAGCAAGAACATTGGACATTCCCTGGATGTGAACAGTGTGCAGAGCTAAACCCCAAGACTCCAGCAGAAGACGTACTCAAAGCATCCAGCTCCATTGGGACCAAAGCGAACCCCCACATTTGAGGCAATGAACCACAGGGGAACAGTCAGAATGGTGCCAGTGTATGGAGCCCATCTGAATCCTGAATCCTTTGCAGCACATGCCACACGGTCATAAATTTCCGAGCCATACTGTGAGCTGATGAAAGGGAGGAGACTAACGACCCTGGCCAGTTTGGTTAACACTGGTTACAAAAGCCCCAACCCAAGCCAAAGCATCCATGAAGACATCAAGTGAGAAGACACCAGGGAAGAAAGCCTTGGAAAGTCCAAAGAGGAAGCCAGTCATGCAGCAGCTTTTTTTTTCAGGGATATTCCTGCATGGACCTTAAGCCTCTGGTTGGCTTACTAAAGCAGCTGGTGAAGGGCCACCTTGGCCCACATCCAACAATCACAGAGGTGGCAATGGGAACTGAACCAGAGACACCAGAACGGCCAACAAAGTCGCACTTTGCCCCAGAGGAAAAACAATGTAGGCAAAGTTAAAGTTCCTTCGCAATTGCTTGAGCAACATTAGAGTCACCCAGGGCCGAGTCAACACCAACAGACAGTGGCACTGTAGTCTGGTGAAGGCTGCTGGAGAAAGGGAAAGCCGACCAAGAGTCGGATACAATGCCCAGCCAAGTCCGAACTTGGGATAGAACCAACTGGGACTTCTGCCAGTATACCAGGAACCCAAACACAGTGAGCTTAGAAAGAACTTGACGCCTGGTTAGCAGACATGTGGACCAACTGGGAGCCTACACCAGTCATTGAAGTAGGTTAAAATACGTACCCCTAAGAACTGAAGACTAGCCACAACTCGAGTGAAGCGTGTAAACACATGTGGAGCCAGATTGAGACTAAACAGGAGAACTTGATTTCAATTCCTGAAATTAGATATATTGGTACATTCCAATATGTGTCCTGAAGGTACAGGGAGATCATTCAAGCGTCCACCTCTAGTTCAAGATGACGCTCGGACAAAGTGGTCATCTGTAACAAGGGGGTAAGGAATGAACTAGTTTGGATGCGAGAAGTTAAGGATGAACTGAATTTCCAGCAAGTCCTGTTTCACGACCAGGAAGATACGGGAAATCCACCGAAGTGATGAAGATGTTTCGACTACGCCAGACGCCATCCACTCCAAGATGATCCAATGCAGGCAAAGGGAAGAAGCATATCAGGACCGACCCAAACCACAGAGGAAGGAGGAGCTGACCAACTTCAATGTAGGCCATAGGAAACAACCTGAAAAGCCAACAGATCATGAGACCAGAAGCTGGCAAACCCCCAGAAGGCCTTACCTTGACCCACAACAGGCAATGCAACTCTATCCAACTGCCTCCAAGGATCAAAAACGAGAATGCCGAGAACAAAGGAGGTCTGAAATAGGATGACAAGCAGCAGGTGCTGAAGGAAAAAAGTGAGACACAACCTCCTCAGGAAAGAGAAGAGGAGAAAAAAGGACAGTTGGACAAGTCCCACGCCGACTTCAAAGACTAGGTCAACACTGCATGTCGACGAGTGAATCAGGCTGTGAAGAATGTGGCCATCACATCCCAGAGTATGGGAGTGTACAGCTTGAGGAAAGCAGCTGATACACCTACAGCAGAAGGCAAAACCCCCGCATGAGGCCCCTCTACAAAGTACCTCAACATCCTCCCAGAGCCAGTCAGTATGTAGCTCAAGGAGGCCCAGAAACTGCACTATGGAACCCTAATGCGAGCATATATGATGGTGGTCCACCACAAGTTCCAACAACAAAGGGACTTAGGGATGGAGCTGCATGAGGCCTGTGTCTAGAGAGGGAGAGAGAGACTGGGAGCAAACTGGCAGTCATTGAAGGGTGCATAAGGAAGCCCCCAAAAAACATCTGCAACACAGTTGACACCTCACGCCACTCAAGTGTGCGGGTATGACAAAAGCTGCCCCAAGTGAGAACAAAGGATTGTCCACCAGCCAGGAAAACTCCAGAACCTCATAACACATCCTAAAAGGAAAAAAAAGATCCAAACTCAAATGAGTAAAGGTCCATCAAAGATGCATAATCTGGGTCTTGCAGGAGGTACATGAAGAGTGCCTCTGAAGAGGGACCTGAAAGGAAGGAAACCTCTGGAAGGACAATATGCCCCAGCTTGGAAATCCTCAGACATCTCAGGGGCAAGGGAGGAAGATCAGAAGAATACTCAAAGGGGAAATAAGAGGAGGTGCAGATGGAGTCAAGGTGAAGTTCAATTTCACCAACACCACCAATTCCGGGTCCTTAGACACCAGATGGGGCAGCTCCAGGGCATCTAACCAGGTACAGTATATAGCCTAAACCACAGCAAACAAGCAAAACAAACTCACAAAGCAGATGCAATCTGATACACCCTGACCTTATCAGAAGAGTCAGAAAAAACATGGGGAGAGAAAACCCCCACAAAATTCAGGTTTGAAGGTGTCAGACCCAGCAGGCAGCATGGCAGAGGCAGAATGTGTGTTCTTCACTCCGTGACACCAATGGCAAACAACGCTCAAACTCTTACAAGGCGAGACCAGATTTGGGGGGAATATCCATAGGACCACTGAACCCACAGGAGGATTTCCTGGGCCTGGGTAAACCAAGCAGGACACCCAAGCACTTGGGACGCTATGCCAGACGTAAAAATAAGCTGACACTACCTGGGTTACACGGTTGTGAAGTCCGACCTTGGTACACTGAAGGAAAGCCCGCCAACTGCAAGTGAACCCTTCCAACAAAAGTTTTACCGTACCTGGGTTAAGACAGAGAAGGCATAAAATCTTGACTCACCCTGGGCAAGGGCCATCACAAGTGAGGAGGACCTCTAAAGGAGTGACTCCCGAACACTCCAGAGAAGATAACTCTTAACAATGCAAAGGCAGTGCTAGGGAGCACAGTAAGAAGGTAATCCTGAGCACATGCAACTCCAAGCACTCTGCAAACCAGGCTCATTCTACACTGCAGTGTACAATAAAAGGCACCAAGGCAAAAAATTCAAAACACTTAGCTGAAACGGAGAAGCCTGCATGAAAGAGGTGATATGGTAATAAATTATCAACTTCACCTACAGCAGTCAGGTGATCCTAACCACACCAGCGTAAGAACTGACAGCACAGACCTTGGAAGGTGGTAAATTCACCTTTCCACTCCTTTCCACCAAATGAGTTGAGGAGGTGGGACGAATGAGCTCATACTAGTTTTGAGAGATTCAATCATTTCATTACATATTTGGGGAGTTTATTTGTGTGTTTGGAAGTTTCAGTCTTCCTTATACTGAAACTCAGTCTCAGTGGTTTGTTTTGACTGACTTTCTGGATCCCTGGAAGGAGTAACAACTCCATGGCTGTTGTGACTTGGTAGATAGGAACCATCTCGGTGAGTAACTTCTGGGAGTCACAGGGGTTTTTCCCAGAAATTCTCCAGTAACGAGCAGAGAGTAATCAAATGAATTGGCTATGCACATTATATACCGGTACTAGTTCATTGGAGTGAGGTGCCGCTGTAAAGTTCTTTTTCTTTTATCCTTTGGAAGATATGTATATGTTATTTCTGGGGGTAATTCCTTCGGCTCCCCAGAGCTAACCGGGCTGATATGAATGTATTAGACCCTGCCATCAGTCAATGCACATGGAGTTCTAGGCCTATTGGGGACCACGAACCAGAACTTGGCCCCATCAGAGAGGCACGAGGAGCAATGACCTATATAAACCCCCGTGTGGTTGAAAGCATTCTGTATCTGCCATCGACTGGGTCTGGTAACCAGAAAGGTAAATGCCTCAAATTAACCCTAATCCTATTCCCTGGTTAACCCTATTCTGGTTAAAATATTGCTACTGAAAGCGGAACTACTGGACAGAACTCCCCAAATGAAAACGAGCATGACGTCACCGTGCCGCTGTCTACACAACCCACCTCTCTCTTCGGGAGCGGAAAGGGGAGGGGGTTGTGTAGACACTACTGCCCTGCCTATCCACCCTGCAGTTCTGTGGCTGCTGTGAGCTGGCAAGGTCATGTGCCTCTGGCTTTAGTTTTTCCAGTCCTGTGCCTTGTGGCATGGTGTTGTCCTGTGGTGGTGTGTGAGCCAGGAGTTATTTCGCAAGTACTCGGGCTGCATGTGCCTAGGGTCACCTTCCCTAGATGCCCTGTAGGTACTGCCCTTGGGGCTTGGGGCCATCTTCCACAAGTCACCTTGGGGGTCTACCTCCACAAAGTCTGATGCTGCTTGGTGATTGACCGCTCTTGCAGTCAGCTGGGGTGTTTCATGCACCACCATTTTCAGGTAGCAGGTAGTTTCGTCACCGTAGGGAGGCAGGGTACTGTGCAGATAGTTTTCACCTTTCATAGTGGCTGGGTCTGTTCCGCCTGGATATATTGTCCTCTTGTGGGGGTTTTCTTTTGTTTTCGTTTTCCTGCCTGGTGGGGGGGGGGGGGGGGGGATCTGCTCCTTGGTTTTGGTTACACCCATATACTGTATATATCTTGGTGGTCCTCCACTAGGTCTCCCCGTGAGTGTACATGTCCCAGGGGTTCAGCTTTAGCGGTTAGGTATCTTTGGGTGCCGGTTAGCAGTACCCTGCCTGGGCTTCCCTTCTTGAGGTTATCTTGAGATGATTTCGGGGCTTAGTGTCCCTGCGGCCCGGTCCTCGACCAGGCCTCCACCCCCAGGAAGCAACCCAAAGCAGCTGTCTAACTCCCAGGTACCTATTTACTGCTAGGTAACAGGAGCAGCAGGGTGAAAGAAACGTTTTGCCCATTTGTCTCCGCCTCCACTGGGAATCGAACCCGGAACCTCAGGACTACGAATCCGAAGCGCTGTCCACCCAGCTGTCTCATAGGCCTGTGACAGCTGGACTTCCCTTAGTGAGATAATGAGACTAAGGGTCTTGGGAAACCCTGCTGGGGTTCATTGATCCAATGGATGTGACCCCTGGGTCCCCTCTCGCTTCGTACGAGTTTGAAAGTTGCTGTCCCCTAGTCTCAGGGTGACACTCACCGGTTGTGCCTCCGTCATGCTGCCTGTTGAGTCAGTGACACCTTCAACCTGGAATCCTGCATGTTTTGTTCCTTGTTTGTACTCCAGTACACCCAGTCCACTGATCATGATATTTGGGTGCAGGCAGCTTCAGTATTGCATGCTCAGTTCAAGTTGCTGCAATGCGCTAGGTTGGTTGCTCATGTGGAAGCCCAGAGACTGCCCCATTTTGGTTATAGGGACCCGGACTTGGGGGTGTTAGTCGCTTTGACTTTGGTTCAGTCAGTGCCTCCTTGTCCTTCCCCCTGCTATTGTTCATCCTGGTCCCCCCCCTCCCCCCTCAAAGGGGGGGAGGGGGTCTTAGGGCTTCGGGGTCGGGACAGGGTTTAGAGGTTTCTGAGACTTGGGCATTTTCGAGAGTTACCCCCTTCCGGGGTGGCTGCGGAGGCATTTGAGTCAGTTCCTCGAGCCTTAGCTCCTGGGTCTGACCAGTGGGTCCATCCTCTTCCTGCTATTCCAGCTGCCCCCTCTTTTTCTTGTGAGGCCAGGACTTTGGGGAATGACTCGCCACCCGGGCCTGACGTAAAGGTTCCCGGGGTTGGGGAGGAGCTGATTTGGGGGCCTTGGGACCTCGCCTGGGTTTTCCGACCCTCCTAGGGGTGGTCGTGCTCCCTCCTAGGGAACCGGTCGGCCGAGCGGACAGCACGCGGGACTTGTGATCCTGTGGTCCTGGGTTCGATCCCAGGCACCGGCGAGAAACAATGGGCAGAGTTTCTTTCACCCTATGCCCCTGTTACCTAGCAGTAAAATAGGTACCTGGGTGTTAGTCAGCTGTCACGGGCTGCTTCCTGGGGGTGGAGGCCTGGTCAAGGACCGGGCCGCGGGGACACTAAAAAAGCCCCGAAATCATCTCAAGATAACCTCAAGATAGGGGGGCTTACTGTTACAAGAAGTGGGGTTTTCCTTTTCCCCCTCTGCGTTCGAGATGGATTTGGGTTCAGCTCCTCCTGGGCTCGGTTCCGTTTCCCTGCGGGTCCTTCAGTTCAGTCTTTTGGAGGTTTTCGGCTTCGCGCATCTCTCCGGCTGAGGTGCGGGTAGCCATCGTGGCGTAACTCCTCCACGACCCGGTGTATGCCTCTATAATGGATTCGTCTTCCTTCAGGTTTGGGTCTTTGTCACCATACTGGGTTCATTACCAGGTTCCGGAGTTGTCCAGGCTTGCAGACTGCCCTATGTTTTCGCTGGATGCTTGGGACACCTTGTGTCGTACCCACACGCTTAAGTGGGGTGAGGCATTGACTGTGGTCCAGGTTTACCTGGGGGCGATTTTGCACACCTTAATGAGTGCCTGAGGCTGAGGACTTGTGCGCTCGGGGCTCATTGGCTTCGGTCCTGCATTTCTTTTCCCTCCTTGTGCTGTCTTCCAATTGGCTTACAGAGGTTGTAAAGGTACTTGGGGTTATTCCTGGGTCTAGCGCCTTGGATTCGGCTGCTCGCGCGTTGTCTGCGCTTTTGAAGTTGTTTGTGTCAACTTCGCCTCGCATGTCGGCAGAGGGTGCTCGCTTCCTCCTTGGAATCCGCTTGGGCTCTGGCTCTTAGATAGTCTTCCCCCTTTTGTCCTTTATTATTTGCAGCTTCTGTGGTCGAGCAATATATGCAAGCGGCTTCCTCCAGCTGCCACCCTATGTCTGATTTGATGGTTCTCCAGGGGTCCCGAGTGGGTTCCTCCCAAAGGGGTCGTGCCAGGGCCCATGGTTCCGCTCGTCGAGGTGGGCCACAGGTGCCAGTTTCAGAGCCAGTGCCGCCTTCGGTCCCTGCTGCGCCTGGTCAGCGCAGTGCTCACTCTATGCAGGTCTGTATGCAGGCAAATGCAGTGTTTGCAGCCCTAACGGAAACTCACACAAAGGACTACCTTGGTGGTGAAATATGGATCTCAGAATACAATCTCTTCAGATGTGATAGGAAACACCGGCTTCAGGGTGTGGTCAGCCTTTACATCAAACACACACTCATCTGTACAGAGCTGCTAAACACCTCAAATGATATGGTGGAAGTGCTGATAGTCAAAATAGAGATCCTAAATGTAGTTGTTGTCCTTGTATATAAGTCGCCGGAGGCAAACCCTCAGCAGTTTAAAGACCAACTAATGAAAATAGAGCACTGCTTGGAAAACCTCGCAAATCCAGCTCCGAACATCATCCTGCTTGGGGACTTCAACCTACGGCACCTGAAATGGAAGCACCTGGCTAATACAGTAATATCAGAAAGAATACCAGGAAGTAGCCTAAATGAACAGGCACATGCAAATGACCTGCTACGGATGTGCGATAAGGTTGCCTTAAACCAGCAAATAGTAGAACCAACTAGGAAGGAGAACACGCTGGACCTCATTTTCACTAATAATGATGAGTTGATCGGGAACATAATGATTACAAATACCTATTACTCAGATCACAACTTAATTGAAGTTCTGACAACCATGGGGAATGGACCTTCAAAACCAGTCCAGATTCCCGGTGGAGGAGATTTCAGCAAATTCAACTTCAATAATAAACAGATAAACTGGGAGCAAATAAACCAGGACTTCACAGAAATAAGCTGGGAAGAACAGCTAGAAAATGCAAACCTGAACCAGTGCCTGGAAAAAATAAGCTCAGTAGCACTAGAAATATGTTCAAACCGCATACCCCTAAGAAAAAAGCGAAAGAGATGCAGATTGGAACGGGAACGTCGTTCTCTATATAGGCGAAGAAAACGAATCGCGGAACAACTTGAGAGTCGCACCCTATCTCAAGAATGGCGAAGAAGGTTAGGTAGAGAAATAGAAACAATTGAACTCAAGCTACAAGAATCATACAAAACCCAGGAGAGGCTAAGAGAGCAAAAGGCCATCAGTGAAATAGAGAGAAATCCGAAATATTTTTTCTCCTATGCAAAATCAAGATAAAAAAACACATCTAGTATCGGGCCCCTGCGAAAGGGAGATGGAACTTTCACCGATGACAACAAAGAAATGAGCGAGTTACTGAGGAAGCAGTACGACTCTGTTTTCAGCGAGCCATTAAATGCACTAAAGATTGATAACCCAAATGAATTTTTCATGGATATGATACCAACATCAAATCATATATCAGACGTCACCCTATCCCCACTAGATTTTGAAGAAGCCATAAACAGTATGCCTATGCACTCTGCACCAGGCCCGGATTCTTGGAACTCCATATTCATCAAGAACTGTAAAAAACCACTATCGCAGGCCCTTCACATTCTGTGGAGACAAAGCCTAGATACTGGCGTTATCCCTGACATACTAAAAACAGCAGAGATAGCACCACTCCATAAAGGAGGAAATAAGGCAGAGCCAAAAAATTACAGATCGATAGTACTAACATTGCACATCATAAAAATTTTTGAGAGAGTGCGAAGAAGTAAGATCACAAAATACATGGAATCACAGCATCTCTATAACCCTGGACAACATGGTTTCAGAACAGGGCGCTCTTGCCTGTCGCAGTTGCTGGACCACTATGATATGGCATTAGATGCTATGGAAGACAAACAAAATGCTGATGTAATTTACACAGATTTCACAAAAGCCTTTGATAAATGTGACCATGGTGTTATTGCACATAAAATGCGTTCAAAAGGAATTACCGGGAAAATAGGCAGATGGATCTACAATTTCCTGACTAACAGAACCCAATGTGTAATAGTCAACAAAATAAAATCCAGCCCATCAACCATGAAGAGCTCAGTCCCCCAGGGTACTGTGCTTGCTCCAGTACTTTTTCTCATCCTCATATCGGACATAGACCAGAACACAACCTATAGCACTGTATCATCCTTTGCAGATCTGTATCATCCTTTGCAGATGACACTAGGATTTTCATGAGAGTTGGCAACATAGAGGACATGGCAAACCTCCAATCAGATGTAGATCAGGTCTTTCTATGGGCTACAGAAAATAATATGGTGTTTAACGAGGATAAGTTCCAGCTCATGCGCTACGGTTTAAAAATTGAAAATATAAAAACAGAAACCACGTACAAAACTCAGGCAAATCATAACATAGAACGGAAAGGCAATGTAAAGGATCTGGGTGTACTCATGTCGGAAGACCTTACCTTTAAAGAACACAATAAAGTAGCCATCACAACTGCAAGAAAAATGACAGGTTGGATAACAAGAACTTTCCACACTAGAGATGCTATACCGATGATGACACTTTTCAAAACGCTTGTGCTCTCTAGAGTGGAGTACTGCTGCACAATGACAGCCCCTTTCAAAGCTGGAGAAATTGCTGACCTGGAGAGCGTGCAGAGATCCTTTACTGCTAGAATCCACTCAGTAAAACATCTAAATTACTGGGACCGACTAAAGAGCCTAAATCTGTACTCCCTTGAGCGCAGGCGGGAGAGATACATAATAATTTACACGTGGAAAATAATTGAGGGGCTGGTCCCAAACCTGCACACAGAAATAACAACACATGAGACCAGAAGGCATGGCAGGATGTGCAGAATACCCCCGTTGAAAAGCAGAGGTGCAACAGGTACTCTGAGAGAGAACTCTATCAACATCAGAGGCCCGAGACTGTTCAATACACTTCCACTACACATAAGGGGCATAACTGGCCGACCCCTCACAGTGTTCAAGAGAGAACTGGATAAGCACCTCCAAAGGATACCTGATCAACCAGGCTGTGACTCATATGTCAGGCTGCGAGCAGCCGCGTCTAACAGCCTGGTTGATCAGTCCAGCAACCAGGAGGCCTGGTCGACGACTGGGCCGCGGGGACACTAAGCCCCGGAAGCACCTCAAGGTAACCTCAAGGTAGGTCAGGTTCTCGTACAGGGCATCGGCCCTTTTGCGGTTCGCCCCATTGACTGGACAATGGGGGGGGGAGGCTTCCTCTTCTCTCATGCCTGGTTCCACGATTCGTGGGCTTTTCGGGTCATTTCTCACAGCCTTCGGTGGCGTTGGACGGCTCCTCCTCCTTCAGGGGGGTTCGGAGCTGGCAATGCAGGCCTCTTCTTCTGCACTCTGTCAGGTCGTATTGGAGTGTTTTTTTCTGAGCCGGGCGCTTGGATGGTGTCCCTGGACCTCAAGGATGCATATTGGCATGTCCCTATTCATCCAGGGTTCAGGGACTGGCTCAGTTTTGTTTTGGAGTGTCAGAGTTAATGTTTTTGGGTTGAGCCTGGCACCTCGCGTGTTCACACGCCTCACCCAGGTCAAGGTAGCCTGTCTGCGTCTATTAGGTGTTCAGGTGTTGGCTTACCTCGACGATTGGCACGTTTGGGCTCCTGGTCGGTCCACGTATCCGCTTGCCAGGTGTTTGGTGCTTTCCCAGCTAGCCGGGTTCATTTTAATGGTGAACTGGCGGAAGTCCCATTTGGTTCCCTCCCAGGTTCGGACCTGGCTGGGTCTTATGTGGGACTCATGAACCGCTTCCTTGTCTCTTCCTCCGGAGTCTCTCCTTCGGTTGCGGACCCGCATGCACTATTTTCTGGGGGGCTCCCGAGTCACCCAGCGGTTGCTCGAGGGTCTGTGCGGGAGCTTGAACTTTACGATGATGGTCTACCCGGCGGGTCAGGTTTGGCTTCGTCGGCTGTTCTGGTTCCTTCGGGAACGTCCCTTCCACCTCTCTCTTGCGATCGCTGGGTTCAATCCTCATGGGACCTTGTGTCGGCTGCTGCATCGCCGGCTTCCTCTTCGGATTTTTCAGGGTTCAATGCCTTGGCACCTACCCAAGCCCTCGCTCAATGGGTTCACGGACCAGTCGTTTCTCAACTGGGGCTTTGTGACCAGTGCTCGCCAGGCCGGCCAGGGGCAGTGGGGTCTGTTCTTCCGTCGGGCCCACAGCACGGTGCGGGAGTTTGCGACTGTGTGGTTTGCGTTCGAAGGGTACAGGTCGCCGTTGATTGACGATCTGGCTCCATTCGGACTGCTCCCTAGTGATTCATTGCCTGAACTGAGGGGGTTCGATGAGGTCCTTACTCTTAGGGGCTGGTTGCTTCGGGTGACTTGTCTGCTGAGTTCTCAGGGTTTGGCTCTCCTGGCGGTCCACGTCCAGGGGCTGTGCAATGTCCTGGTGGATGGCCTGTCTCTGTTCGTTCCCCTGTCCACGGAATGGACGGTTGATGCCGACTCATTCAATTGACTACCAGACGTTCCAGCGTCTGAGGTGGACCTCTTCACGTCACCGTGGTCGAGGCGTTTTTTGGTATATGTGGCGCCCTTCCCCTGACCTCGAGGATGGCGGGGTCGACGCCTTTCGGCAGGACTGGTCGAAGTGTGGGTTCCTGTATTCTTCCACCCGATTCAGCTGTTGCTTCAGATCCTGGCTCGCTTGGAGACTTACCAGGGACAAGTATTCCTCTTGGCCCTGTGGTGGCCGGCCCAGCCGTGGTTTCAGGCGCTGTTTGCCTGGTGTCCGAACCCAGAGGTTTTTTCGTGGCTCCGCCTCTTTCAGAAGATCGGCGCGATCCGTTACGAGACTGGTTTGCTCTTCTCCTCGAGTCTTTGTGTATGGTATTTTTGACTCGAGTTTATCACCATTTGTATCGTGATCAGGTGGCTACATTGATGGTGTCCCACCTGCGGGCTTTGTCTCGGCAGCAGTATAAAGTTTCCTGGCGGTCCTTCCGTTTCTTTTTGACCCTGCGGGCTTTGTCTCGGCAGCAGTATAAAGTTTCCTGGCGGTCCTTCCGTTTCTTTTTGACCCTTCGTCATTGTACTTTGCTTTCGGTTCGGGTGGTGTTGTCCTTTCTCTCATGGTTGTTCCAGGACCGTCATATTATGCCGAATATTGTCGCCTCGTATCGTGCGGCGCTGGCGGAGCCGCTTCAGCTTGTTTTTGGTTTTGATGTTACTTCTGCACCATTTCACAAGCTGTCTTGTGCGTTGTTTCACCTCCGGCCTGCTCATGTGCTGCCTGAGCAGTCTTGGTTTTTGGATAGAGTTCTCTCCTATCTCGCTTCTCTTCAGTTTGTTGTGGCCCCTTCTGTTCAGGATTGCTTTTCGAAGGCTCTTTTCCTGTTGGCAGTAGCCTCTGAGGGTCAGGTCGGGGAACTTCATGCTCTCCCCCACCGCAGGGGTTTCTGCTCTTTCGGTCGTGACTGTTCGTCTGCAGCCGTCTCCTTTTCTGGCGAAGAATGAGCCTTTCCCCTGCTTTCTGGGGTGGTCCTTTGGTTGTTGATGCTTGGTTGGTCAGGCCGGGGGTGCATCATGTGTTGTGTCCAGTTGCGGCCCTCCGCCGTTATTTGTGCGCCACGGCTTCTGTGTCTGGGGACGAACTTTGGGTTGTTCCAGTTTTCCTTCTTCCCTGTTCACATCTCTTGAGTTACTGGTCTCTCAGGGCGTCGGCAGGGTTATTAAGTCTAGCCAGCCTGTGGTCTAACCCCCGTGCCCATGACGTTCGTAAGTTTGCTGCTCTTGCTGCCGTCTTTGGGAACATGTCCTGGACTGACATTCGGGCATGCTCGTTTGCTCGTTTTCATTTGGGGGAGTCTTGTCCACTTGTTTGGCTATTTTCGTTTGTTTTACCAAAATAGGGATTTGTTTTGAGGCACTTACCTTTCTGGGTGCCTGTCTCAGTCGATGGTAGATATAGAATGCTCCAAAAGCACATGTGCTTTCTATAGGTCATTGCTCCTTGTGCCTTTCTGAGGAGGCCAGGTTCTGGCTGTGGTCCCCAGTAGGCCTAAAACTCCACCCACATCGAGTGATGCCAAAGTTAGGGATAGCCATATTAGCCTGGATAGCTCCAGGTAGCCTCCGGCACTCACCCAGAAAATGGCGTTTCATAACATTCAATGCCGGTTTTCTGGGGGGAGCCCCGTCGGCTCCCTGGACCTATCCCAGGCTGATATGCTAATGTCAGACTTTGGCATCAGTCATGTGTATGGAGTTCTTAGGCCTACTGGGGACCACGGCCAGAACCGGTCCCCCTCAGAGAGGCAAGGGGAGCAATGGCCTATAGAAGCCCCCGTGTGGTTGGAAGCATTCTATGTCTGCCATCGACCGGAACAGGCACCCAGAAAGGTAAGCGCCCCAAAACAAACCCCTATTCTGGTTAAAATTGCTACCAAAAACCGAACTAGTGGATAGAACTCCCCAACCGAAAACAAGCAAACTAGTGTGACGTCACACACCGCCGCGCCGCTGTCTGCGCAGCTCCCCCCTCCCCGGGAGGGGAAGGGGGAGCCCCAGACCCCCCGCGCCGGCTACCCACACCTCAGTTCTTGAGGCTGATGCTATAGGCGATGGTCGTGTGCTCTGGCTCCGGTGTCGCTACTGCACTGTGCTTTGCGTGTGGTGTTGGTTTTGTGGGTGCGAGAGCCAGGAGTTATCTTCAGTACTTGGGCTGCATGCGCCTAGGGCTGCCTTCCCTAGGTGTCCTGTAAGTACTGCCCTTGGGGCTTGGGCCCACCTTCCACAGGCTCCTCGGGGTCTGCCTCTGCTGGTTCGTTTTACTTTTCGGTTTTTCGGCCGCCCGTTGGGCTCTTGGGTGTTCTGTTCTCCCTTGTTACCGGCAGGTAAGAGGCAGTTTGCACTGGTAGGGGCGCAGGGTGCTGCTCAGCTTGTATTTCCCGACATCGCGGCCGGCTCTGTTCCTTGGGGTTCGCTGTCCTCTTGCGGGGTTTTGTTTTTCTTTTTGTTTTTGCCTGGTGGGGGGTTCTGTCATTTTATTCAGTTTGTTTTTGCCCTTCCACTGTTCTCCTCGGTGGCGCCCCCTGCTAGGTCCCCGTGAGTGTACACGTCCCTGGGGTTCAGCTACAGTATAGAAGTTTGCTTGGTAGTTTTGGGCGCCGGTTTGCAGCACCCTGCCTGGGACTACCTGAGCGCGAGTCCTCTTAAAGTAAACGCTCAGGACCCTGGGAATCCCCTAGGGGGCGCGTGGGTCCGATGGATGTGACCCCGGAGTCCCCACTCGCTGTGTGCGAGTTTGAGGGTTGCTCGGTCCCCTTGTCTCAGGGTGACCCTCATTGTTTTTGCCTCTGCCACGCTGCCTGTTGGGTCGGTGATACTTTCGACCCTGAGTCCTGTGAGTGTTGCTGCTTGCTTGTGACTCAATTTACCCAATCCTCTGATGATTCTATTCGGGTACAGGCGGTGCGTGCGTTGCAGTCTAGGTTTCGTCTGTTGCAACGCGCTCGGTTGGTTGCTTCCCCGAATGCCCCGGGGCTGCCCCGCTTTGCTTTTCGAGACCCGGACTTGGGGTTGGGGGTCGCTTCGATCCTGGTTCAGTCCGCACCTTCTCGTCCTTCCCCTTCTGTTCGTTCTGGTCCCCCGCCCCTGCTTCCGGCCCCGAAGCGTCTGAGGGTTTCGGGGTCGGAGCAGGGGTTACTTGATCTCGAGACTCGGGTAGCTTCGGGGGTTGCCCCTTCCGGGGGTGTGGCAGAGGCATTCGAGTCTTGTCTCCCGGCCGAAGCTTCAGGGTCTGACCAGTGGGCCCCCCTTCCTCCAGCTTTTCCGGCTGCTCCGTCCTTGTCTTGTGGGGTCGGGGCTTGGGGAGAGGACTCAGCCTCGGGTCCTGTGGTGACGGACCTCGAGGCTGGGGAGGGGCTGACTAGGGGGCCTTGGGCCCCGCTGGACCCCGCCTGGGTTTTTCTTCCCACTGAGTGGGGCTTATTGTTACAAGGAGTGGGGTTTTCTTTTCCCCCCTCTGCGTACGAGTTGGATTTGGTGTCGGCCCCTCCCTGGGTTCGGTTCCGTGTTCCCCCGGGTACGTCGGTTCCGTCCTTCCGGAGGTTTTCGGCTTATCGCATCCAACCTGGTGTGGTGCGAGCGGCTTTTGCAGCTTACCTCCTGCGTGACCCAGATTATGCCTCGGAAATGGATCCGTCCACGTTCAGGTTTGGGACTTCGTTCCCTTTCTGGCTCCGTTACGAGGTTCCGGAGTCGTCCTGGCTAGCAGACTGCCCCTTGTTTGGTCTGGATTCCTGGCATTCCTTCTGTCGTTCCCGCACGCTGGAGTGGCGGGAAGCTTCCACGGTGCTTCAGGTTTTCCTGGGGGGCGAACTTGAGTACCTGAATGAGTGCTTGTTTGCCCCTGCCCTTCCCCGCGATGTGGGCGTTATTCAGCTCCATGTGCAGGTTCCCTCCCTTTCGGCGGCGCTCGTTGCGGAGGACTTGCGCGCCCGGGGCCTTTTGTGTTCGGCCTTGCGGTTCTTTTCCCTCCTGGAGCTGTCTTCGGATTGGCTCATGGAGGATGTGGGGACGCTTGGGTCCGTCCCGGGGTCCGGCACCTTGTCCTCGGCTGCGCGTTCGTCGGCTGCCTTGTTGAAGCTGTTCACGCCGATTTTGCGGGATGCGGTTTCCCTGTTTTATGCTTCCCGTCTCGCGTGTCGGCAGGCGGTGCTGGGTTCCTCCGTGGAATCTGCTTGGGCTCTGGCTCTTAGGCATTCTTCACCTTTTTGTCCTCTCCTGTTTGGGGAGTCGGCCGTGGCGCAGTTTATTCAGGCTGCGTCGGCGGCTTGTCGTCCGATGTCGGACTTGTTGGTTTTCCGGGGGTCCTGGGGTGGGTCTTCCCGGAAAGGTCGTGCCAGGGCTCGGGGTTCCTCTCGTCGTGGTAGGCCTCTCGTGTCAGGTTTGGGGTTGGCTCCTCCTGCGGACCCTCCCTCGTCTGGGTGGCGCGGTGTTCGCGCTGTGCGGGGTTCTGGGTCTCGTAAGGGTCACCGGCCCTTTCGCGGTTTGCCCCCTTGACGGAGCGATGGGGGGGGCGGCTTGCGCTGTTCGCCTGCGCCTGGTCCCACGATTCGTGGGCCTTTCGGGTCGTGTCTCGCAGCCTGCGGTGGCGTTGGGTAGCCCCTCCCCCCTTTGGGGGGTCGGGGCTGGCAGGGCAGGTTTCTTCCCCTGCGCTCTGTCGAGTCGTCTTGTAGTGGGTACGCTGGGGCGTCGTCGAAACGACTTCGTCCCTCAGATGGGTTTCCCGTCTGTTTCCGGTTCCGAAACGGGACTGCGCGGACCTGCGGTTCATTCTGGACTTGTCCCGTCTGAACCCCTGGGTTCATTGCCCCTCCTTTCGGATGACTACGCTGTCTCAGGTTCGGCTCCTCTTGGAGCCGGGAGCTTGGATGGTGTCCCTGGACCTCCGGCACGCTTATTGGCATGCCCCGATTCATCCGCGGTTCAGGGACTGGCTCGGTTTTGTTGTGGGGCGTCTGAGTTACCGCTTTCGTTGTCTCCCATTCGGGTTGAACCTGGCGCCTCGCGTGTTCACGCGCCTTACACGGGTTGTGGTGGCTCGTTTGCGTCTCCTAGGTGTTCGGGTGTTGGCCTACCTCGACGACTGGCTGGTTTGGGCTCCCAGCCAGTCAGCTTGCTTGCTAGCCAGGGATTTGGTTCTTTCCCAGCTCGCCGAGTTCGGGTTCTTGGTGAACTGGAGGAAGTCCCATCTGGTTCCCTCTCAGGTTTGGACTTGGCTGGGTCTCGTTTGGGACTCTCGAATCGCCTCCTTATCTCTCCCTCCGGAGTCTCTCCTGCGGCTGCGGTCCCGTCTTCGTCTGTTTCTGGAGGGCCCTCGGGTCACCCGGCAGTTGCTCGAGGGGCTGTGCGGGAGCCTGAACTTCGCAATGGTGGTCTACCCGCCGGGTCGGGTTTGGCTTCGACGGCTGTTCTGGTTCGTTCGGGGTTCCCCCTTCCGCCTCTCTCGCGATCGCAGAGTTCGACCCCCGGGGGCCTTGCGTCGGTTGCTGCGTCACCGGCTTCCTCTTCGGGTTTTTCGGGGTTCAATGCCTTGGCGCCTACCCGAGCCCTCGCTCGATGTGTACACGGATGTGTCGTCTCTCGGCTGGGGTTTAGTGACCAGTGCTCACCAGGCCGGCCAGGGGCGTTGGGATCCGTCCTTCCGTCTAGCTCACAGCACGGTGCGGGAGTTCGCGGCAGTGTGGTTTGCTCTGGGGAGGATTCGGGTGGCCCGCGGATCGACGATTCGGCTCCATTCGGACTGCTCTCCAGTGGTTCATTGCCTGAACCGCGGGGGTTCGATGCGGTCCTTGTCTCTTTGGGGTTGGTCGCTTCGGGTGACTCGTCTGCTGAGTTCTCGGGGTTTGGCTCTCCTGGCGGTTCACGTACGAGGCGTGTCCAACGTCTTGGCCGACGCCCTGTCTCGCTTCGTTCCCCTCTCCACGGAGTGGACGGTCGACGATGAGTCCTTCCGTTGGCTTTGCCAGACGTTCGGGTGCCCCGAAGTGGACCTCTTCGCGTCGGCGTGGTCGCGGCGTCTTCCCGTTTATGCGGCGCCCTTCCCCGATCGCGAGGCCGTCGGGGTCGATGCCTTTTGGCTAGACTGGTCGAGGTGGGGGTTCCTGTACCTCTTTCCCCCGGTTCGGCTGTTGCTCCAGGTCCTGACTCGCTTAGAGACTTACCAGGGGAGAGTTGTCCTTCTGGCCTCTTGGTGGCCGGCCCAGCCTTGGTTTCAGGCGCTGGTTGCTCGGTGTCCGAACCCGAGTGTTTTCCCGCGGCTCCGGCTCTTTCAGCAGATCGGGCCGGTATGTCACGTGGCTGGTTCGATCTTCTCCTCGAGTCTTCGCGTATGGTTTTTTTTACTCGAGTCTATCATCATCTCTATGGTGATCAGGTGCCCTCCTTGTTGGTGTCCCACCTGAGGGCTTCTTCTCGGCGGCAGTATGAAGTTTCGTGGCGGTCCTTCCATTTCTTTTTGCGTCTTCGTCGTGTTAGCAACTTGTCTGTTCGGGTGGTCTTGTCCTTCCTCTCGTGGTTGTTTCAGGACCATCATCTTATGCCTAACACTGTCGCTTCGTATCGTGCGGCGCTGGCGGAGCCGCTTCAGCTTGCTTTCGGTATCGATGTTACGTCTGCGCCGTTTCGCAAGCTGTCTCGTGCATTGTTTCACCTCCGGCCTGCTCATGCGTTGCCTGAGCCATCCTGGTCTTTGGACAGAGTGCTCGCTTTCCTTTCATCTCCTCATTTCGCTGTGGCCCCTTCGGTCCAGGATTGTTTTTCCAAGGCACTTTTCTTGTTAGCTTTGGCCTCTGGGGGTCGGGTAGGGGAGCTTCATGCTCTCCTCCGGCGCAGGGGTTTCTGCTCTTTTGGTCGTGGTGATTGTTTTGTTCGTTTGCAGCCGTCTCCTTCTTTTCTGGCGAAGAATGAGACTGCTGCGTTCCGGAGGGGTCCGTGGGTGGTTGATGCTTGGTTGGTCAGGCCGGGGGTGCATCATGTTTTGTGTCCGGTTGCGGCGCTTCGCCGTTATTTGCGCGCCACAGCTTCTGTGTCCGGGTACGCGCTGTGGGTTGATCCGGTTTCCCTTCTTCCCTGTTCGCGGGTTCGGGTCTCTCAGGTCGTCCGCAGGGTTATTAGGTCCAGCCAGCCTGCGGTCTATCCCCGTGCCCATGACGTTCGTAAGTTCGCGGCTCTTGCTGCCGTCTTTGGGAATATGTCTTGGTCTGATATTCGGGCGCGGGGATTTTGGCGGTCGAACAGGGTCCTGGCTGCTCGTTACCTTGTGAATGTCCCTGGGCCTCGTCGGGCCTGTGTTGCTTTGGGTCGGCAGTTGCAGCCAGTTGTCTCGGCTTCGAGTTGAGGGGTGAGCGACGACCGCCTCCCGGGTAAGGCCCTCTTTTTTCTGTCTGTGGGTAGTTAGCACCGGGGAGCCGACGGGGCTCCCCCCAGAAAACCAGCGTTGAATGTAATGAAACGCCATTTTCTGGGTGAGTCCCGGAGGCTCCCCAGCATCCCTCCCTCCCTCCGGTCAGCGGTTTTTCGCGATTTTGACATCCAGCCTCAAGAACTGAGGTGTGGGTAGACGGCGCGGGGGTCTGGGGCTCCCCCTTCCCCCTCCCGGGGAGGGGGGAGCTGCGCAGACAGCGGCGCGACGGTGTGTGACGTCACACTAGTTTGCTTGTTTTCGGTTGGGAAGTTCTATCCACTAGTTCGGTTTTTGGTAGCAATTTTAACCAGAATAGGGGTTTGTTTTTGGGCGCTTACCTTTCTGGGTGCCTGTTCCGGTCGATGGCAGACATAGAATGCTTCCAACTACACGGGGGCTTCTATAGGCCATTGCTCCCCTTGCCTCTCTGAGGGGGCCCGGTTCTGGCCGTGGTCCCCGGTAGGCCTAAGAACTCCATACACATGACTGATGCCAAAGTCTGACATTAGCATATCAGCCTGGGATAGCTCCGGGGAGCCTCCAGGACTCGCCCAGAAAATGGCGTTTCATTACATTCAACGCTGGTTTTTTATTCTGTATCTCTAAAATATATAAATTAATTCTAGATATCCAGAACCTGACCTTCCAACTCATGTTGAGCGGCAAATATCTCATGTAAGCCAAAGAGACTGGGGACGACCAACTTCTCCATGGGCATCTTCACCTTCATATTCCCCATGGGCATCTTCATCTTCATCTTCATCTTCATATGCTCCATGGGCATCTTCATCTTCATATGCCCCATGTGCACCTTCACCTTCATATGCCCCAAAGATTCGTCCACCTACTGTGCCTCGCAGGGCTCAAATTCCACCATCTGCTCCACACTCCTATGCATTGTCTCCAAATAACAGCCCAAACTTGCATTTGAAGTTTGTTGATATTCCAATAAGTGACGTACTTAAGACAGACCATGGCATTACTACCTTAGACCTTCACCACATGACTGTCAGAGAAGCCACTCAGACAACGAATAAGTTCCTCCGCCAAAGCGTTGGTCAACATAAGGTCAGAATTGTTACTGGTAGGGGTTTACATAGTGAAGGTGGAACACCCAAACTCAAACCAGCTATTGCATTACTTTTAAAGCGAAGAGGTTTTGAGTTTCGAGAGGTGAACAATGGAGGATGCTTTGAAGTAACTCTCTCTTAATGTGTTAGTTACGTTATGGTAGTATAACGTAGAAGTTGGTAAAATTATTAATTTTTTAATTCTTATTGTCTTGAGAAGAAGAATTTTATTTTTATTTTATTTTATTTTATTTTACGTTAACAAGAATAATTACTTGGCATTTTATTTTACTTTGAATTTTATGTCTTCAATGGTTAATTTGTGTTATGTATTTTAGAAAGACAACTAACTGCATATGACAACCAATTTAATTGGTAATTTTACAAGATTGTTAGACAAATCATGCGGATGTAAACAATTAGACTGGTCTAAAAAAATTGGATTAAAAACTCACTCAATCCATTTTGACAAAAAGTGAATATGATTTTAATTGGAGCTATATTTTTTAATACTCAGAACTGGACTCGGAGCTAATCCTTTGTTCCGCCTTCATGATAATGAGAGTAGAAATTTTGTGTTTCATTTTGTTAAACTTTAAAAAAAAAAATATTTTTAAATCACATTGATGAATTCTTGAGGTTGTCACAGAGGCTTAATTGTCTGCATTCATGGCTATGTTGCATATAAAATGTGAAAGTCAAGTTATTTAATATGAAAAGTGTAAGAGTAATAGCAATACAGTAAATGTAATGATATTTACAGTGCCATGTATTGCAGCATCATCACTGAGGGCTCCTGTAGATCTTATATCACCTCACATCTCAAACAGGTAAAGGTTGACTAGGAAAAAAGCCAGTCCATTATGCATGGCATTTGAAAATAACATTAATATTTGTACATACAGAATCACAATAATGTGATGTTTATCATATGAACAAATCCACAAGGGCTGTGATAAGGATTCAAACTAAGGCGCTGAGTGTTCCCAGATGCGCTCTAGTCAACGGTTGCAATTGTTTTGGCCATGTCGTGATACAGTTGATTAGAGCGTGTCTGTTGACCAGACCACACACTAGAAGGTGAAGGGATGACGACGTTTCGGTCCGTCCTGGACCATTCTCAAGTCGATTGTGATGAGGAAGTAGAGACAGGCAATAACGAGTGTTCCCAGACGTGTCTGGGAACACTTGGCGCACAGGTTTGAACCCTCATCAAGGTTACTCTGGATTTACTAATATTTGTAGAATTATCTAAAAATAATTAATGATGCTCTCTAGTTGCAGAAAATAGATACAGTATTTAATAAGACAATTGGAGCTCTATTTTTGACCATTGGATTAAATAATAGTAATATTTTATAGTGGTGCTGTATTGTCTTTAAGGTTAAGAGGCTTGAACTAATATGATAAGAAAAGCTTCACATACTATTTGTGTATTGAAAAGCTGACATTTTTATACATCTATTGTGATAACTTTTATATATTGCAAAATACGTGATTTAGAGAAATTATTCTAAACAATGACTTGGACCAGTAATTAATAATGTGTTTTGTTTCATTATACGATTACATGAGTTGTAAGGCCTTGTAATAAGACAAAACATTGTACTATATAATCTTCATCAAAAATGGTTCTTCTAATCATACATATACTTGAAGCTGTAACAAATTTTAATTAAAGTTTCCTAGTCATACCATTAAGTAGATTACATCTTTTCCATTTAATATTTGATGACTCCAGAGTAATGACTCTGGGACTGATAAAACATTTGCATTGGAGATGTCAAAATTTGTATTATCTTTCACTCTTGAAGTGCCTTGACAAGCCTTGTGGTTATTGTAGAATAAGTTGAAAGCCTTGAAGACTGCTTTATTTCACTACTTTCTTCACCTTGCATGAGAAGTGCTCTATTAACAATTAAGTAGTGTTGTTACTGAGGACTAGTAGAGTGTGGGCAGGAGGAAATGTTACTCTCCTGTAGTATCCTGTTTGTGTTTTACTCTTTTTTTTTTGTTTTTTTGTTTTTTTACCTATATAAGTTTGCATAACCAAGAAACTTACAAATATCCACATTAATGTCTATTGTTTTAACACTATACTGTGTATACCATTATACATTACAGCTTCCCTTGCAATTGAACTGAATTATTAGTAAAGTATTATACAGTAAGCCTTTGAGTTGCACAGGGCATGTATCCTGGTAAAAAGTATGCAAACATTAGCTACACAAATTTACAAAACTGTTCTTTGGGAAGAAAGAGATTGCTAGAGACATTGTGCAGTTCCTTCATAACCACTATTGTCATCCTCTGGGACGGTATGCCACCAGACTCGTCCCGGAACTAAGAGGTATGAGCTACGAGGAAAGGTTAAAGGAGCTGAAACTCACATCCCTGGGAAACAGAAGAGTAAGGGGAGACATGATAACCACCTACAAAATTCTCAGGGGAATTGACAGGGTGGAAAAAGACAAGCTCTTTAGCACAGGTGAAACACGGACAAGGTGACACAGATGGAAACTTAGTACCCAAATGAGCCACAAAGACATTAGAGAGAATGTTTTCAGTGTCAGAGTAGTTAACAAATGGAATGCATTATGAAGTGATGTGGTTGAGGCTGACTCCATACACAGTTTTAAATGTAGATATGATAGAGCCCAGTAGCCTCAGGAATCAGTACACCAGTTGATTGACAGTTGAGAGGCCTGACCAAAAAGCCAGATCTCAACCCCTGCAAGCACAACTAGGTGAGAACTAACTTCTCAAAAAAAATTAAAAACATGTGCAATAAACCATATTTGAATGCACGCAGTACATCCCTGTCAAAATTAGACAACTGTTGAGGCAAGATGATGTTGGATGAGGAGTGAATAAGTTGGAGAAAATGGGTGGTAGCAAATCTTCAGGGTCAGTCTAAATCTCTACTTCACTTGATGTCATTTTATGGAATTTAATTAAGCCACAGAGTTTTTAATTTTAGCTGTATTTTTTGTAATTCTTTGTATTCATACTAAATTTGTTTAATGTTATATAGATGACCAAGAAAGGCAGCAAAATTGCTGCTCTCAAGATGTAATAAATTCAAATTTTGTTTCCAAAGTCAGCATTATCTATTGTTTCTTCCTGAGTTTATCATACAGTACAGGAAATCTTTCAGGATGTTTGGAAGGAGCCAGGATACAAGAATGTACTTTAGAGAGTGTAAACACAATAGTAGTGTGAGGAGTCACGAATTTGGCATATAGTACCTGGGTGTTCGAACAACTTCTTTCAAAGCTTTCAAACAAATTGTTCTTGATACTTAGGTAGGAATAGGCTCAACACCAGGGTTTGGGCTCAACAGGATTTGGACTCAAGACCAGGGTTGGGCACAACACCAGGGTCAAGCCCAACACTAGATTTGAGCTGAACACCAGTCAGGCTTAACACTAGTCAGGCCAAGAGAAACAATAAAACTAGAATCTAAAACCTGCCGTTATTATAAATGGGGTACTGTATGTGCAAATACATATCACCCCCAGAAACTGTAGAAATATTCTTAGTATATAGGTAAATGTTCCAAAAAGCTGCAAAATTTTCCACTTTGAACTTTGTAAGAGCTCCTTAATTTAAATAGGAAAGAAAGTTTCAACAGAGGCTATCCAGCTTTTCATATAAGAGGAATGAGGCAAATAAAACTAAAAGAATGCCACTATGAAAATAGCCGCAACTATGAAAACATACAGTCATAAACATACCAGGGAGATTTCTTTTTAGTAGAGGAAGAGGAGAATGTCTTAAAAATGTCCAGACTCTACCACCAACTCAATCAAATGATAGAGGACAAACACAATGGCTCCCTTACCAGAACCCCAGATATTAACACCAAGAAAAACATCCAGCACTTCCAAATATATGATATGATATATATATTTGGTAACTTTCAGGATATAAAAACATGCAAATCAAACAAAGTACACTTTATAGCTGGCTTCCTAAATGAGGCAAATGCAGTGTTTGCATCGCTAACTGAAACCCACACTAAGGATTACTAAGATGTTGAAATATGGATACCAGAGAACAATATTTCCAGATGTGACAGGAAACACCGGCTACAGGGTGGGGTCAGCCTGTACATCAAAGATACACTCATCTGCACTGAGCTGCTGAACACCACAAATGATATGGTGGAAGTGCTGATACTCGAAATAGAGACCTGAAATGTGGTTATTATTCTTGAATGCAAGCCACCAGAGGCAAGTCCTCAGCAGTTTAAATAGTTTTTTTTTTCTTTTTCAAAAAAACTAATGAAAATAGAATACTGCTTAGAAAAACTCACAGATCCAGCCTCAATCATTATCTTGATTCAGAACTTCAACCTGTGGCACCAGAAATGAAAGAGTGTAGCAAATATCTGAGAGAATCCCAGGAAGTAGCGTAAAAGAACAGTCACACACTAATGACCTCTTATGGAAGCCTCAAAAAAATAAGCTCAGTAGCTCTTAGAAATATGCTGAAGCCACATACCTCTAAGAAAAAAAAGAGTAACAGATGTAGATTGGAAAGGGATCAGTATTCTCTCTCTAGGCGAAAAAACAAATCTCGGAACACCTTGAATAAGAACTTCAAGATTCAAGAACCTCTATATCAACAACGACAAGAAAGACTATGCAGATAAATAGAAACAATTGAACTAAAGCTACAAGAATCATATAAAATCCAGGAGAGGCAGCAAAAAGTCACTAGGGAAATTGAAAGCAATCCAAAATACTTTCTTCCTATACAAAATCTAGAACAAAAAATACTTTACATCTAGTATTTAGCCCCTGCACAAGGGAGATGAAACAGCAAACAACAAAGAAATGTTGTTTTGAAAACCACACATAAAATAATGAAAACCATTTTTTATAATAAAAAAGCAATGTCAATGATCCAGGAATTATGTCGGAAGACATAATTGGTGGAAGAATCCCACCAAACCTGGTCAAGACTCTTGACCAAGTCAAGTGGGAAGGGTCTGAAGATCAGAGCCTACAACACTGTCTTGATGTTGGTGGCCTTACTGTTATGTACAAGGCCAACATTCTCGAGCAGGCATGTCCAACAGCCTGGTTGGACATCAATCAGGAGGCCTGATCAGAGACCGGGCTGCAGGAATGTTGATCCTGGGAATCACCACACAGTAACTGTAACCAGCATATCACAATGCAAGTCTCAGGATCTTTGCTTGCAGGAACTCAACACATTTCTCACCCCTTCTCAACATGCACAACTGTGGAACACCCTTCTCATGCTTTTAGAAACGTGTGTTAAAAAATAAACTGCATATCTGCAAAAGCACACCTTTTGAACACACACACACAAATCAAGGCCAAGCTGTATAGTAGTAATGGTATGCATCAATCTAAAATTAATTTTATGTGCCTATTCAAAAACATAAATTAAAAAAAGCAGAACATAGACAGGGTATTATACTGTAGTACTCTTTTTGAGAGCTATCAACACAACAGGTGATGCATGTTTTATTATATTTTTATTGGTTTATTGATTGTCTAATTGTAATTTTAGTAGGCCACTGAATAGCATGAGACGCACTCCAGATAAAT
Source organism: Procambarus clarkii (assembly GCF_020424385.1). Taxonomy (NCBI): domain Eukaryota; kingdom Metazoa; phylum Arthropoda; class Malacostraca; order Decapoda; family Cambaridae; genus Procambarus; species Procambarus clarkii. The sequence goes on from NC_059600.1 coordinate 22,780,158, forward strand.
CTTATTTCATTCAAAATCTTGCTACACAAGGGATATCTTTCAATGCAGCATCAGTTGTACAATGTTTTGGAAGTATGTACTGTGTACAAGGATGGACTCCAAAAAGTGTGTAAAATATAGTAAGAAATAAACTTTTGAGGTTGACATGATGCAAGATTACAGTAAACAAAAATTGTAAAGCAAGAAAGTTTTTGGCCCCCCCCCCCCCCATGCCTTGTGTGTCACACTTGTACTTGTCAAGTTTTTGGTAGTAAAGGTAAATGTTGTGGGGGTCACACTGCACCAAATTCTCACTGCATGAGTTTGTGCTATTCAAGGGTCTACTTTATTTTGACTGTGTGAAACTTGTAACCAAAAAAAAAGACATTTTGTTGACTGTTAACTTAAATCCCTAAGACAATTATAAATACATGCATAAGGTAATCATAAGTATAGTATAGATCATTTGCTGTTGACGCACAGTATCAGATAATAGGCGTGGTCTCGACGAGCGTCTGTTGAGACCATGCCTATCTTATATATATACTTGTGTGTATACATATACATACATACATATATATATATATATATATATATATATATATATATATATATATATATATATATATATATATATATATATATATATATATATATATATATATATATATATATATATATATATATATATATGTCGTACCTAGTAGCCAGAACGCACTTCTTTGCCTACTATGCAAGGCCTGATTTGCCTAATAAGCCAAGTTTTCATGAATTGTTTTTCGACTACCTAACCTAATCTAACCTAACTTTTTCGGCTACCTAACCTAACCTAACCTATAAAGATAGGTTAGGTAGGGTTGGTTAGGTTCGGTCATATATCTACGTTAATTTTAACTCCAATAAAAAAAAAATGACCTCATACGTAATGAAATGGGTAGCTTTATCATTTCATAAGATAAAAATTAGAGAAAATATATTAATTCAGGAAAACTTGGCTTATTAGGCAAATCGGGCCTTGCATAGTAGGCCGAGAAGTACGTTCTGGCTAATAGGTACGACATATATATATATATTAATATATATATTAATATATATATTAATATAATATAATTCTCTCTCAATCCTATCTCGATCAGTTGATCGAGATCTCTCTCGATCGATCGATCGAGATATCTCTCTCAATCAATCTCTCTCGATCTCTGTATCCATTGGTGCCTTTTTCCTCTGGAACCATCCTTACAATTTATGTTATTTTTGCTTACTAGTCAGTGTTTCTGAAAGGATTATACAGTAGTTTGATTGGAAAATGTAGCAAGAGCTGCTAGCAATTAAGCAGTACTTGCTCTTGTAGTTGAGACTAACTGCTCTGCTATAGTACCCTTAATATACAATGTACTATTGAGAGTCAGTACAGTATTATTGAGAGGAATATATTTTGTTATGTTTTCAAATTATATGTTAAAAATATAACATCAAAGTATATGTTAAAAATCTTTTCTATTTTATAAAGGTTTATTTTAAGTTCAACTTTTCCTGTAGCACAAACTTTTAATTAATCTTTTAATATTTAATGTTATCATAAGCCTGTCAAATGCAATACGATATAATGAACATAGAAGGCAGAGGCCATCATATAATATTTTATTTATGATAATTACATGAATATTTTGTAGTTATTAATTTTCACAATAATCCTTATTCATGATATAGCAGATTCTTGCTTGAATGGAAGTCAGTTTATGAACCTGTCTGCTATCTTCTTCTTGAGAAGAAGATAGCAGACTTCTTCTATCTTGCTGCATCCAGTCTTCACAATTTTTGTACTGCCAGTACAATTAATATATTTATTAGTGAAAATTATAGAATATACATATGTACTATACATACAATAATACTGAATTTACAAAGAAAAAGGAAATTTCTTGAATGGAGCCATGTGTATGTGTCCAGGCTTAGCTGTGTTAGCAGCAAACTTTATCCCAGCACACTAGGCCTCTACGGCTCAGCCATCACCTAAAAAGAGCCAGGACCAGACTCGGGCTCATTGTAAGACATGGGCAGAGGGGGATTAGAGGTCAATCCTACTACTGGGGAAAAAGACACCAGAAAGCATTGGCACAATAAAACAAGCAACTGGAGAAAATTAGGCCAGCCTAAGTAGACTAGGCAAACAATGCACACGATGAGTCACAATAACGTGGCTGGAGATATGATGATCAAACCACACGTCAGAAAATAGAGAAATGACTACGTTTTGGTCCAGGACTGACCGAATCGTCGTTGTTTCTCCATTTTCTGATGTGTGGTTTGGTCATCAAGGCAAACAATCATTACTGCAACCAGTGGATCTGCAAACCCTGATATGTAGGCTTGGTGGTGCTAGAGCTAAGCTTGTGAAACTACTGGGAAACTATCAGAAAACGGTGTTTCCATTCAATGCTTGATTTCTTGACTAAGACCCCTCAGATGCTCCTTTAAACAAGTGGCCCATATAGCTTCACAGGTGCATTCTGCCTGCCAAACTCCAATGATCCATAACATTCCAAATTGTTTGGTTACATAGTTGGGAATTTAGACATGGTGAATCCAGCTCAAATCACCACTAACATACATCAATTATCTCTGGTGCTATATACTGGAAGGGAATTTAGATGCTACCCATACTGCCACCAGTTGAGAGCACCTTGCTGGTGGTCAACACATCCTGCCTCCAGTCCCACAGTGACTGCTGAGATAAGTTTTCATCTTTATCCTTTGATACTTTGTTTCTGTGCAGGAGCTTCTCATGCTTTAGTGTTTGCTAAATGTTTTGACTGAAGTGAAGCCTTACCCATTCCCCATTGGGGGCATGGTTGGTGTTTGAGTGATCAGCCTCCTGGATAGGGGTAGACCTGTAATACTGGGTCATTTGTGGCCAGTGCCACCCCTCCTGATTTTGGGAGAGTATAATGAAGGTGGAGGGGGAGGAGCGTCAGCTGCTTGCCTTTTGGCTGGCTTGGCCCAAGTGTGCATAGGTTTGTCATGTTTTGTGTCAGGGGTCTTCAGTGAGCTTTGTTTTCTGCTCATTCTCAGGTGCCCCTGGGTTTTATTCAGCTTTTCAAACCCACTACTCTGCACCCATACCCATGATGTGTTGGGTAGGTGTCATGCATTTATTTCAGTGGCAAAGAAAGACCCTCAAAAGCACTAGTGGGTGTTCTACTTATCGAGAGTCAATGCTAACATCCCATGTACTTCAACTCAGCTGACAATCATATCTTGTTATTGCCCTTGTGATTTCATAGTTTGTGGACCACTATTACATGACACTAGATGCCATGGAAGGCAAACAAAACGCTGATGTAATTTACACAGTTTTCTCAAAAGCCTTCGACAAATGTGACCATGGTGTTATTGCACATAAAATGCGTTCAAAAGGAATTACCAGAAAAATAGGCAGATGGATCTACAATTTCCTGACTAACAGAACCCAATGTGTAATAGTCGACAAAATAAAATCCGGACCATCAACCGTGATGAGCTCATTCCCCTAGGGTACTGTGCTTGCTCCAGTACTTTTTCTCATCCTCATATCGGACATAGACAAGGACACAGCCTATAGTACTGTATCATCCTTTACAGATGACACTAGGATTTTTATGAGAATAGACAACATAGAGGACATGGCAAACCTCTAATCAGATGTAAATCAGGTCTTTCTGTAGGCTACAGAAAATAATATGGTGTTTAATGAAGATAAGTTCCAGCTCACGTGCTAAGGAAAAATTGAAAATATAAAAACGGAAACTACGTACAAAATGCAGTCAAATCATAACATAGAACAAAAAGGCAATGTAAAGGATTTGAGTATACTCATGTTGGAAGACCTTACCTTTAAAGAACACAATAAAGTAGCCGTCACAACTGCAAAAAAAATGAGAGGTTGGATAACAAGAACCTTTCACACTAGAGATGCTATACCGATGATGATACTTTTCAAGACGCTAGTGCTCTTTAGAGTGGAATACTGCTGCACAATGACAGCCCCTTTCAAAGCTGGAGAAATTGCTGACTTGAAGAGCGTGCAAAGATCCTTTACTGCTAGAATCCACTCAGTAAAACATCTAAACTATTGGGACTGACTAAAGAGCCTAAATCCGTATTCTCTTGAGCCCAGGTGAGAGAGATACATAATAAATTACACATGGAAAATAGTAGAGGGGCTGGTCCCAAACCTGCACACAGAATTAACATCACATGAGACCAGATGGCATGGCAGGATGTGCAGATTTCCCCCATTGAAAAGCAGAGGTGCAACAGGTACTCTAAGAGAGAACTCTATCAACATCAGAGGCCCGAGACTGTCCAACACGCTTCCACTACACATAAAGGGCATAACTGGCTGACCCCTCACAGTGTTCAAGAGAGAACTTGACAAACACCTCCAAAGGATACCTGATCAACCAGGTTGTGACTCATACGTCAGGCTGCGAGCAGCTGCGTCCAACAGCCTGGTTGATCGGTCCAGCAACGAGGAGGCCTGGTCGACGACCGGGCCGCGGGGTCGCTAAATCCCGAAAACACCTTAAGGTAACCTCAAGGTAGTCTTGACTCATTTTCATGTGCTTCAGGGATGCTTCCTGGTACATTCTGATCCAGCCAGGGTTGGAAAAGTGGCAATATAATCACTACGTACAAAATAGTAACAGGAATTGACAAAAGAAAAGAAAAGAAATGGATTTCTTGAAAAATGCAACTAAAAGATCAAGAACAAGAGGTCATAAATTCAAGCAAAGGAAACAAAAGTGCCAGAAAAATATTGGAAAGTTCTCCTTTGCAAACAATAGTAGACATTTGGACAAGTTCAGTGAGAATGTTGTGGATGCCAAAACTGTCAGCAGTTTCAAAGCATCATATGACAAAGTACAGTACTGGGAAGACTGGAAACTACATGCACAGCTCTCATTCTATAACTATATTTAGGTAATTACACAGAAAGAAAGAGACAGACATAGACGGAGCTTCTACAGTTGGTCTCACTGTATTTTACAATAAAGATTTTGCCTGTATTTGTCTTAAATTACAAGCAAATTGTTTGCAGGAACTTAAATATTTGAAATAATTTTCTAAACTTAAATTGTTCTGTAAACTTTGTTATCATGAAATGATTTATATAGTACAATTGTTATCATAAGGTATTGTAGGTGAAGATTATCAATGTAATGTCAAAGGTTACACTTAAGTCTTTATATACTTTCTGTTGATTTATTCTTTGAGAATACTTACAATTGTCTTTCATTCTAAAGTACAAAATTAAACAAAAATGACAAAATTATGTATTAAAATTAAGTAGCTATTGATGTGTCATGAAGAATTCCATATATGTGTGTGTTGTGGGTTTGTGAAAACTACCAAAAGTTCACTAATATCTAACTAGTGTGGTATACTGTTCATGATTGTAAATCCATTAGTGTGAGAGACTTGTTATACAATGTTACAATATTATAAACTACCTTAGTGAACTAATGACTATGTTACCCAGCAGTCCCTCCATTTTGCACGTTGTAGCGAAGGCTGTCGTCAAAATGGCGATCTCTGACAAGGCAACGGGATTATGTTCCCACCAAGGCCACTGGAGATGGTGGCCCCCCAGATAAATTCAGGTAACCTTTAGTAGTTGCATAGCACAAATATTGATTAACTGTACATGTGTATTGATAACAAGTAGATGTGCAGCGAAGGTTATAGTAGGCAATCATCAGTCTCAGGAGACTATGGAGTCACCATAGTCAAGGTTATACACCAGTGGATATGTCCAGGTAGGATTGATCAGTTAGGTACGTTGATTTTTAGTTTTCCAAATAGGAATGTTATAATGTAGGGGGGTTCATTGGGACATATAATTCCTGTAGATAACTGAATTCATTGCATCATGTACAAATAATTCAGAAGTTGGCAAGTGCCACTTCATTGTAACTCATTGTAAATGTAAATGTACTATTACAGAACATTTAATAAAACTTACAATTATTGGGGTAATTTTACAATGCATATCCAGTGTCTTAAATGATGTGATAAGGACTAAAATTCACATGCCAGGTCTTTGATACAAAGAGAACTGCCGACACATTAACCCTTTGATGAAAAGGGAACTAATGACAACATCAAGTCTTTGATGTGAAGGGCATGAATGATGACCCATCAAGCTTTTCATATGATGAATCTAGATGACAGCACATCGAGTCTTTGGTGTGAAGGGAACGTATGACAATACGTCATGCCTTCAATGTGAAGCAGACTAGCAAATGTACATTAATGATGTTGCTGCCTGCAGGGGTAATAACTGCTTACGTGTATATGAAGGAAAATACCATGCAGAAGAACATTTTGTTCTTTTGTAACCCAGCTACTTTGACTGGACAGTAGAGCGACGGTCTCTCTTTATACAGGTCGGTGTTCAAATGCCGACCATCCAAGTGGTTGGGCACCATTCCTTACCCCCCCCTCCCATCCCAAATCCTTATCCTAATCCTTTTCAAGTGCTTTAAGTTGTAATGGCTTGGCACTTTCCCTGATAATTAAATACAAAAAATATTTTGTATACAAAAGATTAATTTTAGGAATAACAAATTAAGAAAAGCGATATATTTGTATAAATCTTGTAACTAAATTAGCTGTTGAATAAGATAAGATTTTGCTGAAAAAAGGACCCACGTTTATTGTTTTGATTCCAGTTGTCATTTAACCCAGTGTTCTCCAATATGAAGCTGCTTTAATGAAGACATAACAAGGCTAAATACTTTTCATTTACAGCAGTCAAAAAATGTAATGATACTATACTGAGAAGCTTTACTCAGCTTGCATGATCTGTTTCTGAATTATATTTATAAATGTTTTTCCAATGAATTGTATGTTTGCCTCCATCATTATGGTAATACTCTGTGTTGTATCCTTGTCTATAGGAAAGGTATCTGGTGCACTTATCATGCATTGTATCATCAGTATCATTGATACTGATGCTGCTGTAGTCATATTATCACCTTATATAATTGATTTTAAAGCTGCTGCTAATATTACAGTATTCCTTGTATCAATGTTACTGATGCTGTGATCTCAGTATACCTTGTATCATTGATACTGATGCTGACAGTACTCTACTAGTATTACCTTGTATCATTGATACTAATGCGGCTTTAGTTCTAGTATTATCCAATCCATCCTCCTGCTTAGATAATAGTTAATAGTCTTTGTAACTGATGATGTTTATCCTTATTGAAGATGGTCATGACTTCAATATGTGGGTTGAGGTCATGACTTTCACTTGATTTAAATTAGAGTGAGGTAGAGTTGCACGAATCGTCAGTGTCACTTTCTCATCCAGGCGTATTTGGGTCCAGCAGCAAGACAGTTCGAGATGGCAAGAGATAGGTTAGGATGCAGTGGATGGCCAGCAGTGTCCTATGTGTCTCACTGTACCTTAATTGCATTCCACAATGCTGGGTGCAACTAGAGCATTGCCGCTCTCACCTTCCTGCCTGTTTAACTATTTTGGTGGTTTCCTCCACGCAGTCCGCCGGATCCAGTCTTCGCGTGAGTAGGTAGACAAGCCTCAGCTCATTGAGGGCTTCAAACCTTTGGCTACCCTCACATGGTTTTGCCTGCCAGTTGAAGCAGTTTACCGGGTTGTGGCCGCTGTTGCATGCAAACAGCTACTAGGAGCCACAGGTGAGAGTTGAGTGCAGGTGGGGACCAAAGCAGACACAACCACCCAAAGGTGCGACTGTTCCCTGTCAGAGGTACCACCCCATACTGATACCCCAGACACCCCAGCAGTAACTTTCTGTACAGACATTTTTTTGTGGACCATCATACATAGGCGTAATGGACAATCGGATAGAATTTAATACTATTCGCCTTATAGCGTCCGAACAAATAAAGCTAATAACCAAACTTAAATATTCCTAGGCTTAGTATAGCATGTATATGTACTATATTAGGCCTCAGATAGCGTGTATTAGGCCTTGGAAGGTTAGGTTAGGTTTGGTTAGGTTAAGATTTCTCTGCAACATCAGTACAAAAACTTTTCCAGTTTGTCCAAATTCACTTTCTAATTGCCTTTTATATCAATATATGTACGATGGTCCTCATCGTTATTATAAGTGCTACCTAAAGAGGAGGATAAGCTGTATTATCTTGTATTATTGATGCTGCAGTACTAGTATTACATTTTATCATTGATGCTGTAGCACAAGTATTACCTTATATCACTGAAATGGATGCTGCTGTAGTCTTAGTATTGGCTTGTATCATTGATACTGCTGTAGTCCTAAAATTACCTTTTTATCATTGAATATGATGCTGCTCTATTTCTAGTTTACCTTGTATCACTGATAGTGATGTTACCCCTAGTGTTACCTTGTAGCAATGATACTGATGCTGACCAGACCACACACTAGAAGGTGAAGAGACGACGACGTTTCGGTCCGTCCTGGACCACTCTCAAGTCGATTGTGTCAAGTCAAGTCAAGTCTCACAATCGACTTGAGAATGGTCCAGGACGGACCGAAACGTCGTCGTCCCATCACCTTCTAGTGTGTGGTCTGGTCAACATACTTTAGCCACTTTATTGTGACTCATTGCCCGCATACTGATGCTGCTGTAGTCCCAGGATTACCTTGAATCATTAACACTGATTCTGTAGTCCCAGTGGCCCTTGTATTATTAATACCAATCTCACTGTAGTTGTAGTATTTCCTTGAATCAATAGTGCTGCTGTAGTCCTAGCATTACCTTGTATCATTGATATGGTTGCTGTTGTCCTAGTGTTGTAGTGTTGATACTAATGCTTCTGTCATCCCATTGTATTTTGTAGCATTGATACTGATGTTGCTGTAGTCCTAGAATATATTGTATCATTGGTGCTATTGTAATATATTGTATCATTGGTGCTATTGTAGTCTTAGTATACCATGTATCATTGATGCTGTTCTAGTATCCCTTGCATCATTAATGCTGCTGTTGTCCTAGTATACATTATATTATTGATGCTATTGTGCTATTATTATCTTGTATCATTGATGCTGCTGTAGTCCTAGTATTTCCTTGAATCAATGGTGCTGCTGTAGTCCTAGCATTACCTTATATCACTGTTGCTGCTGTAACCCTAAGATTAATCACCCGGTATCATTGATATGGTTGCTGTTGTCCTAGTAGTACTTTGTATTGTTGTGTCATCCCATTGTATTTTGTATCACTGATACTGATGTTGCTGTAGTCCAAGAATACCTTGTATTATTGATGCCAATGTACTCCCAGTACACCTTTTATAATTGATACTGATGCTGATGTAGTCCCAGTACACCTTGTATTGTTGATACCAATTTCACACAAAGCTGGGCTTTGTGTGAAATTCTCGGACTGCATCCACCTCTCTCCCTCCTGCAGCTCTGCTCCGGCTGCAGACCCGCCTTCAGCTGTGTTTGATGTGACTCTTTGTTTGCTCGAGCAGCTGTGTGGAAGTCTGAATTTTGCTCTTCTGGTTTATTCGTTGGACAGGGTTTGGCTGCGAAGGCTGTTCTGGTATTTTTTAAGTTGCTTCTTTTTCCGCACTCAAGACCTTTGGTTTTGCACTCCGTTGTCCTTGCATTGATTGTATACCATGTATACAACAAACTCACCATCACCGGCTTCGTCTTAGAGTTTTTCGGGGTTCAGTGCCATGTGGCTTCCCCTTCCTTCGCTTGATGTGTTCACGGACGTCTCATCTCTCGGTTGGGGTTTTGTGACCAGTGCTCACCAGTCCAGCCAGGGGCATTGGGGGCGGTCCTACCGTTGGGCTCACAGAATGATGCGGGAATTTGCAGTGGTGTGGCAGGCGCTGTGCCAGATTCAGCTTCCTCAAGGCTCTTTGATCCGGCTCCATTCGGACTGCTACCTCGTGGTTTATTGTCTCAACCGTGGGGGCTCTCTTCAGTCCGTGGCTCTCTGGGGTTGATCGCTTTGGGTAGCTCTTCTGCTGAGTTCTCGGGGTGTAGCTCTCTGCGCTGTTCACATTCAAGTTATGTCCAACGTTCTGGCAGATGGCCTGTCGCACTTCATTCCTCTTTCCACTGAGTTGACGGTTGACACCGTGCCCTTCCTTTGCTTTGCTGGACGTACAGGCGCCTGGAGGTGAACCTCTTTGTGTCGGCATGGTCTTGGCTTCTCCCATTGTACGTGCCGCTGTTCGCCAACTGCGAGGCCGTGGCGGTGGATGCTTTTTGGCAGGACTGGTCGAGGGGGGGGGGGGGGGGGGGGTTCCTGTACCTCTTTCTCTAGTCCAGCAGTTGCTTCAGATCCTGGCTTGCTTAGAATCCTATCTGGAGAGGGTTCAGGTCCTGGGTCCATGGTGGGTGGCCAGCCTTGGTTTCAGGTGCTGCTTGCTAGGTGTCCAGACCTGGGCATCTTTCTACAGCTTCGCCTCCACTGGCAGATCAGGGCAGTGAGGTACCCCTGCTGGTTCGCTTTAATGATCTGCACTTTGCATCTGGTCTTTCTGACACGGGTGTATTGCCATTTCTATGGTGATCAGGTGGCTTCTTTGATGGTGTCTTACCTGCACTCTTCTTCCTGGCGACAGTATTAAGTCTCTTGGTGGTCTTTCCATCATTTTCTTTCTCTACTAAGGTTTTCGTTAATTTCAGACAGAATTGTTTTGGCCTTTCTCTCTCTTGGCTTCTGGACCAGCGTCATATGCTGAATACTGTTGCTTTTCACTCGGCATTGGCGGAGCTGCTCCAGCTTACATTCGTGGTGGATGCTCCGCTCTGTTCTCTAAGATTTCAAGTGCGTTTTTCATCTCCGGCCTGCTTATGCACCACCTGAGCCTTCCTGGTCTTTGGACCGGGTTCTTTCTTTTCTTTCTTCTCCTCATTTTGTTGTGGACCCTTCGGTTGGTGATTGTTTTTGGAAGGCCATATTTTTGTTGGCCTTGGTCTCAGGGGTAGGGTTGGGGAGCTTCATGCTCCCCTCCAGCATTGGGGGTTTTGTTCCTTTGGTCTGAGTGGTCGTTTTGTTCGGTTGCAGCCTTCTTCTTTTCTGGAGAAGAATGAGATGGCAGGCTTCTGAAGGGGTCCAGTGATGGTGGATGCTTGGTTGGTTAGTTAAGGGTTGTATTTATGTGTTGTGTTTGGTGGCGGCTTTATGCCGCTACCTTCGGGCCACTATTTCAGTGCCGGTGGTTGCTCTTTGAGTGGATACAGTCTCCCTGGTTCCCTGTTCCCAGCCTCGTGTGTCTTAGGCCTAAAGAGGCCTGGTCGACGACCAGGCCGCGGGGATGCTAAGCCCCGGAAGCACCTCAAGGTAGGTTGTCCACAGTATCCTTAAGTCCAGCCAGTCTGCAGTCTACCCTCGTGCCCTTGACGTACGGCAGTACATGGCACTCGTAGCGGTTTTTGGGACCCTGTCTTTGGTTGACATTAAGGCACGGGGGTTTTGGAGGATGAACAGGATCCTGGCCACCAGATATCTAGTGAACATTCCAAGCCTTCTCCAGCCATATGTGACTTTGTCACAGCCGACTGACGGCTTTGTCACAGCTGTCAGTCTCTTTTTCGACTTGAGCCTGGCAGTGCTGCCGCCTCCCAGGTATGTCCCTATTTTCCTGATATGTGGGTAGTTAGCTTCAGGGAGCCAATGGGCTTCTCCAGAAATCAAGCGTTGAATGTAATGAAACGCCATTTTCTGGGCAAAGTCCCAGAGGCTCCCTGGCACACTCTAGGGACGGTATTTTTTTTTTACATCATGCCTAGAACTTGGGTGGTGGGCGGTAGGCTTTCCCTTTCCCTTTTTTTGGGGGGTGGGGGGGGGGGGAATACTCTAACTAATGGGCGTACTAGTTACATGGAGGATTGCTAGTTTCTTTATCCACATGTACACCACAGCCTGGTTGGTCCAGCACTCCCTTATGGCATGACATTATGAGAGAAAATTCTGTTGGTTTTTCCTTTTCTTGGTGGTACTCAATGGAAGATTGTAAGCGTCGGAAACCATCTTTTAACACCATCAGCTATGTTGAAGTACTGTAGTACTACTGTGTGTAGCAAGGTTTAGTGGAAGGAGATTCATCATGGGGTGTAGATAAGAATGAAGTGCAATAGCACACTAAACAATGAAAATAATGGGATTTTGGAAAGTAAGTGGAAAGTGGAAAAAGGAAGTATAATACAGTACTGTAAATGGAATACTATGTCCTCTTTGGTCTGTGATTCTTTCTCGAGGGCTTTGGTTTTGGTTTCTTGACCCTCCAGTTGTTGGGTCAGGGAGCTTTTGCTCCCTTCTGGAAGCACAGTTTCTGTTCTTTTGACCCTGCTGTTTTCGCATTTTGTTCGTTTGCAGCCAGCTGCTCCTTTTTCTTATTGAAGAACAAGTTGGTTGGCTTCCAGAAGGGTTCTTTAGTTATTGATACTTGGTTCGTTCAGCTGGGGGTGCATCATGTGCTGTATTCAGTAGTGGCTCTTCATTGCTACCTTTGTGCCACAGATTCTGCTGGATTTTGCTTATCAATGAATACTTTGTGGGTTGATTGTGTTTTCTTTGTTCCTGTTCCAAGGCTTGTGTTTTTCAGGTCATCGGCTGTGTTATTAAGTCTAACTAGCCTGTGGTCTACTCTTGTGCCCATTATGTTAGGGAGTATGCTGCTCTCTTGGCTGTATACGCTAATATGTCCTGGGCCTATATTCGGGTGCTGGTGTTTTGAAGGTCTAACAGGGTTCTGGTGGCCCAGTATTTGGGTATAGTTCATGGACCTCAGTGCCTCTGTAATAATAATAATAATATTATAATCTCTTCCTTCTACCTCTGTTTAGGTTTTAGAATTAGGACTTCTACCTGTTAGGATTTTGTTTTAGCCCCTCTTTGTGGCGTATTTTGATCTTTGTCGCGATGAAAATACTGGCCCTGATGATTTGCAAATCCATAAGCACTTGGGTGACTGGATTCCCAAATTCCTTTTAACTCCACCCTTATTGTCAGTCTTGTTGTAGTTGTGGCCCCTTCTCAGGAAGTGCCTGCCTACCTAGCTTCTTTGTCCAGCTTTGGTGAGACCCTGGTTCTGTGTCCAAAAATACACTGTTGATGCAAGCATTGGCTCTATTGTTCTCAAAGACTGCCATTGGGATATTAAATATATCCTTGAGGCTCAAGGCTTTTCTGTCTTTCAGATTGACTTCTTCATTCATGCCCCTGTGGTCATCACCACCCCCTTTGTAATGTTAAGATAATTTTTTGTTAGGTCCCTTCCATCTTCTATCATTCTTGCCAGTGCCAGATGCTCTGTCCAGGAGTACATTCCCTCTTCACGCCTCTGCAATAGGTGTTGGAAATTTGGTCAAGGTACTTCCAGGTGCAGCAGCGAGATATTTCTTTGCCCCTTGTGCGGTGACCCTGGACATTCTAATACTGATTGCACTTCTCTCCAAGCTGCCTCAATTGCAGTGAGGCCCACCCTGCCTTTTCTCATGCATATGTCTAGTATAAGCTCGAACAGGCCATATTCGCCTTGAAGAATCGAGATTGTATTTCTTTCCCAGAGAATCGGTGCCAGGTTTGCCATTTTGACTCCTCCTCCATTATTTATGCTCGTGCATTGTGTGGCACTACTCTTCCTCGCCCATCTTCCCTTTCTTCATTTTCAAACCATTTCCAACCGATAAACCCTGACACCTCCACCAGCGAGGAGGTGGTGGAGGTGTCATTCTATCGACTTGAGAATGGTCCAAGACGGACCGAAACGTCGTTGTCCCTTCACCTTCTAGTGTGTGGTCTGGTCAACCTCCACCAGCTTCCCTTCTGCTCCTCTCTAATCTGTAGCTGCAAGTATTCCTCTTGAATCTCCATCCATCGTTTCCACTTTTCGAACTCGTCTTCTACCTGCCCAGTTAGCACCACCTCTCTGCTTCCTCCTCCTCTTTCCTGTGCCATCCTTCCCTTTTTGCCCCTACTTCTTAGTTTTCCTCTTATCAGAGGAATCAACCTGTCCTCACACTAGGTTATTTAAAGCAGTGGCAATACTCCCCAGATGCATTCATCAATTTTAACAGTATTAAAAATTGGTTTCTCACATATAAATTATTATTATTATTATTATACATAATTATATTTATAGTTAGGCATAGGTTAGGTTATGTGCTTAGGTGCTGTTGGCAATTATTTGTATTTGAAGTACATGGGTGAAGCATTTATTATAATGTTGTAATGTACGATTATGTTATGTTGTTGGGTAGATTAGATACATAGTGTTTAGTGGGTTTTCATATTTATTTAGTAGTCTTGGATACAGTAGTGTCGTAGATGTTGAGACGGGGCTTGGAGCAAAGCAGAGAGCTGAGTGAGTCTGCTGTCTGCTCTGTGTCGAAGCTGGAGCGTCTTGGGGTCGATTAGAACTGCATACACCGAGTGCTACATTCTAGGTTGAAGAAGTGTGGTAACTCCGAAGCATCTGAACTGAAGTTATCTGAATCACTGTGGAAATTGTATTGATAGCTATTTGCTTCTCGATGCTTATATTATTGGCCTACCTCTCAGCTTCCTCCCATAGGATGGAAAGAATGTTACCTGTAATTAGGGAAAAGATTTGATTGATATCATTATTGCTAACGAGAGGTTTGCTTCTCTCATTTAGCTAATGAGTTTGGAGCGGGTAAATTGTTTACATAATTTACTCGCTACAATGTGTTTCGAACAAAACACGTGAGCGCAACCTGTCCTCGACTCGAGTCCATTCCATCCAGAGGTAGACCCCACAGATGCATTCATAAATTTTAACATGCTGTTCATTCAAAACAGGAATTTTCTTATATAAATGAATATTATATTAGCATATTGTGCATATATATAAAGGCATAGATTAGGTTAGATGTTTAAGTTCTGTTGGTGCTTACTTGTATTTGTAGTATGTGGGTGAAGCATTTACAGCATTGTGGTTTAAACAAAATTGAACAACATACACCTGCCAAACCCCCTGTTTATGAATGAAAAATGCTTTTCACACGACAAGTGATTTCGTTCAAACACTTTCGGAACAAGTGCTTCACTGACGACTTTTGTTCGAACTCTAACTCTGTAAATCCAACACCTTTTTGTAAAGAAATGTATCCTTGCAGCCCGTCCTCCAAAGACCCAAAAGTGATTCCATGCACCCGTCAAACCCCGTTTATGAATGAAAAACGGTTTACACAGGACTCGACTGCCGATGTTCGAACTTCCGGAACTAGTACTTTGCTCACATCCTCTGAACCACAATTCTATAAACAACCCGTCCTCAGACCAAGTCCATTTCATACGGGGGTCGACCCCAAAGACGCATTCATCAATTTTAACATGCTGTTCATTCAAAACAGGAATTTTCTCAAAGGTAAATTAATATTATAATAGCATATTGTGCATATTTAGGCATTAGTTAGGTTAGGGTTAGCACTTGTTCAGACATCATCAGTTGAATCGTGTGTAAACAGTTTTTCGTTCATAAACAGGGGGATTTGGCAGGTGCATGGAATGGACTTTGGCCTTTATTTATGAAGACGGGCTGCTATAAATGCTTCCACGTATTTCAAATACAAATAATCACCAACAAAACCCAAACACCTAACTATACATAGAATTTTTATGTACAAGAATATTAATTTATATATGAGAACAAACCAATTTTTAATACACAGTACCTGTATGTTAAAATTGATGAATGTATCTGGGGAGGATGACCGCTGCTTTAAACAGCCAAGTGTGAGGACGGGTTGCACTTGTACAGTGTCACAGTGCAGAAGAACCACCCTCACAATGTCCAGGCACCATCCACCAAAGATGGGCAAGTATGGGCCAATATCAGACAAGGTTCCTCCACTGCATGTAAACAGGGAAGGGCACTGGTAAATACTTGCCCACACCAGTAAGTTAAGTACACTGTAATTATCAACAGAAGGCACTAAACCGGGAAAGTTATGTAGCACCATCAAATGTGCGGAATAATCAGAGCGCGCTAAATATCACCAAGGATGCCAATACGAGAACAAAAACGCACAAGGCGAAAGATATCAAAAGTATCCAATTCACCAAGCATTCTATCGAGGAACAAGTGACCGCGAGGGACGGTCGAAAAGTAAGACACACGCTTGTCCTGGAAGTCAGGACATTCAACAAGATATGCAAGTTAGACAAGGAGCAGTGCGGCGCTCCATTAAGTGACTGAGTCAAGCGCGTATAGCCAATACACAACCTTGCTAGAGCCGTTTCTCTCCGCTGGTTACGGTGGTAGGAGGAAGGCCACGGAGACACACTACCCTTAAGAGTACGCAGTTTGTTACCAACAACCATGCTAACCAGCAAGGATGGAGGAATGAATAACTGGCTGAAAGTCGGAATAAGGTATACCTTTATGGGAGATGGGACAAGAGCGGATAGCTTCCCTAGCAGCTGCATCT
Source organism: Procambarus clarkii (assembly GCF_020424385.1). NCBI lineage: Eukaryota > Metazoa > Arthropoda > Malacostraca > Decapoda > Cambaridae > Procambarus > Procambarus clarkii. The sequence continues at coordinate 22,796,570 of NC_059600.1, forward strand.
GCACGCTCATTTAAAGAAACACCAAAATGGCTGGGAACCGAGCAAACCTACCGATTTAAATTTACTGGAGATAAACAGACTAGTATGTTGAATCTCGACGACCACTGGATTAAAGGACCCTAGAGCCATGAGGGCACTACGAGAGTCAACTACAACCACAAAGGAGGATTGACAACAAGAAAGCAGGAGACGAAGAGCATAGAGAATAGCATAGAGTTCTGCTGGGAAGATGCTAGTCTCTGAAGGAAGGCGGCACACACAAGTGTGGTCAGCAAAACAACGGAGTAGCCCACACCGTCCGCAGACTTAGACCCATCGGTGAAGATGGAAATGGAGCGAGTGTGTGAAGAAAAGTGTTCAAGGAAAAGGCGTTTCAGAACTGTAGGAGGGGTAAAAGCTTTAGTAATGCGGGTCAAGGATATACAAAATTTTGGAAGGGGGACTCTCCACGGAGGCAAGGAAGGAACAATACGCGATGAAACATTAGAAATACGAACCGAAAGAGAATCCTGCAAGCAAGATAACTGGACAGAAAGAGGGAGGTGGTGAAGAGGAACAGGAACCACAGGAGTAGTAAAGGTCAACGCACGACAGAGGCGAGAGGAAGTATGTTGCAAGGACCGCGCAAGATAGCGAAGACAGTAGCAATTACGGCGGTCCTGAAGAGATAGGAAACCAGTGTCAACATAAAAGCTGAGGGCGGGAGTCGAACAAAAGGCACCAGAGTCGAGGCACAACCCAGTATGGTGCAAAGCATCAAGATGGCGAAGAGTAGAAGAAGAAGCAGATGAGTAAGCAGGGAAACCATAATCGAGTTTAGACAGGACGATAGAGGAATGTAAAGAGGAGCGTGTGCCTATCTGCTCCCCAAGAAGTATGGGACAAAACCTTAAGGAGGTTAAGGGCCTTAGAGCATTCAACTTGGAGTTAAGAGATTTGGGGCGACCAAGACAAACAAGTGTCAAAGATTAACCGCAAAAGCTTAGCAGAATTCCTGTTCATAAGGGGATGACCATAAAGCAACAAAGAGGGACGAAGAACGACATGCTTCCGAGTAAAAGTCATAGCACAAGTCTCAGACGGAGAGAACTTGAAGCCATGATCGGTGGCCCAAGACGACATGGCATCAATTGCAAGTTGAAGCTGCCGTTGAAGGAGAGGCGAATCATTACCCCGACAACAAAGGGAAAGATCGTCGACATAGAGAGCGGAGAAGATGCCAGAAGGAAGGAAGGAAGGAAAGAAGTCCATTGAGGGCAACTAGAAAAAGAATAGTGCTCAGAACACTACCTTGGGGTACACCCTAGTATTGCCTAAAAAGGGCAGAGAGTGGAACCAAGCCTCACTCGAAAGGAACGACAAGAGAGGAAGCTTTGGAGAAAGAGGGAGATTACCACGAAAGCCAAAAGAATGAAGTTGGGACAGAATATGATATCTCCAGGTGGTATCGTAAGCCTTTTCCAGGCCAAAAAAGACAGCAACGACGGAGGTCTTCACAACAAAAGCAGTGCGAATATAAACCTCCAAGTTCACCAGGACATCTGTTATGCTGCAGCACTTGCGAAAACCAAATTGAGAAGGGGATTAGTGGTGATAGTGTTCTAAGAACCACATCAGACGAACAGTAACCATACATGCAGACAACTCGTGAGGGCAATAGGGCGGAAGTCCTTAGGGGACGTCCCGAGAGACCCTGGTTTCCGAACAGGGAGGACAATGACATCGAGCCAGTCCTCAGGGACTGACGACGACTCCCAGACCCGAGTATATAGACTCGGTAAATACCGAGACATGCACGGAGGGAAATGGCGAAGCATCTCATAATGAATGCTACCAGAGCCCGCCGCCGTAGAACTGCAGAGGACCAGGGCAGACTGAAGTTCAGCGAGAGAGGAGGGATCGTTATAGGGAAGTCTGAGATGGGTGCAGAAATCTAAAGGATGAGATTCAAGAAGAGGCTTACGAAAAAGGAAAGATTGAGGAAGATGAGAACCAGAGCTAACGAACGAAAAGTGGGAACCCAGTTCGGTCGCGACCTGCAACGGGTCCGCCAACGTACCACGGAGGTGAAGAACTAGCGAGACATCAGGAATGAACTTACCCGCTATCTTGCGGATACACTTCCAGATCTGCAGCAGAGGAGTTTCGGACATAATGTTGGAAACAAGACTTCCAACACTCACGTTTAGCTGTATGGATGGTCCTACGGGCCACCACACTCGCCTTCCAAAACAAAACAAACAAAAAAGAATCGGCCGTCTGCTGGCGGCGGTGTGTCTTCCAGGCTGCACGCTTACAACGAACAGCCCGAGCACAGTCCACATTCCACCAGGGAGGTTGAGCGAGGAAGAGAGTGGAGGGCAGCATCGAAGACGGTGTCACAAAAAAGCGAGGGAGAGGCAGAATGGAGAGGTCGGAGATAGTAGCACGGAGGGTAAATAGGCACCAGTCAGCCTCGGCAAACCACCACCTAGGGAAGGAGAGGGGAGGGTGAAAAGAGAAATAGGTAACACGGATGGGAAAATGGTCACTGCCATGGAGGTCGTCAAGAACCAGCCATGAGAAATCCAAGTAAAGAGACAATGAGCAAAGAGAAAGATCAAGACAGGAAAGGGTGCGAGTCCGAGAGTCCAAATGAGTGGGCTCACCAGAATTCAGAAGACAGGGAAGAGGATGAATGGTTCAAAAATGCGACCTCGGGTGTTTGCAAGAACATCACCCCAGAGGGTATGTCGACAATTGAAATCACCCAGCAGGAACACAGGCCCTGGCAAGGAGTCCAGTAGGTGTTTAAGATCGGGAAGAGAAGGCGGGACATTTGAGGGAGATAAATGGAACAAACTGTGTACCATTTACTCACAAAGACACTGGCAGCAGAACATTGATGAGGCAATGGAAAAAGTAGGGGACGAAGGGAATATCGGAAAGAATCAAGAGAGCAGTAGAGTTATGGGCCTCAGCAAAAGCAGGAGGGGGGGGGGGAGGGGGGGAAGAAAAGAATAGCCACGGAAGTGACCAAGACGAGCACCAAGCATCGCTCCTGGAGATAGACACAAAGAGACAAAAACTGTGAAATCAAAAGTTGGAGTTCATGGAAATTGGCGTAATATCCACTAATTTTCCATTGAAGAATAGATGTCGATAAAAAGAGAAAGGACAGCAACAGAAAACAATGAAGAAACAAAGGTTAAAAAGGAACACAGTATGTTAAAGAACCTCAGGATCAGGGGGCATGGGTAAACTGAGTGACAACAGAGAGAGGCGGTAAAGGACAGCAGGAGAAGGAGGAGGGGGCAGAAACCGGGAGCGCACCTCGGCAAGGGCAGCAACCAAGAGGCGGGTGCCAAAGAAACTTCCATATAGCAGGAACAGGGGAGCTCGACCACCGAAATGGGAGGGGATGGAGCGATAGAGCCAGAGGTGGGGGCAAGGACGAAAGCAAAACCTTCTTACCCGCTGGGGAGGAAGAAGAAGATGAGCCAGGCTTTCACTTCTGACTCAGAGACAGGTGTACCAGCAATAACCTACTGGGCAACAAACTCGAGCATCTTAATAGGAGAAGAAGAACGAGAGCAAACAGCACGATGATCGCTGGGAGCGTGATGGACAACAGCCCGTACAGACAGGCAGCGTGGAGAGATAAGAGACGGGGGAGAAGGATGGGCAGGAGGATTGGAGGGAGATGAGAAATTAGGCACAGGAGACATGACAGACTGGGGTAGAAAGACGGGAAACTCCAGATAGAACCAGGAGGGGGACCCTTCAGGACAGAAAATACAGGAACAGGGGAGGATGCGGTGGGCATGTCCGGGTCTACGGTCTGGAAACAGTTGTGTGACTGAGGAAGATGGGAAGGACGAGGAGAGGAAGAACACAACACAGGAGCGCAAGAGACGCCAGCAAAAAGGGGGAGACGGCGAACTTGGTGCCTCGCCTCAGGGGAAAAAACCAAACGTTCCCGGTGCTTCAAGTTGAGGACGGTTGCCTTAAGTTTGTAATGTATACAGGCGCAGGAGAAGGTAGTATGGGCCTCACCGCAATTGAGGCAGTGAGCCTGGGGTGAAGAGCACTCTGACTTAAGTGTGACTTTCGTCCCTCACAGGGCGGGGAGCGAGCGTGTGCGTGCGTGCGTGCCATAAGGGGCAGTAGTCACAGAGATGGAGCCGTGCTAGGGGACGAGGTAGTCACCACAGAGGGCTTCTGACTCGACCCTACCACAGAGGGAGGGAGGGAGGGGAGCGGGTAAATAGTCCAGCCTGGGCCCAATGTAGCGGGGGCTATAAAGCCCAGTCTTCCAGCGCAGTCCGACTCAGGGGCCTGGTCGCCCACCCATGAGCCTGGGTAAGAGAAGTCATGTTGTCATCCATGCAGCAATCGTTCTAAAAGTTTGGGACCTGGAACCAACAGATACTGCCTACCAAGGCAGCCAGGGAGGCCGCGTGCGGGCCAGTGCCAGAAGGGTGTGTCATCCCCAGTGGTGCTCCCCCTTTTTAACAAGGGAATCCTACTACATCGTTCATTCTCCCACACTGGTGCAAAGATCTCAGTCCCCCTATCGCCCCAGCCTGGACACCGGCTGGACACCGCCCCCGGCCTGGACATCTACTCAGGGCGACCCCTTCAGCGGGCAGTCACACAAGAATCCTACAGTGCCCATCTGCACGCACCTAAAGACGGTCCAGAAAGTAGGAGAAGGCAACCCTCACCAGTCCCAGGACGGTATATGAGCCCCCCACCACGACAAGGTGACACCACAGAGGGGTGCCCACACCAGTGCAGAGACCTTTCTTTGTCATGCTCCATTCTTGCAAGAGAGCCTTGGTGGCAAACTGTCTTGTGGGTGAACCAGGATCCATATTTTAGGACTGTCAGTTATACACCATGCCATCCAGGAGAGAGGCTTCTGAATTCAAAGAATTTACAAAAATTAAATTTACATTAAGAATGTTATCAAATTCTAGGTAAGACATTACAAAATATCTATAGCTAATGAAGCCTTCATGCAAACACACTACAACTGGTATAGCAAAATCTTTATTGTAACAAATTCTTTATTTCATCTATGGACAGTAACTTGATAAAATAAAATACACTGGATAACAATATTGTATCATCTTCCTGTACAGACAATCAGCTGCTATCATTCATTTCCAAGTCCCTTTGATTAATCAAGCTGCAACAAACTGGAATCAAAATATTTTTGATCAGAAACAGATTGAGGCTAGTTTTTATTAACCAATAATAAAAACCTACAAGGTTACTTTTAAGACACTAAAGGCATTACTCTAAGCCTATTGTTATATTTCACTTACTTCATTAACGTTAATGACTGTTGGATACAAATTACTTTTCAAGTACCGCACAGTATAAAGTATTGGTAACTTAATTCACAAGTGCACCTGGGTACTCTATTGATGACTTAAAGAGTGAGTGTATTACAAGTTGGAGGAGAGTCTAATATAGATACAACAGCCCGTTATTGTTGCCGTGTGCAGTGTCTTACTCTCATTCAACCCTTCCCCCATTGTGAAATTCTAGTGTCATTGGTGGCTCTTTAAACATTTCCACCTGTGCAACCATTTTTTTTTATTTTTATTTTTTTTATGAATGGGACATTTAACCTTACTTTTCTGCAGGAAATGCTTTACATTACATGACGAACTTCAGCAATTTATGTTGTGACTACATGTGGGAATTTAATCACTGTGGGAATACACTGACACAAACGGTAATCTAGCATACTGTGAGAACACAGTACTGGCCTAAAACATTAAACTAAGTAGTACAGGTGAGGAGATACAACCTTTATTTTAAATCTTTCAAATCATGTACCACAGCACATTACATAATTGGTCGAAATCCATGTTGTTGGATTTTCAAAAAATAAATACTATATCAATAAGAGAATGAAAATGGCTATTAATTTCAAAATATCAAATGTTTTAAAGATTTCCAGTACATAAAACTTTGGGATTAAAGTATACATAGAGGAAGCATTAAAGAATATATTAACCTTTATCTAAAATTATGATGCAACTTGCATTACAGCTTCCAAAGTGTTTCCCTGCCCTAAGAACAAATGGTACATAAATTTGGTACTGTGACAGCTAAAGTGCACCGCCTGCATCGTTTTGCACAACTGAGTATCTGTATACGATGTTAAAGCTGCATTTTGTGGACTAGCAAGGCATATCAGAGGTAGTGAGGCTAGACAACACCAAAGGCCCCTATCCCTTCAACATGGCTTATGCATTTACTGAATGTTAATACTATTTTGTGGCTCAATCTTTTTTTACTATAAATTACTATACCTAGTTTGCTACAAACACAAGCTCTACTAATGCAAATTATGCAGGGGTGCTTACTGGGACTCTGACAACCGGTACAGCACTGCTCACAAGGTACGGTTCGTGGACAGTGTGCAGGACAACCTCTCAATACACAGGTGATTGCTAATCTTCTGGGTTTAATATGGAAGCCATTAAAAATCTATGACCAGGGTAAAAGGCAAGATAACATTGTAAGCTTACAGACTTGTTTTACATTAAATGACAAGCAGGTAAACACTGGATATGCTACAGGAAACGAACAATATTCCTCGGTGGAACAACTTTCCTATATAAATGACCTTTGTGACTTACTGAGCACAAGCTGCCATAGATTGAGACCTAAAAAGAACCAGAGTTACAATACACCATCATAGGAACCTTAACAAGCCAAGTGTTTTGCCCATAAACACTCGACTCCAATACCAACAGTTGGAAATATTGATATGTAGTTCCTGTGAGTGACAAGTGGACCAAAGAATGCAAGTCACCTTAAGCACTGTTACTAATAAAATTGCTCCGAGCATAAAGGAAAACAGCCTCAAAACTCATCCCTTGTACATCCTAGATGGGAAAAAAAAGCAGAACTAGTTACAAGCACTTGAGTATTGTGCCTGATTATAGAAAGAAAAATATAAACAATATTTCCTTGACAACGCAGAGAAACTTGGTAAATTATAACCTTCATACCCAGAACAACTTGCGAGGTATATTGGAGCAGCAGTGCTCAAAGCGACTCAATCATTGTGAATTATGACCTTAATCTTATTTATTATTTTTCAAATAATCAATACTATATCAGGAATAATCAAAAAAATTACAAATAGAGAAATCTTACACAAAAAGCTAATCAGCAATAAGCTAATAATTTGCTAGTTTTATATACAAATGTTACAAGCTAAGCAGCATATTGCTCCTTCAGGCAAGGTTACCACCAGCAGCCACTCCTCCCAACACAAAATAATAAACAATATCAGGTTGGGAGAGCACCTCGCTATCTAATGCCAAAACCATAAGTAAACGAATAAATTACTTATTGGATGGCATCAGTAACACACTGATAACTTCATCTGTTAGTTTTATTTTGCTTCTTTACAATATGTACATAACAATTTTCTATCCTGAAACTGGATATCCTTAGTGCAAAGCAATGATGTAACATGCTTGCAGGCTGGCAGTGCTAAACATTAATAATGATAAACATTTGACGATGCCTTGTGTTGAAGGGGTATCAACAATATTCTGGGCCTAAGACATGCTGGCTGTATATGTAAGAAAGACCAATAAAATCAACAATTTTGAAAGGACAGGAGTTGCAGTTTAATCTTGAAAGTACCCTGAAATAATCAACCTGCTGAGGAAACACAAATGCCAGCATTTGAGACCATAAGTGGCTGTGGTGCCATCAACTCTTACCATAATGGTCGCTGACCAATTATTATTAAACTTTAATACACGAGCTGTGAGATGAATAACGAGTTACTATTTTTTTTTAAATCCTGACCATTAAATATGGAGTCGACAGCACTGGAACGGACCTAATGGAATTGTCTGGAATATGTGGCTAGTTGCCTGCCAGACCCTTACACAAGGGCAACTCTTAAGCTGGGAATGTACAGTAATACAATATCCAAGCACAGCATGAAAATAAATAGGAATACATCTATGAAAATAAACTATGCATCTTTACTCAGAAGATACAAGCATGAAAAAAGCTACATAAATTAATGTTCTTATTCTTTGGATTTCACATACAAACTGGATTAAGTTAAGTACCACATGGACGGCTGTGACACATCTGCACGTACACTCATGGGTAAATCTAAAGCATTGAGTGTTTCACAATATGAATCCTGGGCCAAACTGAGTAAACATAGACACCCTGGACATTCATTATAGGTATACGTGACCCTTTTAAGCCTATATTATGGAGGGCATGTGTAAACAGGCACCTTTCAAGACAAACTTATCTATATGTACACAAGGCAGACCATATTCATGGTACACACTAAAATATTATATATTACTCTGGGAATCTAAAAGACGGCATAACAGGCAACTTGAGACAACTGAGTATATGTTACATTCAGCATCAACCAGACAAATTTAAAGACTGGGCCACATATAAATCATTCATACTAAATACTAAAGTTGATACTCAATTTCTTTCATGTCTAATTGGTGGCCATTGTAACTATAAGCATGCAGTTACAGTCACTCAGCCCTCCTAGGCTTACAATGTGAGACATCCATGTTGGCCGAGTACTTAGTGAGCACCAAGATAAGTAAGGATGCCAATGTGCAACAGAAAAGGCCTGACAATGCTGCTTCAGTGTGCATGGTCTTGGTGGTTTAGCATCCACAGATGCATATTGATTGAAATTATCAGTTTCACTATGAAGGATCCTGAGCCTTATGGACACTGCTGTCAGTGCTGCTACTGTTCATGTCCTTGTCGCTCTCTGCATTGGTAACGGGTTTGGTTGGTTGCACTTCAACATGGCTCAGCTCCTGAAAACAATATGTATTTTATTCTTCACAATAACATGCACCAATTAAAAAAAAAGTTCAAGTGCATAAGATAGAGAAAGGTATTCTTCATCAGGCATAACTCAGGATAAATGAGACTGCACAAAGTGCAAAAAATATGCATGGATGCAATGAGCATAGGTGTGTGTGCAATGAGCTTGGCAGGATGCAACAAGTACACAATGAGCATGGCCAGACTGGTGAAGAGAAAAGGAACAAAGTGGGAGGGAGAATTTCATTAATGCAGTGGAATAGTAATATTTACTATTCCCAGTAATAAGGCCAACAGTAAAAGTAATTTTGCTAAAAGTTACAGCAAGGTAATCATGTGTCCAGATGAATTGCTAAAATAATATTACTATAGAGGGGTAATGTGCTCCATTGTGAAGGAGATAGATTCATTACAGGTATACTGTGAAGGCTAAGAAAGATGACTGGTACAGTACTGCCATTCGTGCCGAGGCAAGCACGTTCAGTACAGTATGTATATGCCAAAAACTAACATTTAATGTAATGAAATGCCTCTTTCTGGTAGGTCTTTGGTGCTTGCTACATGGCAAGCTCCAGACAATGCAATCCATACCAGGCCCTTGAGAGTTGTATATAAGCCTACTGGGAACCACACCCCAACACCTGATTCCCCCTTCAATATCAAGAGTGTCCTTAACCAATTAAGGACCATCAGAAAAGTACGCAAATCTAAACAAATGATTGCAAGGTAAACAAACCATGGAAAACAGGACAGCAAAGTCGCCTAGTGGTGAGGTAATTATCATTTGGGGAAGGGGGTGTCTAAAAGAGCCACCAAAGATCCACTAGAAAATGCCTTTCATTACATTCAACACTGGTTTCCTGGGAGGGTTCATAATGGTGGCTCCTTGGTTTTTGTCATCATGAAGGAGAGGGGGAGAAGGAACAAAAAAACAAAAAACAAAAAAGGGGGTGGGGGGGGGGGGAGAAACAGTGCCAAGTCAACTGATCCAAGACCTCACAAGCCCAGAGCAGACAAAACACCTAAGAAAGCTATTGCTTTTGGACCACCAAAACTCCCAAACTTAAATATCTGGTCAAGGTATTCAAGTACAGTATCAGGAGTGAGCACTAAGCACTTGGAAGCTATATGAGGATGAGGATTTCAGATAGGACAGAGGAAAGGAATGGTGCCCAACTACTTTGAGAGTTAGGGATTGAATGCAGACCCAAAAAAAAAGCAAGACCATCTCTACTGTCCAGTAAAAGTGGTTGGGCAAATATTTGCCCAAGACATAAAAATCTTAGAATCATGGGCCTGAAGGCAGACCATAAACCGGTCTAAACTTGACATGGGACAACGTGGGACAAAGGGTCTCCAGAACAAGGAACTAAACACACTGGTTGCACAACCGGAGGGGCCGTCCCTCCCCACCTCTCCATGCACCACTAGTGGCATGGAGGTAATGCAAAATGGTTGCAACTGGAAAAAAAATGCCACCCTCCCCCCCAGCCAAACCAACAGTGTAAAAATCAAAGGACCCCTCGGAAACCAACCATCCCATCCTTAACCACCACTAGAAAATCCGAAAGGGCCAACAAGCTCATAACCTTTAAGAAAACCCAAACTGAAGGGGCAACAGAAAACAGAGAAACTTAAACTTTATCCAAAGACTAGGATGGCTCAGAGAAGCACGAGGTGAAAAAATGCCATAGGGAATGTGTGAAATAAGGCCTGTGAAAATTTGACATGGAATGGCAGCTGCAGTGACCCCACCAATACTGAATAATACAAGGTGAAAGTTGATGAGAAGCACTTCATGAGAAGCCCATCCACAAATAACCTAGACAAAAATGATAAAACCTTTGGGTAAAAGGTTGAACAGTGAATGGTGAACAGGTGACAGAAAGAGAGAAAGATGGAAGGAGCACCAAGAAACCCTATACTGCCATTGGAAAGAAATTCCTGATTGAGACACCGAAAGATTAACCACGTGTGGAAAAAAACCCAGTTCAGACAATGGACCCAATGGGCCGGAAACTACAGACGAGGGACCCAACAGGGAAACTCTGCTGTCTGTAAAGAACAACATCTTTACAACTTACAATCTGGTAAATTTGCCAGATTCTTTACTGAACAGTCTGTAAAGAATCTGGAGCAACAACTGAACCAAAGAGAGATTAAGAAACTCCCACCAACACTAGTCCAACGAAAGGCATCCACAGTGTTATGATGCCGTTTTGTTCATATCTTTCCCGAATTCAATATTAATTTTTCCAACCCCCTTGTACCTTCTCGACAGCCCAGTGGTCATTTTGTTTCCTACAGGGAGTGTGCAAGTTGCACAGTTTGGAAAAATTTTAGTTTTAGAAATTCTAGAGGATGTTGCTGTTACAAACCTTGTCTCCTGTAGAGACAAGTGATTTTGGGGATAGAGATTTTGGTGGAGACAAACTATGTAACAATTTACCCAAGAGAGAATGCTACATAAAAAGAGTAAAGTATACATTTCCTGAAAGAAACCTGCAGCTGGGAGGTTTAGTGTTGCTGATATAACTGCCAAGGAAATTAGTACCTTGAGTTGGAGATTTATTGTGGAGTATGTATTGTATGGGAATCTTTTGTGAAGGAAAAATGGACTCGTTTATATAACTAACCTACTAAGGGAGTAGAGTTAAATGAGTAATTAGAGTTTGAGCAGGAATGATTGTACCTGGATGGGGTTCTGGGAGTATATAATATTAATGTATATATAATGACTGTTCTTACAATAAAAATAATGGCTCTAGTACAAAACATCTTGGCGTATTGTTTACAAATTAAACTATTTGGAGTATTCCAACTGTGGATACATAATCACAAAGGTAAACTGGGAATACAAAACCACAGTCATTTCAAATGGAGTTATGAAATCACAAAGGTATTCCAACTGGGGGCACAACTGGCCGAACTCTCGGTGTTCAAGAGAACTCGTCCAACAGCCTGGTTGACCAACCAGGAGGGTCCGACCTGGTTGTGGGGTTGATTCCCAGAACCTCCACAAGGTTCCATCAATACGACAGTTGAGAGACGGGACTAAAGAGCCAAAGCTCAACCACTGCAGCACATCTAGGCTAGTACAAGGTTCCAAGGATACAAAACCACCACGGCAGTCCAACTGGGGATATAGAACCACCACGGCAGTCCAACTGGGGATACAGAACCACCACGGCAGTCCAACTGGGGATACAGAACCACCACGGCAGTCCAACTGGGGATATAGAACCACCACGGCAGTCCAACTGGGGATACAGAACCACCACGGCAGTCCAACTGGGGATACAGAACCACCACGGCAGTCCAACGGGGGATACAGAACCACCACGGCAGTCCAACGGGGGATACAGAACCACCAAGGCAGTCCAACGGGGGATACAGAACCACCAAGGCATTCCAACTGGTGATACAGAACCACCAAGGCATTCCAACTGGTGATACAGAACCACCAAGGCATTCCAACTGGTGATACAGAACCACCAAGGCATTCCAACTGGTGATACAGAACCACCAAGGCATTCCAACTGGTGATACAGAACCACCAAGGCATTCCAACTGGTGATACAGAACCACCAAGGCATTCCAACTGGTGATACAGAACCACCAAGGCATTCCAACTGGTGATACAGAACCACCAAGGCATTCCAACTGGTGATACAGAACCACCAAGGCATTCCAACTGGTGATACAGAACCACCAAGGCATTCCAACTGGTGATACAGAACCACCAAGGCATTCCAACTGGTGATACAGAACCACCAAGGCATTCCAACTGGTGATACAGAACCACCAAGGCATTCCAACTGGTGATACAGAACCACCAAGGCATTCCAACTGGTGATGCAAAACCATAAAAGGCATTTCAACTCAAAATTATTATGTAAAATATTCCATCATGCATGTGTGTATCATTTTACATATAGTACATAATATCTTTATTACTATTAAGTGTATTAAAAACCTACCTCGAGGGTGCGAGCATAGGGATTGCTGATAGTTCGGATTATTTCTGGCCGTGGGTTTTGATAACCTGAGAATGGCTGTCGGTCGTTGCTACCTCCATCATCAACCTCCCTGAAACAATTTTTTTTTTTGAATTAGAAAAAACTTTAAAAACACTGAATATATTGCTTAAATATTTAGTTATTATCTTCTCCAACTGTGCTGCTATATACAGTGTGTTCAGAGAAATGTAAAGATGCAGGACTGCAGAGATGTATTGATAGAGATGTATGTATTGAATACAGAGATGTATTCATATTGACTACGTGGTCAATATGAACACTTGACCTGCTAGACTCTTGCAGGTCGGTGTTTAGTCCTCAACATATGACACCAACACCAGTTAACTTTACATTAGACTAACATAATCAAAACTTACAATACATTCAACAGATCCTACTTAATGTAAGGGAGAGATTATTCATATTTTTTGGCAAGCACATTCAATAAATGACTAGTTATACACTATTCCAGAAATAATTTAACTCCAGTTCTGAAGAACTTAGATTCCATTTATTAATCTGAAAAAAACAACATGGCTTTAAAAAAGGTAAATCCAGCTTACCATTTACTCGTTATTTTCAGCCGTGCAGCATTTGCAACAGCAGACACGGGCAAAGAAATAACCTCTCTCGGAGGAACATGAAAGTTTATTACTGCGGTACTGCCTAATTCTTGGTGAGGACGACGGGCTCACCATAGCCCGTGCTACTTGCAACTTTTGGCTCCCAGGAGCTGAATCTAAACCAACAATAATACCAACCGGAACGGCGAGTGCGCTGAGATTGAAGAGCTGGGAGAGCTGGGGGTGGGGGAAGAAGAGCTGGGGGGAAGAAGAGCTGGGGGTGGGGGAAGAAGAGCTGGGGGGAAGAAGAGCTGGGGGAAAGAAGAGCTGGGGGGGGGGAAAAGAAGAGCTGGGGGGAAGAGAAGAGCTGGGGGGAAGAGAAGAGCTGGGGGGGAAGAGAAGAGCTGGGGGGGGAAGAGAAGAGCTGGGGGGGGAAGAGAAGAGCTGGGGGGGGAAGAGAAGAGCTGGGGGGGGGGAAGAGAAGAGCTGGGGGGGAAAGAAGAGCTGGGGGGGAAAGAGAAGAGCTGGGGGGGGGGGAAAGAGAAGAGCTGGGGGGGGGGGGGGGAAAGAGAAGACCTGGGGATGGGGGGAAAGAGAAGACCTGGGGATGGGGGGAAAGAGAAGACCTGGGGATGGGGGGAAAGAGAAGACCTGGGGATGGGGGGAAAGAGAAGACCTGGGGATGGGGGGAAAGAGAAGACCTGGGGATGGGGGGAAAGAGAAGAGCTGGGGGAGGGAAGAGAAGAGCTGGGGGGGGAAGAGAAGAGCTGGGGGGGGAAAGAGAAGAGCTGGGGGGGGGAAGAGAAGAGCTGGGGGAAAGAGAAGAGCTGGGGGGGGAAGAGAAGAGCTGGGGGGGGAAGAGAAGAGCTGGGGGGGGGGAAGAGAAGAGCTGGGGGGGGGGAAGAGAAGAGCTGGGGGGGGGAAGAGAAGAGCTGGGGGGGAAGAGAAGAGCTGAGCTGGGGGGGGGGAAGAGAAGAGCTGGGGGGGGGAAGAGAAGAGCTGGGGGGGGAAGAGAAGAGCTGGGGGGGGGAAGAGAAGAGCTGGGGGGGGGAAGAGAAGAGCTGGTGGGGGAAGAGAAGAGCTGGGGGGGAAGAGAAGAGCTGGGGGGGGAAGAGAAGAGCTGGGAAGGAAGAGAAGAGCTGGGGGGGGAAGAGAAGAGCTGGGGGGGGAAAGAGAAGAGCTGGGGGGGGGAAAGAGAAGAGCTGGGGGGGGGGGGGGGGGAAAGAGAAGAGCTGGGGGGGGAAAGAGAAGAGCTGGGGGGGGGGGAAAGAGAAGAGCTGGGGGGGGAAAGAGCTGGGGGGGGGGGAAGAGAAGAGCTGGGGGGGAAAGAAGAGCTGGGGGGGAAGAGAAGAGCTGGGGGGGAAGAGAAGAGCTGGGGGGGGAAAGAGAAGAGCTGGGGGGGGGAAAGAGAAGAGCTGGGGGGGGGGGAAAGAGAAGAGCTGGGGGGGGGAAAGAGAAGAGCTGGGGGGGGGAAAGAGAAGAGCTGGGGGGGGAAAGAGAAGAGCTGGGGGGGGGGAAGAGAAGAGCTGGGGGGGAAAAGAGAAGAGCTGGGGGGGAAGAGAAGAGCTGGGGGGAAAAGAGAAGAGCTGGGGGGGGGGGGAAAGAGAAGAGCTGGGGGGGGGGGGAAAAGAGAAGAGCTGGGGGGGGGGAAAGAGAAGAGCTGGGGGGGGGAAGAGAAAGACTGGGGGGGGGAGGGGAAGAGAAGAGCTGGGAGGGGGGGAAAAGAGAAGAGCTGGGGGGGGAAAGAGAAGAGCTGGGGGGGGGAAGAGAAGAGCTGGGGGGGAAAGAGAAGAGCTGGGGGGGAAGAGAAGAGCTGGGGGGGAAAGAGAAGAGCTGGGGGGGGGAAAGAGAAGAGCTGGGGGGGGGGAAAGAGAAAGACTGGGGGGGGGGGAAAGAAGAGCTGGGGGGGGGGGAAGAGAAGGACAGGGGGGGGGAGGGGAAGGATGGTAATAAGATATACCAATATCACGGAGATGAACAAAAATCACGATCTATGGTATTCTCAAAGAAGTTAGGTAATTATCAGGAGAAAGTGCTGAGACAGTACGAGTATACAGCACTTTGAAAATGAGAATATGGAGCTGGGGTATGAGGGCGGGACGAAGGGACCGTGTTCGACCACTTAGACCATCGGGATCCAAGACGCGAAGACGACGTCGCTTGACTGACCAGCTCATGCAGGTCAGTGTTCAATCCCCGACCGTCCAAGTGGCTGGGCACCATTCCCTTTCCCCCGTCCCATCCCAATCCTGACCCCTTCCTAGTGCTATATAGTCTTAATGGCTTGGCGCTTTCCCCCCTGATAAGATGGGATGAGACTTACCTACTCCGTTTGTCTTTGTCTTTCTGCATGAAGACATAGACGGCGAAGAGCACCATAAACACGAGGACACAGGCGACGGTGGCGCCACCAGCAATGGACGCAGTCTCCAGCAACACCCTCTCCCGCGCGGGAAGGTACGACCCGTCCAAGTCCTTGAACTCACACCGCTGACCCATGAACCCCTCAGCACACCTAGAAATAAAGATCATCATATTAGTCAATTGTGGCTGTGAGAAATCCCAGGGTAATCCGGAATGTTAATACGTCATTACTGTGACGTCCTCACACAAGATAAATAGGGTTGGGAGGGGACGTAATGTCCCCGAATTTACCTGAAGTGATCTTCAGGTACCATTTCTCTAGTGGCCTCGACTGCGACAAGAAGCCAGCGGCTTGTTAAAGTTTGCTGGTTCATTTCAACCTAATATTTTTTTCTGGATGGATTTGTCCTGGCATTTACAGCTTCGGTAGGTAGAAGATTCCATAAGGGATTTACAACCTTATGGGTGAAAAAGCATCACCTGTTTTCCATCTACATTGTGTCATGTTGAGCTTGGAACTGTTGCTTCTTGCTCGTGTTACATCTCACCTTTTAAAGAAGAGGTCTGAATCAACATCCTCAAAACTGTTCAGTATTTTAAAAAGTTCTGATGAGATTCGCCGTGTCACTTCTGGTTTGCCGCGTCCTTACTCCTGTGGCCCTCACACGTGACTGGTATGAGTCCACTTAGTGCTGGATGCCTTTAGACGTAGCGTTGTACTTTCTCCAAACCAGACGTGTCCTGAGGACCCCTCATCTCCATGCTTGGATACAAATGGGGGGGGGGGGGGGGGTACACCCCCCCCAGAGATTTGTACAGTTGAATAACACCTTTTTCTTCAAGCTACAGCTTTCTTAGATTTTCTTTTACTGTAGCTTCCATTTGTTGTGGCACTTTCAATGACTGCTGGATGAAAGAAAATAAATGGGCGGGGGGGGGGGGGGGGGGGTTAGAGAAAAGACGAAATGGAAGAGTAGCCCTAATTGGTGGCGAGTGAGTAGATGTATTCATTGTTCAACTCTGCGGTAGATCCATACAACTACCTCATATTCACTTCCAAGGTCAGACAAATATATTTGATGGTAAAAAAAGCTTTTGAAAAAAAAGAGCAAAATTGAGTGAGTTATTTGAGTGGTGACCCAAGAAGAGTCCTCAGTGTAAGACACCACGGTGACAGATTAGGGCCATGGGTTTCCTTCACACCGGCATACCTGTATGGAGAGGGTTTGCAGAGTTCTACTGCCCGAGCCCGGCACGAGGCCAAGCTCGCCTTGTGACAACTTGGCCCACCAGGTTGTTGCTATAGCGGCCCGCAAGCCCACATAACCACTACAGTCTGGTGGATACGTGGCACTTCTAACAAGAACTTGTGTGTATCTTGAAGACATCCACCTCTGGTCTAGCAATATTTCTTATGCTCGCTGGGAGGATGTTGAACAACCGTGGACCTCTGATGTTTATACAGTGTTCTCTGATTGTGCCTATGGCACCTCTGCTCTTCACTGGTTCTATTCTGCATTTCTTTCCGTATCTTTCGCTCCAGTAAGTTATTCTCCGGTGTAAATTTGGGACCTGGCCTTCAAGTATCTTCCATGTATAACAGGGGCGACAAGAGGTACATGATTGTCCACACGGGGGCGACCAGGGAGGGGTATAGAAGGGTCCAAACGGGGGCGACCAGGGAGGGGTATAGAAGGGTCCACACGGGGGCGACCAGGGAGGGGTATAGAAGGGTCCAAACGGGGGCGACCAGGGGGGGGGGGTATAGAAGGGTCCAAACGGGGGCGACCAGGGGGGGAGTATAGAAGGGTCCACACGGGGGCGACCAGGGGGGTATAGAAGGGTCCACACGGGGGCGACCAGGGGGGGAGTATAGAAGGGTCCACACGGGGGCGGGGTATAGAAGGGTCCACACGGGGGCGACCAGGGGGGGTATAGAAGGGTCCACACGGGGGCGACCAGGGAGGGGTATAGAAGGGTCCACACGGGGGCGACCAGGGGGGGGGGTATAAAAGGGTCCACACGGGGGCGACCAGGGGGGGGGGTATAGAAGGGTCCACACGGGGGCGACCAGGGAGGGGTATAGAAGGGTCCACACGGGGGCGACCAGGGGGGGGGGTATAAAAGGGTCCACACGGGGGCGACCAGGGGGGGGGTATAGAAGGGTCCACACGGGGGCGACCAGGGAGGGGTATAGAAGGGTCCACACGGGGGCGACCAGGGGGGGGGGTATAGAAGGGTCCACACGGGGGCAACCAGGGGGGGTATAGAAGGGTCCACACGGGGGCGACCAGGGGGGGGGTATAAAAGGGTCCACACGGGGGCGACCAGGGAGGGGGGTATAAAAGGGTCCACACGGGGGCGACCAGGGGGGGGGTATAGAAGGGTCCACACGGGGGCGACCAGGGAGGGGGGTATAGAAGGGTCCACAAGGGGGCGACCAGGGGGGGGGGGGTATAGAAGGGTCCACACAGGGGCGACCAGGGGGGGATATAGAAGGGTCCACACGGGGGCGACCAGGGGGAGTATAGAAGGGTCCACACGGGGGAGACCAGGGGGGGTATAGAAGGGTCCACACGGGGGCGACCAGGGGGGTATAGAAGGGTCCACACGGGGGCGACCAGGGGGGGGGGGTATAGAAGGGTCCACACGGAGGCGACCAAGGGGGGGGGGGTATAGAAGGGGCCACACGGGGGCGACCAGGGGGGGGGTATAGAAGGGTCCACACGGGGGCGACCAGGGGGGGATATAGAAGGGTCCACACGGGGGCGACCAGGGGGGGGGGGGAAATAGAAGGGTCCAGACGGGGGCGACCAGGAAGGGGGGGGGTATAGAAGGGTCCACACGGGGGCGACCAGGGGGAGTATAGAAGGGTCCACACGGGGGCGACCAGGGGGTATAGAAGGGTCCACACGGGGGCGACCAGGGGGGGGGGGGGAATAGAAGGGTCCAGACGGGGGCGACCAGGAAGGGGGGGGTATAGAAGGGTCCACACGGGGGCGACCAGGGGCGGGGGATATAGAAGGGTCCACACGGGGGCGACCAGGGGGGGGATATAGAAGGGTCCACACGGGGGCGACCAGGGGGGGGATATAGAAGGGTCCACACGGGGGCGACCACGGGGGGGGGATATAGAAGGGTCCACACTGGGGCGACCAGGGGGGGGGATATAGAAGGGTCCACACGGGGGCGACCAGGGGGGGGATATAGAAGGGTCCACACGGGGGGGGGGATATAGAAGGGTCCACACGGGGGGGGGGATATAGAAGGGTCCACACGGGGGCGACCAAGGGGGGGGGATATAGAAGGGTCCACACGGGGGCGACCAGGGGGGGATATAGAAGGGTCCACACGGGGGCGACCAGGGGGGGATATAGAAGGGTCCACACGGGGG
The DNA here is from genome assembly GCF_020424385.1 of Procambarus clarkii. NCBI lineage: Eukaryota > Metazoa > Arthropoda > Malacostraca > Decapoda > Cambaridae > Procambarus > Procambarus clarkii. The sequence goes on from NC_059600.1 coordinate 22,815,757, forward strand.
CGACCACGGGGGGGGATATAGAAGGGTCCACACGGGGGCGACCAAGGGGAAGGGGGATATAGAAGGGTCCACACGGGGGCGACCAGGGGGGGGGAGGGATATAGAAGGGTCCACACGGGGGCGACCACGGGGGGGGGGGGATATAGAAGGGTCCACACGGGGGCGACCAAGGGGAAGGGGGATATAGAAGGGTCCACACGGGGGCGACCAAGGGGAAGGGGGATATAGAAGGGTCCACACGGGGGCGACCAAGGGACAGGGGGATATAGAAGGGTCCACACTGGGGCGGGGAGTGACCATGAGGTCCACTGGTCCTCGCTAGTAACTGTGGTTCATCAACAAGGACACAATGTGCAGGAGGTGGTGGTTGGCCAGAGTGCGGAAGTGCCCAGCCCATGTGACACACAGCAGTGCTACACTCTACAATAAGCCAAACAGAATAACAGGAAATTTCAATGTAACGTAAGTAGAGATCCAGCCCAGGTGGACACCGGAGTCCACCGTGTGTCCTCTCCCTCGCCGTCTTACCTTCTCCACTTGAACCCTGTGTAAGTAGTGATTGATGATTGATGAAGATTAAGCCACCCAACAGGTGGCACGGGCATGAATAGCCCGTAAGTGGTGGCCCTTTTGAGCCATTACCAGTATCAAGAGCTGATACTGGAGATCTGTGGAGGTGCGACTGCACCCTGCGTGACGGGAGATGTCTCCCGTGTATAAGTAGTATTAGTATTATAATAATATATGCAGATGGTGTGGACAGGGTGTGGGGGGAGGGAGGGGAAGGGGGGGTAGGAGAAAGGGGTTCCCTTGGGGGGGAGGGAGGGGGGAGGTGTGTGTACCCAGACAGGATAATGGTGTAAGCGTACATCACAGGGCGGCACCCCTACAGGCTGGTCAGAGGAAGGAAATACCGGTGGGGAGGGGGAGGGGGGTGAGGTGTTCCATTCACAGGGTGGAGGCTACTGCTGCTCCACTCACCGCTCCCTACAACCACCCGACACTGTATCACCCTCATATTTACAACCCTCGCCTATAACCAAACTTTGGTGAAGAAAGTAGCAACTTTGCAATTGCATTATAGTCAACTTAAATATCAAGTTTTCAATTTTAATGACAAATCTGGAATGTAATAATGTTGACCACACACGCGGGTTGCTCAGGTCCAGAGCGCGCACGAGCGCGTACATACGCGAGGCCAGGGTGGGGGGGGGGGTCAGATCAACCATCCCCCCGGCCTCATAATATTGTGTAAGGTTACTGTGGCCAGGTACTGGTATACCTGCTCCCTCCACCACTCTGGATACCATCAGTATACCCAGTCATCTCCAGCGTTATCAACGCCGCCTCGCCCACCGCCCGCCGGATGCTGGCAAGTCTCCAGCTGGGTCCTTCTCGCCCACATAATATTACAAGTGAAACACATGTGTCGCGCCAGTCACACTTGGCACTGGTACCTTCCCGAGGTACCGTCATATATGACTGTCGGGATGCATACCATCACTGGCGGTGTCCCGCCACAAGAGCACAAAGCTGCTCCCTACCGTCAAACCGAGGCCTGCGCCACGTGGACCCACCGAACACGCCTACCAGTTCATTCACAAGTGTGAACAGTTTAGCCGAGCCAAAGTGGTAAGCTGGTCATTGAGCAGCCCCGCTCCCTTTCCCAGTAATATACTACACTATTTATACTCCACCTTTATCACACCGCTGACATTGTGAATGAGTTGGCGGGAAAGACAAGGGGGGGGGGGGGGGGGTGGGGGGTGTGTGTGTGTGTGTGTGTGTGTGTGTGTGTGTGTGTGTGTGTGTGTGTGTGTGTGTGTGTGTGTGTGTGTGTGTGTGTGTGTGTGTGTGTGTGTGTGTGTGTGTGTGTGTGTGTGTGTGTGTGTGTGTGTGTGTGTGTGTGTGTGTGTGTGTGTGTGTGTGTGTGTGTGTGTGTGTGTGTGTGTGTGTGTGTGTGTGTGTGTGTGTGTGTGTGTGTGTGTGTGTGTGTGTGTGTGTGTGTGTGTGTGTGTGTGTGTGTGTGTGTGTGTGTGTGTGTGTGTGTGTGTGTGTGTGTGTGTGTGTGTGTGTGTGTGTGTGTGTGTGTGTGTGTGTGTGTGTGTGTGTGTGTGTGTGTGTGTGTGTGTGTGTGTGTGTGTGTGTGTGTGTGTGTGTGTGTGTGTGTGTGTGTGTGTGTGTGTGTGTGTGTGTGTGTGTGTGTGTGTGTTAGTTATACGGGTGTGGCAAGATGGCTGCCCCAGACGCCAGTTGACACCCACCACACCACCACAAGCTGGACGGTCACCACACCAGGAGGCTCCACTGGTATGATCAAGGTGGTAGTGCACAGTTGATGCTGTAGTTGACCTGTGACCTGGAGAAGGTGAGGGAAGAGACCAGTGAGCAGCAGCAGCGAGGCTTCATCAGTACACCGGTCAGCGTGTAGTGGCCGCTCACCTGCAGGTTGTCTCCCTCGTGCTCCAGGGGCCCTATCCCTCGTGTTCCAGGGACCCTCCCCGTTCCTCATGCTCCAGGCCCCTCCCTCTTGTTCCAGGGGCCCTCCCTCGGAGGCTAGGCTTGGTGTCGCAGTTAGGCCCGTGAAAACTACAGGCCAATTTCCCTCCTCGAAGTACCAGGTAAAATATTCGAAAAAATTATCAAAGATTTGTGAAGTACATGGAAGAGGAAGGGAAGTATAACACCAGGCAGCATGGGTTTAGAAACCGCAGAGGGGCCCATACAGCTATAGCCCTGATCTACCAGCATATAGCAGAGGGGCCCATACAGCTATAGCCCTGATCTACCAGCATATAGCAGAGGGGCCCATACAGCTATAGCCCTGATCTACCAGCATATAGCAGAGGGGCCCATACAGCTATAGCCCTGATCTACCAGCATATAGCAGAGGGGCCCATACAGCTATAGCCCTGATCTACCAGCATATAGCAGAGGGGCCCATACAGCTATAGCCCTGATCTACCAGCATATAGCAGAGGGGCCCATACAGCTATAGCCCTGATCTACCAGCATATAGCACAGGGACCCATACAGCTATAGCCCTGATCTACCAGCATATAGCAGAGGGCCCATACAGCTATAGCCCTGATCTACCACCATATAGCAGAGGGCCCATACAGCTATAGCCCTGATCTACCAGCATATAGCAGAGGGCCCATACAGCTATAGCCCTGATCTACCACCATATAGCAGAGGGGCCCATACAGCTATAGCCCTGATCTACCACCATATAGCAGAGGGGCCCATACAGCTATAGCCCTGATCTACCACCATATAGCAGAGGGGCCCATACGGCTATAGCCCTGATCTACCACCATATAGCAGAGGGGCCCATACAGCTATAGCCCTGATCTACCAGCATATAGCAGAGGGGCCCATACAGCTATAGCCCTGATCTACCAGCATATAGAAGAGGGGCCCATACAGCTATAGCCCTGATCTACCAGCATATAGCAGAGGGCCCATACAGCTATAGCCCTGATCTACCACCATATAGCAGAGGGCCCATACAGCTATAGCCCTGATCTACCAGCATATAGCAGAGGGGCCCATACAGCTATAGCCCTGATCTACCACCATATAGCAGAGGGGCCCATACAGCTATAGCCCTGATCTACCAGCATATAGCAGAGGGGCCCATACAGCTATAGCCCTGATCTACCAGCATATAGCAGAGGGGCCCATACAGCTATAGCCCTGATCTACCAGCATATAGCAGAGGGGCCCATACAGCTATAACCCTGATCTACCAGCATATAGCAGAGGGGCCCATACAGCTATAGCCCTGATCTACCAGCATATAGCAGAGGGGCCCATACAGCTATAGCCCTGATCTACCAGCATATAGCAGAGGGGCCCATACAGCTATTGCCCTGATCTACCAGCATATAGCAGAGGGGCCCATACAGCTATAGCCCTGATCTACCAGCATATAGCAGAGGGGCCCATACAGCTATAGCCCTGATCTACCAGCATATAGCAGAGGGGCCCATACAGCTATAGCCCTGATCTACCACCATATAGCAGAGGGGCCCATACAGCTATAGCCCTGATCTACCAGCATATAGCAGAGGGGCCCATACAGCTATAGCCCTGATCAACCAGCATATAGCAGAGGGCCCATACAGCTATAGCCCTGATCTACCAGCATATAGCAGAGGGGCCCATACAGCTATAGCCCTGATCTACCAGCATATAGCAGAGGGGCCCATACAGCTATAGCCCTGATCTACCAGCATATAGCAGAGGGGCCCATACAGCGATAGCCCTGATCTACCAGCATATAGCAGAGGGGCCCATACTGCTATAGCCCTGATCTACGAGCATATAGCAGAGGGGCCCATACAGCTATAGCCCTGATCTACCAGCATATAGCAGAGGGCCCATACAGCTATAGCCCTGATCTACCAGCATATAGCAGAGGGCCCATACAGCTATAGCCCTGATCTACCAGCATATAGCAGAGGGGCCCATACAGCTATAGCCCTGATCTACCAACATATAGCAGAGGGCCCATACAGCTATAGCCCTGATCTACCAGCATATAGCAGAGGGGCCCATACAGCTATAGCCCTGATCTACCACCATATAGCAGAGGGCCCATACAGCTATAGCCCTGATCTACCAGCATATAGCCAACGCAGTGTCGAAAAAAGATCAGTGTAATATAGTGCTTAGAGACGTTTCGAAAGCCTTCGACAAAGTGTGGCACACACGCCTAAAATATAAGATATCTGAGCTAGGACTTCCTAAAAGATTTACTGCTACTCTCTGCAGCTTTATAGACAATAGAACTGCTAGGCTTAATATCGGCAGCTACTTGGGTGACGTAATAGAACTGAAAAGTGGAGTACCACAAGGAAGCTGCCTCTCCCCCACTCTATTCAACATATATACAGCTGACCTACCCCAACCCCAACATGGAGAATACATCACATACGCTGACGATGTCACCCAAATAATTTGCCAACCGGGACCATCAAAGCCGCTACTAGCCGACAAGACCAAGGCAGCAATTGAACTCAAACAACTTTGAGAAGCAATGGAAAATTAGCACCAACAAACAAAAGTTTCAGATAATACACATTGCGAGAAGATACCCGGACCCCATCATCCTTGACAACCATCCGATCCAATATGCGGAGGAAGGCAGCATACTGGGACTTATGATAAATAGAACAGGGATACAAATTCATGTAAGGGACCGACTAAACAAAGCCAAAGCAGCCTTAGGAAAATTGAGGAGATTCCGAAGCCTCAGTACTAACATTCAGATCCACCTATATAAGGCTCTAGTTCGGCCGCAGCTAGAGTATCCCCCAGTACTACTACACACCATAAAGAAAACTAACATGCAGAAACTGCAAGCAGTACAAAATAAGGCGCTAAGGAGAGCAGCAAAACACCGTCCATAAGAACAAAGGTAACTGCAGAAGGCCTATTGGCCCATACGAGGCAGTTCCTATCTATCAGTCAGTCAGGTGCAGTCACAGTGAGAGGTTGTGTTAGCTGGAGCTCCGATTCTAGTAACATTATTATTGCAATAATGGAAGGATTAGTGAAGGATTTGGTGAGTCTCGTTGGAGCTCTGAGAGCAGAGATGGATTCCCTGCGGGAGGAGGTACGACGGCTGAGACTTCGGGAGGAAACGAAGGAGGAGGCCAGTGTTGACGGGACCTCATTAAGAAGGACTGACGGGACCAGTATTAAGAAGACCTCGTCTTGGCAAGTTGTGAAAGACAGGGGTCTTTAGAAGACCTTGGCAAAACCGACTACTAATAGCCTACACCTAAGGACTTTTAACGCATTTGACGTATTAGAGGACGAGTGCTGTGTTGAACCTGTTGTTCAACGAGGTGGCAAAGACAAAGTAACGAGGAGCATTGAAACGCAGGTCCCTCAAACTGCTCGAAAGGAAAAGGGAGAATCGAAGCGAATTTTGGTTGTGGGAGATTCCCAGGTGAGGTATTTAGACAGAACGTTTTGTGCCAGAGATAGGGGGAACAGATTAAGGGTTTGCTATCCGGGAGCTGGAATTGGTGATATTGTTGGAAACATGAATGATATTATGACAGGAAATGGAAACAAACCCATTATTTGTATTAGTGCAGGGGGTAATGATGTTGGGCGAGTTAGGAGTGAGGAACTAATACAGAGATTCAGGACAGCCATTGAATTAATTAGGAGCAAGGGAGGAATCCCGATCATATGTGGCATTCTTCCAAGAAAGGGAGTAGGAAATGAATGGATATCGAGGGCACTTGGTGTCAATTGCCGGCTGGAAAGATATTGCAAATCAAATGCAATATGTTTCATAGACAACTGGGAACACTTCTATGGAAGAAATGAAATGTATGCTCGTGATGGGGTGCATCTATCGAGAGCTGGGGTTGTTGCTGTTGCGAACTCGTTGGAAGAAGTGGTTAGAGGTGTTTGTTTGGGTTTAAACTGTTAGTAGATAGAGGTATGGGAATTGATTTGGAAGGAGGAGGTAATAAAAGTATGTGTTTGTGGGAGAAAAGAATTGGCAAAATGATCAGGGAAAGAGAAGGGCCTCAAAATAACAATTCACTTAGGGTATATTACACTAACAGTAGAAGTCTAAGAAATAAAATTGACGAATTAAATGCTCTTGTCTGCACAGAAAAAATAGATATTATTGCACTTACCGAAACGTGGATGAATGTAGAAAATAGAGAACTATTAGCTGAATATCAAATAAATGGATTTAAACTGTTTCACACAGATAGATATATTAGACGAGGAGGGGGAGTAGCCATATATGTTAGGGACAATTTGAAATGTAGTCTCAAAGAGGGAATCAAAACTGAGCCACACACAGAAACTATTTGGATAGAATTATACGAAAAAGCAAATAATATTATAATAGGAGTTATATATAGGCCACCAAATTTAGACAGAATGGAAGCAAAGCATCTATGGGATGAAATATCTAGGGCATCTAGATCTAACAGTATTTACGTCATGGGTGACTTTAATTTTAGTGGAATAAACTGGTTGAACAAAACAGGGAATAGTGAAGCAGAAGATTTTCTAGAATTAATTGACGATTGCTTTCTTACGCAACACATTAAGGAACCAACACGGGAAAATAATATTTTAGATTTAGTGTTAACTAACAGGGAAACACAAATTAATGACATTGAAATAGGGAGTGAGCTAGGGAACAGTGATCACAAAGTAATCAGATTTAGCATAGAATGGAATAGACCTGTAGGAGAAAATTCTGTTAAAGTGCCAGATTTTCGAAAAGCTGATTTTAATAGCCTTAGAAATTTTTTGGGTCAAATTGATTGGAAAGTCTTGGGTATGGGGTGGGGGCCGGTCTTGGAGCGAGACATGAACCCAGCGATAGGTGACTTAAATGGGGATTTCGATGTGGATTCAATATATAACTTATTTAAGAATATTCTAAACAAAGCACAGGAACGTAGTATACCATACAAATTGAATAGATCGAATACCAATGACCCAAAGTGGATAACAAAGAATTTGAAGAACCTTATAGGTAAAAAGAGAGCTTGGTACAAAAGGATTAAAAATGGGGAGGTCACTTTAGAACAGGAACTCGTACAACTGGTTAGAAATGTTAAAAAAGAGATAAGGAAAGCAAAAAGAAACTATGAAGTTCGCATAGCAGGGCAAGCAAAGACAAATCCTAAAGGGTTTTTTCAGTTATATCGTACTAAGACTAGGGAAAGGATAGGTCCATTAAAAACTGAGACAGGTCAAATAACGGATAATGATGAAGAGATGAGTAGTATTTTTAATAAATATTTTGTATCTGTATTTACTAAAGAGGAACTTAACAATATGCCTTCAGCCGAACAAGTCTATGTGGGTGGGGACGAGGACAGGTTGACGAGTTTAGCAGTTACCAGGGAGGATGTTCTTAAACAAATAGTAAAACTCAAACCAAACAAATCCCCAGGGCCGGATGAAGTGTTTGCCAGGGTGCTTAAAGAATGCAAAGAGGAGCTTTGTGACCCACTGTCAACCATATTTAATAAATCAATAGAGTCAGGCAGAGTGCCAGAGTTTTGGAAAGTTGCTAATGTGATACCAGTTTTTAAGAAAGGAGATAGATCACTTGCGTCTAACTATCGACCAATTAGCCTAACGTCTATTGTGGGAAAGTTACTCGAATCTATAATAGCAAATAAAATTCGTCTTCATCTTGAAAAACAAATTAATAATTGAGTCGCAACATGGTTTTATAAATGGCCGTTCATGTTTAACAAATTTGTTATCTTTTTATTCTAGCATAGTTGAGGCAGTTGATAGTGGTAAGGATTGTGATGTTGTGTACCTTGACTTTAGCAAAGCTTTTGATACAGTGCCACATGAAAGACTGATTAAAAAGTTAAGAGTCTCATGGTATTGGGGGTGCTATATTAAGCTGGATTAGGGCATGGCTATACCAAAGGAAACAGAGTTAGTATAAATGGAGTCAAGTCAGAGTGGGAAAATGTTGTAAGTGGGGTGCCTCAGGGCTCTGTCCTGGGACCTCTGTTGTTTATAATATATATAAATGATTTAGATTCAGGTTTGAGTAGCAACATTTGCAAATTTGCCGATGATACGAAAATCGGTAGGGAAATTAATTCGGAGGAGGACTCGCTATCACTTCAAGTTGATCTAGATAGGGTTTTGAAATGGTCGAAGGATTGGCAGATGCAGTTTAATGCTGATAAATGTAAAGTTCTGAGGTTAGGTAATGATGATAGGGTTACAAGATACGAGCTAGATGGTATTGAGATTGCGAAGTCGAATTGCGAAAGGGATCTGGGAGTTATGATTAATAAGAATTTAAAACAAAAGGATCAATGCATAAATGTTCGTAATAAGGCAAATCGGACACTTGGATTTATTAATCGTAGCGTTAGTAACAAGACACCTGGTGTGGTTCTCAAGCTATATCTTGCTCTAGTTAGGCCCCATTTAGATTATGCAGTTCAGTTTTGGTCGCCATATTATAGAATGGATATAAATTCACTTGAAAGTGTCCAGCGTAGGATGACTAAGTTAATTCCTCAAATTAGAAATCTTTCATATGAAGAAAGATTAACAAAGCTTAAGTTGCATTCACTGGAAAGGCGAAGAGTTAGGGGTGACATGATAGAGGTTTACAAGTGGGTGAATGGACATAACAAAGGGAATATTAATAGGGTATTAAAAGTATCAACACAAGACAGAACACGAAACAATGGGTATAAATTGGATAAGTTTAGATTTAGGAAAGACTTGGGTAAATACTGGTTCAGTAACAGGGTTGTTGATTTGTGGAACCAATTGCCGCGTAACGTGGTGGAGGTGGGGTCCCTCGATTGTTTCAAGCATGGGTTGGACAAGTATGAGTGGGATTGGGTGGTTATAAATAGGAGCTGCCTCGTATGGGCCAATAAGCCTTCTGCAGTTGCCTTTGTTCTTATGTTCTTATGTTCTCCGAATTAATTTCCCTACCGATTTTCGTATCATCGGCAAATTTGCAAATGTTGCTACTCAAACCTGAATCTAAATCATTTATATATATTATAAACAACAGTACCTCAGGTCCCAGGACAGAGCCCTGAGGTACTCTAACATTTTCCCACTCTGACTTAACCCCATTTACACTAACTCTGTTTCCTTTGGAATAGCCATGCCCTAATCCAACTTAATATAGCACCCCCAATACCATGAGCCTCTATTTTTTTAATTAGTCTTTCATGTGGCACTGTATCAAAAGCTTTGCTAAAGTCAAGGTACACAACATCACAATCCTTACCACTATCAACTGCCTCAACTATGCTGGAATAAAAAGTTAGCAAATTTGTTAAACATGAACGGCCATTTGTAAAACCATGTTGCGACTCATTTATTAATTTGTGTTTTTCAAGATGGAGACGAATTGTATTTGCAATTATTGATTCAAGTAACTTTCCCACAATAGACGTTAGGCTAATTGGCCGATAGTTTGACGCAAGTGATCTATCTCCTTTCTTAAAAATTGGTACCACATTAGCTACCTTCCATGACTGGCACTCTGCCTGACTCTATTGATTTATTAAATATGGTAGACAGTATACCATATTTAATAAAGACAGTATACCAGTATACCATATTTAATAAAGACAGTATACCATATTTAATAGACAGTATACCAGTATACCATATTCCACCATATGATCAGACAATCCAGGAGCTCCATGAACTCCTGAACATACAGCCACTAAACATCAGACTGCAGCACCAAGCCATCAGGGTGTGGAACACCATCGAAATGTTAGAGGACCCAATGTTTGAAAGATTGCTCCAAGATGAGACGCCCCGCTCCCACAGCTGGTGGCCCAAGATGAGACGCCCCGCTCCCACAGCTGGTGGCCCAAGATGAGACGCCCCGCTCCCACAGCTGGTGGCCCAAGAGCCTCGATTCACTAGATGAAAACCCCGCCCCACAGTATATAATTTCCAGATGAAATACTGACCAGATATCCTTCCCTCATAATTGAAAAATTGAGTGTGTATATGTGTGTGTGTATGTGTGGGGTGTATATGTATATGTGTGTATATATGTATGTATATGTATGTGTGTGCAAGTATATGTATGTATGCAAGTATGTGCAAGTATATGTATGTACATGTATGAACAACTCGATAAATACTATGTATGAATAACTCGATAAATAATAATAATAAAATAAAGAGCCTTAAACAGAACAACATGTGTGGAAGCATCGGAGTGTGTATATATGAATGCTACACAGTATTCATCTATAGACATCCATATATGGTGAAACATGTGAAGAACCTCTCACACACTCACAGCTCCCTGACAAGAGGGAGCCAGCTTAGCTTAGCTGCCAACACCCACACATCGTGTCAGCAAGGCGGACAGCCCGCCTGCTTTCATACCTCTCACTGTATTTCCCACTTCTATACTTCCCTTCACCTATGCCTCTCCTTCCTCTTTACTCGCCCTCCCCCCCCCCAAAAAAAAACAAAGTTAGGCCTGTTGACTAGAGAGGGTTAAGACCACTACACTACTCTACTACTGTACTCTAAGCACACTTTAGTCGTCAAAGTTGTCCATAAACTCAGGGAATCAAAGTCAACTTGTGAGTGTACAAGCGGCAAGCACACTCACAGGGGGACCACAAGCGACGACCCTCCTTAAAGTGCTCCCGGCCACAGCAGAGTCACAAACCACTTTAATTGTCAGGTGCACAATGGCGGGAAGTTGTTGACGTGTTGCGACACTTCAATACAAGCGGTGTAGCAGTGATGAGGGCGTGGAGGGTGGTGGTGGTGGTGGTGGTGGGGGGGGACACCTCCAAGTGGGAGAGGTGTGCCCCCCCCCCTCCCCCCACACACACCTACACGTGTCCCCTACATCAACACGTGCAGCGGGAGGCCAGGGTAGGCTTGACGCACACACGGGGGGGGGGGGTCATGGAGGTGCAGACAAGGGGGTGATGGCGGGAATAAAGTGGGTGAGAGGTGTGTTAAGAAGACACCATTTGGTCACCACTTGGTCCGGGAGACATCTCCCGTCACGCAGGGTGCAGTTGCGCCTCCACAGATCTCCAGTATCATCTTTTGATACTGGTAATGGCTCGAGCCACCACTTACGGGCTATTCATGCCCGTGCCACCTCTTGGGTGGCTTAATCATCATCAATCAATCTGTTAAGAAGAGGTGGATAAGGAGGCTGGGCTGGGTGGGCCGTGCACTGTCCTGTTTAATATTCCCGCAAGTGCTGTGTCCCGGAAACATTATCACTCCAGCTCTGGCGCACTTGTACACGTGTACATGACTGCTACAGCCAGTTACACCTGGCTACAGCGGTGCCTACAGGTGCCACCCTCGCCCGCTACCTTCACACACCCACACAACCTCGCCCAAACTTACCCCCACACAGTTCCCAGAGGGCCTATTGCCCCCCCCCCCCCACTCCTCCAATACACCCAGCAGGTGTGGGAAATACAATGGGGAGAGACGCACCTTCATTTTGTTGGGGGGGGGGCGGGGAAGAGGCACAGGTGAAGGGAAAGTTTGGAAATAGGAAATTTAGTGAGTTAGGATAGCAGGCGGGCTGTCCGCCTTGCTGACACGAGGTGAGGTGTGATCACTGGCCGCCGCCTCCACTTCACAACGCTCATACTCATCCATTCATTACCCAAGTTCGTGACCGGTGGTCACATCTAGCATGGCTTCACTACATAACACTCTATGACGGAACTGAGGAAAGGTTAAGTATCTGAAAGGCGAGGTGGGGGTGGAGATGGCTTAGGGGAGGGCGGTGGGAGAAGGGGAGGGGGGGTGGAAAAGGGGGAGGGGGTGGGGGTTAGTGATAGAGGGAGGGAGAAGGGGTAACGAGAAGCCTGCCCTGGAGTGCCCATAATACTGCCTCCTGGTCGAGGAGGCAACTAAGTAAAGAGCGACCATATGCACCAAGATGTGATTCATGTCCAACAGTGTGGCTGATCACACCACCAAGCAGGAAGCTTGGTGGGAGGGTGCCTGGTAGGTAGGTGTGGTGGGTGGAGGGGTGGGTGATGACCACATCTCCCGGCCTGGAGAACGACAACTCCCCCGCCTGAGGACGACAGCTGTGGGCTGGTGTCCCAGGTGAACTCAGTTAATAATTCATCGACAGGAATAATTTGGCGTTGAGGGCCGTGGCGCCGTCCAGACCAATACTATTTTAGCCAGCGTGTTAGTGGTATATAACCCGGCCTCTACATGCCAACGGCACCACAACCACCATCCACACACACTTATTACGGAGCGAGGATGGTTGCCACATGCGGTAATACATCTCCCTATCCCTCTACCTCCCCCATCCTTTCCAATCCCTTTGGGCATCAAAGCAAGAGGTCATCCAACAAGTCTTGATGGACAGTGTTGAAATAGTCATGTATAAACGCGAAGACATATTCGAGACATGACCAATACGGATCTGGAGCCAAAAAATATCAAATGTGGACAATGAAATCAATAGGATACTGGGATGTATTTTTGGAAGTGTTATCTTGAGGTTATCTTGTGATAATTTCGGGGCTTTAGTGTCCCCGCGGCCCGGTCCTCGACCAGGCCTCCACCCCCAGGAAGCAGCCCGTGACAGCTGACTAACTCCCAGGTACCTATTTACTGCTAGGTAATAGGGGTATCAGGATGAAAAACTGTGCCCATTGTTTCTCGCCGTCGCCCGGGATCGAACCCGGGACCACAGGATCACGCATCCAGTGTTCTGTCCGCTTAGCCGCCGGCTCCCTGGCCAGGCTCCGGGCCGGGCTCTGGGAGTATAACTCTCTGAACCCCGGGAGGAGTTCGGAGCCGGTCGGCCGAGCGGACAGCACGCTGGACTTATGATCCTGTGGTCCCGGGTTCGATCCCGGGCGCCGGCAAGAAACAATGGGCAGAGTTTCTTTCACCCTATGCCCCTGTTACCTAGCAGTAAAATAGGTACCTGGGTGTTAGTCAGCTGTCACGGGCTGCTTCCTGGGGGTGGAGGCCTGGTCGAGGACCGGGCCGCGGGGACACTAAAGCCCCGAAATTATCTCAAGATAACCACCTGTCATGTGAGCCATGCAGCAATGTTTAACCCATTGGTTACAAATATATGAACGAGCTTGGGGTGAAGAAATAAATTGTTCATTTGATGTATCACGCAATTGTGATTTCTGTGTGTAATGAAGTAAGGGCGAAGAGGGAGAACGGCCTATTGGCATAGCTCGGGTGCATGGGGGAAGTTGTGTAAAACCCTGGTTTGTCTCTCGTAGAGGCTGCAGGATCCAGTAAGTTCAGTAGAACTTCGGTTTCAACTCCTTTTAACCATGTCGTAGCTCAGTCGATTAAGGCAGCGTCTGGGATGCTCTCGGACGCAGGTTCGAATCCTCGTCACGGTCCTTGTGGATTTGTTTAATAAATAGGAGCTTCCTCGTATGGTCGAAATGAGCCTTATGCAGTGTCATTTGTTCTTGTGAATGGTCAAACAGGAGGGGAGAAGGCTGTGAGGCCCAACAGGACCACAGGGTTCACCCCAACTGGATGAAATCGGTCTGAAGTCCATTGTAAAGGTTGCATATGTGGTAAGCATGTCTATTGCACACAGCCAGCCTCTGGCTCCCTCCAACCTCAGCGCCCTGCGGCTCCTCCCCACCACGCCATAACTCAAATATGAAGTGTTTGCCCTGGAAATCCAAGAACCTAGGCAGCCCATCCTACCTATCCTGAGTCCCGTCTTGAGTACGGCTCAGTACTCACTTCCCCCTTCAGAGCAGGAGAGATTGCTGAAATAGAGGGAATACAGAGAACATATACGGCACGCATAGACGCAATAAAGCACCTAAATTATTGGGACCGTCTCTAGTAGTAATCATCAAAAGAAGGCGCCAAATCTAAGGGGCCTGACAGCTGAGAGGACAGTGCTTCGGATTCGTAGTCCTGAGGTTCCGGGTTCGATCCCTGGTGGAGGCGAAAAAATGGGAAGAGTTTCTTTCACCCTAACGTTCCTGTTACCTAGCAGTAAATAGGTACCTGGGAATTAGACAGCTGTTACGAGCTGCTTCCTGGGTGTGTGTAACAAAAAAGGAGGCCTTTTCGAAGACCGGGCCGCAGGGACGCTTAGCGCCCCCCCCACCCCCACCCAAAAAAAATCATGATCACCTCAAGCCATGGAATCGCCTCAGCTCTCCAAATGTACTCACCAGAAAGGAGACGAGAGAGATACCAAATAATATACACATGGAAAATACTGGAGGGACAGGTCCCAAATCTACACAGTAAAATAACAACGTACTGGAGTGAACGATATGGAAGAAAATGCAGAATAGAACCAGTGAGGCTGAGCCACTACCAGAATATTCAGATTGTAAACTCTGTGATAAACCTTTAATGCATTCACTAGAACACTATATTGATGAATGTGAAACCGTAAAGGACTTTAGACCTCCTGGCCTCTTGTACCACCAACTGTGTAACTATTTTATTGACTCAGGTGTTCTGGACGACATCCTAACAATTTACCCAAAATTTGCTTGTCCATTTTAAAGAATGAAGAACAATTTTTATTTATATTACTTCTAAGCTGTATCACTTATGAACCTGTCCCTGCCCTTGTGTGGCAGTGCACAATAGAAAGTTGTTTTCACATATCCAAACATTAAAACATTGATTGTAACCATGATATATATGTGCTTCAGCCTACAGTTTAGACCTATTGTCTTGTGTATGACCCTCTGTCCTGCGTGACAGTCAATACTAGCATTATCCTCACTTTAATAAGACTATCAAAATCCTCAGATTAGGCAAAATTGTAATTAATTTTGTCAATAAAGATGTTAATAATAATAAGAATAGAACAAGTGAAGAACAGAGGTGCCATAGGCACAATCAGAGAACACTGTATAAACATCAGAGGTCCGCGGTTGTTCAACGTTCTCCCAGCGAGCATAAGAAATATTGCCGGACAACCGTGGACATCTTCAAGAGAAAACTAAATTTTCTAAAAGGAGTGCCGGACCAACCAGGCTGTGGTGGGTATGTGGGCCTGCGGGCCGCTCATACCTGCTTGATGGGGTTCTGGGTACTCTTCCCAAGCCCGGCCCGAGGCCAGGGTTGACTTGTGAGAGTTTGGTCCACCAGGCTGTTGCTTGGAGCGGCCCGCAGGCCCACATACCCACCACAGCCCGGTTAGTCCGGCACTTTTAGAAAATCTAGTTCCCTCTTGAAGATGTCCACTGTTGTTCCGGCAATATTTCTTATGCTCGCTGGGAGGACGTTGAATAACCGCGGACCTCTGATGTTTATACAGTGTTCTCTGATTGTGCCTAGGATGATACGAAGCTGTGACTTATTTGAGTCTGTATCTGATATGAGAATAAGGAAAGGCAGTGGTGCAAGGACTGTACCTTGAGGTACAGAGCTTTTAACTGCTCTTGGACTATTTTATATGGTTGACTGTTACTCGTCGTGTTCTGTTCGACAGAAAACTGAGTATCCAGCGTCCTACTTTACCAGTTATTCCCATTGACCTCATTTTGTGTGCTATCACTCCATGGTCACATTTATCGAACGCCTTTACGAAGTCCGTGTATACGATATCAGCATTCAGTTTTTCTTCTAATGCCTCAGTGACTTTGTCGTAGTGGTCTAGTAGCTGTGAGAGGCATGATCTATGATCTTCCTGCTCTAAATCCATGTTGGCCTGGGTTGTGGAGGTCATTGGTCTCCATGAAACTAGTGACCTGACTCCTGAACACTCTCTCAAATACTTTTATGATGTGGGACGTTAGTGCAACTGGTCTAATTCTTTGCCAATGCTTTGCTCCCTCCCTTGTGTAGAGGGGCAATGTCTGCTACTTTAAGCGCATCTGGTATCTCCCCCGTGTCCAAGCTCTTCCTCCACACTATACTGAGTGCCTGTGCTACCGGAACTTTGCATTTCTTTATAAATATTGAATTCCAGAATGAAGTCTGGACCCGGGGCATGGGCATATTGTCAATTTTTCTTTCAAAATCTGCCACGCTCGTGTTGATATCAGTTATATTTACAGGGGTTTGGATATCACACAAAGAAGTTGTCTGGATCTTCCACTTTCATGCTGTGTATCGGGGTGCTAAACATGTCCTCATACTGCTTTTTTAGGATTTCACTAATTTCTTTGTCATCCTCCGTGTATGAACCTTCACTAGTACGAATAGGTCCAATACTGGCAGTGGTTTTTGCTTTTGATTTCGCATATGTGAAGAAATATTTTGGATTTTTCTTTATTTCTTGAATTGCTGTGTGTTCTAGTTGCCTTTCTTGAATCTGATAGAAATGCTCCAGTCTCTGTTCGATTTCTTCAATCTCCCTGTTTAAATTATTCCTTCTTTGTATTGAAAGTCGTGTCTGCTTAAGCATTTCCGTTAATTTTGCTTTTTCTTTTGTAGTGTCTCCGTTCTCTTTCTACATTGGACCTCTTTCTGGCTTTCCTCAAAGGAACATGTTTCAGACTTTATATCTGTTAGGAGAGGGGTGTTAAGAGGGGGAAGAGGGGTGTTTTTTTTCTACCACAGAGGTAGCCACACATTAACAATGCTAACCAGCATATATACATTTTCTTCTGTCCTCCATGGACAGGGTTAGAGATGTGTTAAACATATAGTTCAAGGGTTTATTGAACAATCAACCACAGAAGGTGATTCGGTGCTTTTAAAATGCTAAGCTAACCTACATACGTAAATACATAGATACACAGATTTACGTATGCCCTACATAAAGTGTTTGATGTGTCTTTTACATAGTGTCATTAATGTACATTTACAAAGGTGAAATGTAATTCTGATCAGCTTCCATATATACTTTATACCCATACATATACATACACACACACATATACATGCATATATATACACACACACATGCATTCACATACATTTGTAGACAGTAACCAGGCGTGGCTAGGAGCGGGTAACCTTGGTCCACCAACAACTGCCCTGAGCCGCCAAACACTATAGGCTCCTATATTACCAACCTGTAGTGTACTTGTAGCCTGGTTGACGAGTGGTGGTGCTTCTCCACTCCCCCTCCACTGTGGCAATGACTGTTGCTTGGGGTGGAAACTGTCCACTCACTAGCATGACAACACCCCCTCCCCCACCCGCGGGCGGTAAGCCACACTATTGCTACTCGCACTTATGCATCGCAACACACCTTCAAAATTATCGAGAATTAAGTGACATTAAAAGCAACGTAATAGTTACGGTGGCTTGGATTAATGAGCAAAGGGCTCGATACGT
The DNA here is from genome assembly GCF_020424385.1 of Procambarus clarkii. Taxonomy (NCBI): domain Eukaryota; kingdom Metazoa; phylum Arthropoda; class Malacostraca; order Decapoda; family Cambaridae; genus Procambarus; species Procambarus clarkii. Next base: position 22,833,547 of record NC_059600.1, read on the forward strand.
CAGGCGAGTTGGTAACGGTCCTGCGCCTTGTGTGTGTCTACTACTTCAAATTTGACGCTTGACTAATATAAGGGCCAGCAACACTGCACCACCTTCAGTAGGTTTTGAGCGCTTGTCTACTATCCTAACCTACTCTTGTTCACTTGCCTGCTGACTGTCCGCTACAACTAGATTATTGCTGCTAGCACCCCGTATGACCGCGAACCCGAGACAAGAGGATCAACCAGCACAAATGGAACCCTGACAAGACTCCCCCCCCCCCCATACAACATGGGGGGGGGAGAGGAGAGTGAAGAACCTGTACTATAATGAGTAGTAGAGCATTATAATAATAGAGCGTCAGCAGTGTGAGAAGTTGGGAGAGAGAGGAGCAGCAGCATGTAGTGCCCGGTGCACTAGGAGGCAGGAAGGTGGTCACGGGCCACACCGCGACCCTCCCTCAGGTCCCCGCTGGTAATTACGGCGACAATGTTAAGAGCCACCGCGGGGAATTAAGTGGGAGAGGCGACAGTGAGGGTGGGAGGGGGAGTGTGGCCCCTAACAGTGTGGTGGCGGGGACTAAGTCCCCGGGCCCGCCACCCAACACGTCCACACCCCCACACAAGGACCACCTGGGCCCCTGGGGCCCCTGGGCACTGCTCGCCGCTGGTATTGTCCCCCGTCGTAGCCCCCCGGGGTAATCTCCCTCTCACCAATGACACACTACAACCATAAATCTCTCCAACACATTACAACCGTGTTTCTCTTCCAAAATGTCAGGGTTAACGCTAACAAAAAGGAATGGTTAGAGAAGATGAATGTGTCACCGGTTGATCCGCGGCCTGGTCTCTCGCCCAGGTGGACGCCTCTGGACGCGGTCTCATGTAACACACACACACATAGGTTCATCAGGTACCCTTTGGAGGCGTTTATCATAATCCGTCTTGAGCGCCAGAGTGCGCGCTCCGGTAATTATGTCCGTCAGAGATGACGGGGCTCTATTTGTCCAGAGTGCCAGGGGTCATCACGCTACACTGTGCCACACCTCCTCACACAACTCTTGGCCCAAGTGTACCTCCCTACCATAGACACCAGTCTATCATGCCAGCACCATAGACAACCATGATAGCCAGGCACAAGATAACCTGGTTCACTGCCAATGGTTACGAGGGAAGGTTGGCGGGAGGTTATCTTGAGGTTGGAGGGAGGTTATCGGAAGGTTGGCGGGGAGGGGTAAAGATGGTACCAATATGGTAAGGTGCAGAAGGACTACTGGCCCATACCAGGCAGCTACTATTTATGTACACCCAAACTCATTCATATACACGTCGAGCCTGCGCCTGAAACACCACAGTTGCTTCACAGATTAATTAATAATTTATTATTATTATTAAATTATATATATATATATATATATATATATATATATATATATGTCGTACCTAGTAGCCAGAACTCACTTCTCAGCCTACTATGCAAGGCCCGATTTGCCTAATAAGCCAAGTTTTCATGAATTAATGTTTTTTCGTCTACCTAACCTACCTAACCTAACCTAGCTTTTTTTGGCTACCTAACCTAACCTTACCTATATATATAGGTTAGGTTAGGTAGGGTTGGTTAGGTTCGGTCATATATCTACGTTAATTTTAACTCCAATAAAAAAAAATTGACCTCATACATAGTGAAAAGGGTAGCTTTATCATTTCATAAGAAAAAAATTATAGTAAATATATTAATTCAGGAAAACTTGGCTTATTAGGCAAATCGGGCCTTGCATAGTAGGCTGAGAAGTGAGTTCTGGCTACTAGGTACGACATATATATATATATATATATATATATATATATATATATATATATATATATATATATATATATATATATATATATATATATATATATATATATATATTATATTATATATATATAATCATTCACACGGGCAAGGACCTGATCATTCACACGGCTCGTCCCGGAACTGAGAGGATTGAGCTACGAGGAAAGGCTAAAGGAGCTGAACCTCACATCCCTGGAAAACAGAGGAGTAAGGGGAGACATGATAACCACCTACAAAATTCTCAGGGGAATTGACAGGGTGGACAAAGACAAACTCTTCAGCACGGGTGGGACACGAACAAGGGGACACAGGTGGAAACTTAGTACCCAGATGAGCCACAGAGACGGTAGAAAGAATTTTTTCAGTGTCAGGGTAGTTAATAAATGGAATGCATTAGGCAGTAATGTGGTGGAGGCTGACTCCATACACAGTTTGAAATGTAGATATGATAGAGCCCAGTAGGCTCAGGAATCTGTACACCAGTTGATTGACAGTTGAGAGGCGGGACCAAAGAGCCAAAGCTCAACCCCCGCAAGCACAATTAGGTGAGTACAATTAGGTGAGTACGGGCGAGGACCTGATCATTGACACGGGCGAGGACCTGCTGAGCTAGCTGCTCCCAGGGCGGACCACACTCTCCCCACAACAAATACCTGTACAAGTGAATATCCTTAAGTGTACCTGGATGGGGTTCTGCGAGATATTCTAGCCCCCAAGCCTGGAGAGAGTTTGGTCCACCAGGCTGTTGCTTGGAGCGGCCCACAGGCCCACATACCCACCACAGCCTGGTTGGTCCGGCACTTATTAAGAAAACAGTCTTAGTTTCCTCTTGATGTCCACGGTTGTTCCGGCAATATTTCTTATGCTCGCTGGGAGGACGTTGAACAACCGTGGACCTCTGATGTTTATACAGTGTTCTCTGATTGTGCCTATGGCACCCCTGCTCTTCACTGGTTCAATCTTGCATTTTCTTCCATATCGTTCACTCCAGTATGTTGTTATTTTACTGTGTAGATTTGGGACCTGGCCCTCCAGTATTTTCCATGTGTATATTATTTGGTATCTCTCTCGTCTCCTTTCTAGTGAGTACATTTGGAGAGCTTTGAGACGATCCCAATAATTTAGGTGCTTTATCTCGTCTATGCGTGCCGTATATGTTCTCTGTATTCCCTCTATTTCTGCACTCTCTCCTGCTCTGAAGGTGGAAGTGAGTACTGAGCAGTACTCGAGACGGGACAACACAAGTGACTTGAAGAGTACAACCATTGTGATGGGATCCCTGGATTTGAAAGTTCTTGTAATCCATCCTATCATTTTTCTGGCTGACGCAATATTTGCTTGGTTATGCTCCCTAAACGTTAGATCGTCGGACATCATTATTCCCAAATCCTTAACATGTTGTTTACCTATTATGGGGAGATTCGATTGTGTTTTGTACCCTGTATTATGTTTCAGATCCTCATTTTTGCCGTACCTGAGTACCTGGAATTTATCGCTGTTAAACATCATGTTATTTTCTGCTGCCCAGTCGAAAATTTGTTGATATCTGCTTGTAATTTTTCAATGTCTTCAGCAGAGGTAATTTTCATGCTGATTTTTGTGTCATCTGCAAAGGATGACACGAAACTGTGACTTGTATTTTTATCTACCTGATATGAGAATAAGGAACAGTAGTGGTGCAAGGACTGTACCTTGAGGTACAGAACTTTTAACTGCGCTTGGACTTGATTTTATATGATTGACTGTTACTCTGAGTTCTGTTCGACAGGAAATTGAGTATCCAGCGTCCTACTTTACCAGTTATTCCCATTGACCTCATTTTGTGTGCAATCACTCCATGGTGACATTTGTTGAATGCCTTTGCAAAGTCTGTGTATACAACATCTGCAGTTTGCTTTTCTTCTAGAGCTTCTGTGATTTTGTCATAATGGAGATGACAATGCAGATGTTGTATACACAGACTTTGCAAAGGCATTCAACAAATGTCACCATGGAGTGATTGCACACAAAATGAGGTCAATGGGAATAACTGGTAAAGTAGGACGCTGGATACTCAATTTCCTGTCGAACAGAACTGTGACAGACAGGATCTTCCCGCTCTAAATCCATGTTGTCCTGGATTGTGCAATTCATTGTTTTCCATAAAACTAGAAATTTGATTCCTAATCACTCTTTCAAACTTTTATTATGTGTGATGTTAGTGCAACCGGCCTATAATTTTTTGCCAAGGCTTTACTCCCCCCCTTGTGCAGAAGAGCTATATCTGCAGATTTAAGTGCAGCTGGTATCTCCCCTGTATCCAGGCTCTTTCTCCATATTACGCTGAGTGCTCTCGCTACTGGTACTTTACATTTCTTTATGAATATTGAATTCCACGAGTCAGGCCCAGGAGCTGAGTGCATAGGCATGTTGTCAATTTATCTTTCAACGTCTTCCGAGTTCGTGTTAATATCCGTTATATTATCTGCAGCTTGAAAGTCTTTCATAAAGAAGCTGTCTGGGTCATCAACTTTCATGTTGTTTATTGGTGTGCTAAACACAGCCTCATACTGGCTTCTTAGAATTTCACTAATCTCTTTGTCCTCCTCTATGTACGTACCTTCAGTTGTAATTAACGGTCCAATACTGGTCGAGGTTTTGGATTTTAATTTTGCATATGTGAAAAAATATTTTGGATTTTTCTTTATCTCTTGTATAGCTTTCTGTTCCAATTCCATTTCCTCACTCATATGATCGCTTCAACGTTTGTTCTATTTCCTCAATCTCCCTGCTTAGGCTTATTTTCCTTGCTTGTGATAGTTGTGTCTGCCTAAACATTTCCGTTATTGTTTTCCTTCTCCTGTACAGTCGTCTCCGTTCTCTTTCTAGAGTGGTGCTCTTTCTGCCCCTCTTCACAGGCACGTGCTTCAAGCAGACCTTGTAAGCTTCAGCTGTCAGTTGAGCTATTCCCTGTGTGGGAGTTTTGTCGCTTAAGACCGTCTCCCATTGAATGGTTGCAAGGTCTACATTTTTTGATTTGTTGATTTCCAACATAGACCAACATTGGTCAATGTTGATTTATGTGTCATCTGCCAAAAGATATGAATCTGACTTGTATTTTTGTCTATATCTGATATGAGAACAAGGAAAATCGGTGGTACTTGTACCACGGCCATTAGGTACAGAGCTTTTAACTGCGCTTGGACTATTTGATTTGATTGACTGTTACGCTTTGCATTTTTTAAATTTTCAAATTTTGACCCCGAGGGGTGAGTTTACTGAGTCGCGTCACTCATCCTGTGAGTGGACACACCGCCATAGTGACAGTATTGGGCAGCGCCACTCATCCTGTGAGTGGACACACCGCCATAGTGACAGTATTGGGCAGCGCCACTCATCCTGTGAGTGGACACACCGCCATAGTGACAGTATTGGGCAGCGCCACTCATCCTGTGAGTGGACACACCGCCATAGTGACAGTATTGGGCAGCGCCACTCATCCTGTGAGTGGACACACCGCCATAGTGACAGTATTGGGCAGCGCCACTCATCCTGTGAGTGGACACACCGCCATAGTGACAGTATTGGGCAGCGCCACTCATCCTGTGAGTGGACACACCGCCATAGTGACAGTATTGGGCAGCGCCACTCATCCTGTGAGTGGACACACCGCCATAGTGACAGTATTGGGCAGCGCCACTCATCCTGTGAGTGGACACACCGCCATAGTGACAGTATTGGGCAGCGCCACTCATCCTGTGAGAGGACACATCGCCATAGTGACAGTATTGGGCAGCGCCACTCATCCTGAGAGAGGACACACCGCCATAGCAGCATGTACAACACTCCCCAATAGGAAGAAACCCTTCTAGGTTGTTTATCCTATGTAACAAAACTGGATATACCCCTTACTTCACCTATTATTTATATTGACCACATTGTGTGCTATCACTCCCTGGTCACATTTCTCAAATGCCTTTGTGAAGTTCGTGTACACCACCACATCTGCATTCTGTTGTTCTGCTAATGTAACGGTGATTTTGTCAGTGTTCGAGAAGCTGCGAAAGATATGATCTTTCCGCTCTAAATAAATGTTTACCTGGGTTATGGAGGGTTTTGTTTTCCATAAATCTGGAGATTCGACTCTTGATGACTCTAGAACTTTCATTATTTTGGACGCACTAACGACCCACTAATTAATATCAAGACGAGCTCTGCATACTGTCAAAGTCTGCAGAGTTCATGTTGATATTAGTAATATTTCCAGGGATTTCGATATACATAAAACAGCTGTGGAGATCTGCCACTATCGCTGTGCTTACTGGAGGTGGTAACGACACTTGGTAACGGACCGTGCTGGTACCTCTGTACTCCAGAGGTGCAGGAGACTGTGTACAAGACCTGGCGGCCACCTGTCCTCAGACCTACGCCACCTGGACCCAGGGATAGGGAGGGTCGGTGCGAGAGAAAAGCAGCCATTGATGACAAAATATGGTTGGTGTACTATATTTAGAACCCCCCCCCCCCCAACACCTTGAGGTGGGCCCACATCAGGGGCAGTAGGGCCCACATGAGGGGCAGTAGGGCCCACATGAGGGGCAGTAGGGCCCACATGAGGGGCAGTAGAGGTGGGACCAAACACTGTACGAGGCCTCACTGTGGGACCAGACCCACCATTCATAACCAGGAAAGGATGGATTACCCTCACTTCAGCCACTCACATTTATGGAAAACCTCCTCCCGGCCCACTCCTGGGATGACGGGGGGGGGGGGGGTGAGCCGGGGGGGGGGGGGGGGTTGAAGGGCGAGCCGTGGGGGGGGGGGGGGGTTTGAAGGGTGAGCCGTGGGGGGGGGGGTTGAAGGGTGAGCCGTGGGGGGTGGGAGACGGGTGAGCCGTGGGGGGTGGGAGACGGGTGAGCCGTGGGGGGGGGGGTTGAAGGGTGAGCCGTGGGGGGGGGGGTTGAAGGGTGAGCCGTGGGGGGGGGGGTTGAAGGGTGAGCCGTGGGGGGGGGGTTGAAGGGTGAGCCGTGGGGGGGGGGGGTTGAAGGGTGAGCCGTGGGGGGGGGGGTTGAAGGGTGAGCCGTGGGGGGGGGGGTTGAAGGGTGAGCCGTGGGGGGGGGGGTTGAAGGGTGAGCCGTGGGGGGGGGGTTGAAGGGTGAGCCGTGGGGGGGGGGGTTGAAGGGTGAGCCGTGGGGGGGGGGGGGGTTGAAGGGTGAGCCGTGGGGGGGGGGTTGAAGGGTGAGCCGTGGGGCGGGGGGTTGAAGGGTGAGCCGTGGGGGGGGGGGGGGTTGAAGGGTGAGCCGTGGGGGGGGGTGAAGGGCGAGCCGTGGGGGGGGGGTTGAAGGGTGAGCCGTGGGGGGGGGGCTGAAGGGTGAGCCGTGGGGGGGGGGTTTGAAGGGCAAGCCGTGGGGGGTGGGAGACGGGTGAGCCGTGGGGGGGGGGGGGGGTTGAAGGGTGAGCCGTGGGGGGGGGGGTTGAAGGGTGAACCGTGGGGGGGGGGGTTGAAGGGTGAGCCGTGGGGGTGGGGTTGAAGGGTGAGCCGTGGGGGGGGGTTGAAGGGTGAGCCGTGGGGGGGGGGGGGTTGAAGGGTGAGCCGTGGGGGGGGGGTTGAAGGGTGAGCCGTGGGGGGGGGGGTTGAAGGGTGAGCCGTGGGGGGGGGGTTGAAGGGTGAGCCGTGGGGGGGGGGGTTGAAGGGTGAGCCGTGGGGGGGGGGGTTGAAGGGTGAGCCGTGGGGGGGGGGGGGGTTGAAGGGTGAGCCGTGGGGGGGGGGTTGAAGGGTGAGCCGTGGGGGGGGGGTTGAAGGGTGAGCCGTGGGGGGGGGGGGGGTTTGAAGGGTGAGCCGTGGGGGGGGGGGGGGGGTTGAAGGGTGAGCCGTGGGGGGGGGGTTGAAAAGTGAGCCGTGGGGGTGGGGTTTGAAGGGTGAGCCGTGGGGGGGGGGGGGGCAGGTTGAAGGGTGAGCCGTGGGGGGGGGGGGTTGAAGGGTGAGCCGTGGGGGGGGGTTTGAAGGGTAAGCCGTGGGGGGGGGGTTTGAAGGGTGAGCCGTGGGGGGGGGGGTTGAAGGGTGAGCCGTGGGGGGGGTTTGAAGGGTGAGCCGTGGGGGGGGGGGGTTGAAGGGTGAGCCGTGGGGGGGGGTGAAGGGCGAGCCGTGGGGGGGGGTTGAAGGGTGAGCCGTGGGGGGGGGGTTGAAGGGTGAGCCGTGGGGGGGGGGGGTTGAAGGGTGAGCCGTGGGGGGGGGGGTTGAAGGGTGAGCCGTGGGGGGGGGTGAAAGGGTGAGCCGTGGGGGGGGGGGGTTGAAGGGTGAGCCGTGGGGGGGGGGTTGAAGGGTGAGCCGTGGGGGGGGGGTTTGAAGGGTGAGCCGTGGGGGGGGGGGGTTGAAGGGTGAGCCGTGGGGGGGGGGGGGGGGTTGAAGGGTGAGCCGTGGGGGGGGGGTTGAAGGGTGAGCCGTGGGACGGGGTTGAAGGGTGAGCCGTGGGGGGGGGGGTTGAAGGGTGAGCCGTGGGGGGGGGGTTGAAGGGTGAGCCGTGGGGGGGGGGGGGTTGAAGGGTGAGCCGTGGGGGGGGGGGTTGAAGGGTGAGCCGTGGGGGGGGGGGGGGGTTGAAGGGTGAGCCGTGGGGGGGGGGGGTTGAGGGGTGAGCCGTGGGGGGGGGGGTTGAAGGGTGAGCCGTGGGGGGGGGGGTTGAAGGGTGAGCCGTGGGGGGGGGGGTTTGAAGGGTGAGCCGTGGGGGGGGGGGGTTGAAGGGTGAGCCGTGGGGGGGGGGGGGTTGAAGGGTGAGCCGTGGGGGGGGGGGGTTGAAGGGTGAGCCGTGGGGGGGGGGGTTGAAGGGTGAGCCGTGGGGGGGGGGTTGAAGGGTGAGCCGTGGGGGGGGGGGGTTGAAGGGTGAGCCGTGGGGGGGGGGGTTGAAGGGTGAGCCGTGTGGGGGGGGTTGAAGGGTGAGCCGTGGGGGGGGGGGTTGAAGGGTGAGCCGTGGGGGGGGTTGAAGGGTGAGCCGTGGGGGGGGGGGGGTTGAAGGGTGAGCCGTGGGGGGGGGGGGTTGAAGGGTGAGCCGTGGGGGGGGGTTGAAGGGCAAGCCGTGGGGGGTGGGAGACGGGTGAGCCGTGGGGGGGGGGGGTTGAAGGGTGAGCCGTGGGGGGGGCGTTGAAGGGTGAGCCGTGGGGGGGGGTTGAAGGGTGAGCCGTGGGGGGGGGGTTGAAGGGTGAGCCGTGGGGGGGGGTTGAAGGGTGAGCCGTGGGGGGGGGTTGAAGGGTGAGCCGTGGGGGGGGGGTTGAAGAGTGAGCCGTGGGGGGGGGGGTTGAAGGGTGAGCCGTGGGGGGGGGGGGTTGAAGGGTGAGCCGTGGGGGGGGGGGGTTGAAGGGTGAGCCGTGGGGGGGGGGTTGGAAGGGTGAGCCGTGGGGGGGGTTGAAGGGTGAGCCGTGGGGGGGGGTTGAAGGGTAAGCCGTGGGGGGGGGGGGTTGAAGGGTGAGCCGTGGGGGGGAGGGGGGTTGAAGGGTGAGCCGTGGGGGGGGGGGTTGAAGGGTGAGCCGTGGGGGGGGGGGGTTGAAGGGTGAGCCGTGGGGGGGGGGTTGAAGGGTGAGCCGTGGGGGGGGGGTTGAAGGGTGAGCCGTGGGGGGGGGTTGAAGGGCGAGCCGTGGGGGGGGGTTGAAGGGTGAGCCGAGGGGGGGGTTGAAGGGTGAGCCGTGGGGGGGGGGGTTGAAGGGTGAGCCGTGGGGGGGGGGGGGGTGAAGGGTGAGCGTGGGGGGGGGGGGTTGAAGGGTGAGCCGTGGGGGGGGGGGTTGAAGGGTGAGCCGTGGGGGGGGGGGGGGGTTGAAGGGTGAGCCGTGGGGGGGGTTGAAGGGTGAGCCGTGGGGGGGGGGTTGAAGGGTGAGCCGTGGGGGGGGGGGGGTTGAAGGGTGAGCCGTGGGGGGGGGGTTGAAGGGTGAGCCGTGGGACGGGGTTGAAGGGTGAGCCGTGGGGGGGGGGGGGTTGAAGGGTGAGCCGTGGGGGGGGGGGGGGGGGTTGAAGGGTGAGCCGTGGGGGGGGGGGGGTTGAAGGGTGAGCCGTGGGGGGGGGGGGGTTGAAGGGTGAGCCGTGGGGGGGGGGGTTTGAAGGGTGAGCCGTGGGGGGGGGGTTTGAAGGGTGAGCCGTGGGGGGGGGGGGGGTTGAAGGGTGAGCCGTGGGGGGGGGGGTTGAAGGGTGAGCCGTGGGGGGGGGTTGAAGGGTGAGCCGTGGGGGGGGGGGTTGAAGGGTGAGCCGTGGGGGGGGGTTGAAGGGTGAGCCGTGGGGGGGGGGGGTTGAAGGGTGAGCCGTGGGGGGGGGTTTGAAGGGTGAGCCGTGGGGGGGGGGGTTGAAGGGTGAGCCGTGGGGGGGGGGGGTTGAAGGGTGAGCCGTGGGGGGGGGGGGTTGAAGGGTGAGCCGTGGGGGGGGGGGGTGAAGGGCGAGCCGTGGGGGGGGTTGAAGGGTGAGCCGTGGGGGGGGGGGTGAAGGGTGAGCCGTGGGGGGGGGTTGAAGGGTGAGCCGTGGGGGGGGGTTGAAGGGTGAGCCGTGGGGGGGGGTTGAAGGGTGAGCCGTGGGGGGGGGGGGTTGAAGGGTGAGCCGTGGGGGGGGGTTGAAGGGTGAGCCGTGGGGGGGGGGTTGAAGGGTGAGCCGTGGGGGGGGGGTTGAAGGGTGAGCCGTGGGGGGGGGGGGGGGGTTTGAAGGGTGAGCCGTGGGGGGGGGTTTTGAAGGGTGAGCCGTGGGACGGGGTTGAAGGGTGAGCCGTGGGGGGGGGGGTTGAAGGGTGAGCCGTGGGGGGGGGTTGAAGGGTGAGCCGTGGGGGGGGGGGTTGAAGGGTGAGCCGTGGGGGGGGGGTTGAAGGGTGAGCCGTGGGGGGGGGGGGGGTTGAAGGGTGAGCCGTGGGGGGGGGGTTGAAGGGTGAGCCGTGGGGGGGGGGGGGTTGAGGGGTGAGCCGTGGGGGGGGGGGGTTGAGGGGTGAGCCGTGGGGGGGGGTTGAAGGGTGAGCCGTGGGGGGGGGGGTTGAAGGGTGAGCCGTGGGGGGGGGGTTGAAGGGTGAGCCGTGGGGGGGGGGGGGGGGTTGAAGGGTGAGCCGTGGGGGGGGGGGTTGAAGGGTGAGCCGTGGGGGGGGGGGTTGAAGGGTGAGCCGTGGGGGGGGGGGTTGAAGGGTGAGCCGTGGGGGGGGGGGGTTTGAAGGGTGAGCCGTGTGGGGGGGGGGGGGGTTGAAGGGTGAGCCGTGGGGGGGGGGTTGAAGGGTGAGCCGTGGGGGGGGTTGAAGGGTGAGCCGTGGGGGGGGGGGTTGAAGGGTGAGCCGTGGGGGGGGGGGGGGGGTTGAAGGGTGAGCCGTGGGGGGGGGGGTTGAAGGGCAAGCCGTGGGGGGTGGGAGACGGGTGAGCCGTGGGGGGGGTTGAAGGGTGAGCCGTGGGGGGGGCGTTGAAGGGTGAGCCGTGGGGGGGGGGGGGGTTGAAGGGTGAGCCGTGGGGGGGGGGTTGAAGGGTGAGCCGTGGGGGGGGGGTTGAAGGGTGAGCCGTGGGGGGGGGGTTGAAGGGTGAGCCGTGGGGGGGGGGTTTGAAGGGTGAGCCGTGGGGGGGGGTTGAAGAGTGAGCCGTGGGGGGGGGTTGAAGGGTGAGCCGTGGGGGGGGGGTTGAAGGGTGAGCCGTGGGGGGGGGGGTGGTTGAAGGGTGAGCCGTGGGGGGGGGGGGGGGGGGTTGAAGGGTGAGCCGTGGGGGGGGGGTTTGAAGGGTGAGCCGTGGGGGGGGGGGGGTTGAAGGGTGAGCCGTGGGGGGGGGTTGAAGGGTGAGCCGTGGGGGGGGGGGGTTGAAGGGTGAGCCGTGGGGGGGGGGGTTGAAGGGTGAGCCGTGGGGGGGGGGGTTGAAGGGTGAGCCGTGGGGGGGGGGGGGTTGAAGGGTGAGCCGTGGGGGGGGGGGTTGAAGGGTGAGCCGTGGGGGGGGGGGGGGGGTTGAAGGGTGAGCCGTGGGGGGGGGGGTTTGAAGGGTGAGCCGTGGGGGGGGGGGGGTTGAAGGGCGAGCCGTGGGGGGGGTTGAAGGGTGAGCCGAGGGGGGGGGGTTGAAGGGTGAGCCGTGGGGGGGGGGGGTTGAAGGGTGAGCCGTGGGGGGGGGGGGGGGGGGTTGAAGGGTGAGCCGTGGGGGGGGGGTTGAAGGGTGAGCCGTGGGGGGGGGGTTGAAGGGTGAGCCGGGGGGGGGGGGGTTGAAGGGTGAGCCGTGGGGGGGGGGGTTGAAGGGTGAGCCGTGGGGGGGGGGGGGGGGGTTGAAGGGTGAGCCGTGGGGGGGGGTTGAAGGGTGAGCCGTGGGGGGGGGGTTGAAGGGTGAGCCGTGGGACGGGGTTGAAGGGTGAGCCGTGGGGGGGGGGGGGTTGAAGGGTGAGCCGTGGGGGGGGGGTTGAAGGGTGAGCCGTGGGGGGGGGGGTTGAAGGGTGAGCCGTGGGGGGGGGGTTTGAAGGGTGAGCCGTGGGGGGGGGGGTTGAAGGGTGAGCCGTGGGGGGGGGGTTGAAGGGTGAGCCGTGGGGGGGGGGGGGTTGAAGGGTGAGCCGTGGGGGGGGGTTGAAGGGTGAGCCGTGGGGGGGGGTTGAAGGGGGGGGGGTTGAAGGGGGGGGGTGAAGGGGGGGGGGGGTGAAGGGGGGGGGGTTGAAGGGGGGGGTTGAAGGGGGGGGTTGAAGGGTGAGCCGTGGGGGGGGGGGTTGAAGGGTGAGCCGTGGGGGGGGGGGGGGGTTTGAAGGGTGAGCCGTGGGGGGGGGTTTGAAGGGTGAGCCGTGGGGGGGGGGGGTTTGAAGGGTGAGCCGTGGGGGGGGGGGTTTGAAGGGTGAGCCGTGGGGGGGGGGTGAAGGGTGAGCCGTGGGGGGGGGGTTGAAGGTGAGCCGTAGGGGGGGGGGGGTGTGAAGGGTGAGCCGTAGGGGGGGGGGGTTTGAAGGGTGAGCCGTTGGGGGGGGGTTGAAGGGTGAGCCGTGGGGGGGGGGGGGGTTGAAGGGTGAGCCGTGGGGGGGGGTTGAAGGGTGAGCCGTGGGGGGGGGGTTGAAGGGTGAGCCGTGGGGGGGGGGGGTTGAAGGGTGAGCCGTGGGGGGGTGGTGAAGGGTGAGCCGTGGGGGGGGGGGTTGAAGGTGAGCCGTGGGGGGGGGGTTGAAGGGCGAGCCGTGGGGGGGGGGGTTGAAGGGTGAGCCGTGGGGGGGGGGTTGAAGGGTGAGCCGTGGGGGGGGGGGGGGTTGAAGGGTGAGCCGTGGGGGGGGGGGGGTGAAGGGTGAGCCGTGGGGGGGGGAAGGGTGAGCCGTGGGGGGGTTGAAGGGTGAGCCGTGGGGGTGGTTGAAGGGTGAGCCGTGGGGGGGGGGGGTTGAAGGGTGAGCCGTGGGGGGGGGGGTTGAAGGGTGAGCCGTGGGGGGGGGGGGGTTGAAGGGTGAGCCGTGGGGGGGGTTGAAGGGTGAGCCGTGGGGGGGGGTGTTGAAGGGTGAGCCGTGGGGGGGGGGGGGTGAAGGGTGAGCGTGGGGGGGGGTTGAAGGGTGAGCCGTGGGGGGGGGGGGGTTGAAGGGTGAGCCGTGGGGGGGGGTTGAAGGGTGAGCCGTGGGACGGGGTTGAAGGGTGAGCCGTGGGGGGGGGGGGGTTGAAGGGTGAGCCGTGGGGGGGGGTTGAAGGGGTGAGCCGTGGGGGGGGGGTTGAAGGGTGAGCCGTGGGGGGGGGGTTGAAGGGTGAGCCGTGGGGGGGGGGGTTGAAGGGTGAGCCGTGGGGGGGGGGTTGAAGGGTGAGCCGTGGGGGGGGGGGGGGGGTTGAGGGGTGAGGGTGAGCCGTGGGGGGGGGGGGGGTTGAGGGGTGAGCCGTGGGGGGGGGTTGAAGGGTGAGCCGTGGGGGGGGGGGGGGTGTTGAAGGGTGAGCCGTGGGGGGGGGGGGGGTTGAAGGGTGAGCCGTGGGGGGGGGGGGTTGAAGGGTGAGCCGTGGGGGGGGGGGGGTTGAAGGGTGAGCCGTGGGGGGGGGGGGTTGAAGGGTGAGCCGTGGGGGGGGGGGTTGAAGGGTGAGCCGTGGGGGGGGGGGTTGAAGGGTGAGCCGTGTGGGGGGGGGTTGAAGGGTGAGCCGTGGGGGGGGGGTTGAAGGGTGAGCCGTGGGGGGGGTTGAAGGGTGAGCCGTGGGGGGGGGGGGTTGAAGGGTGAGCCGTGGGGGGGGGGGGTTGAAGGGTGAGCCGTGGGGGGGGGTTGAAGGGCAAGCCGTGGGGGGGTGGGAGACGGGTGAGCCGTGGGGGGGGGGTTGAAGGGTGAGCCGTGGGGGGGGCGTTGAAGGGTGAGCCGTGGGGGGGGGGGGGTTGAAGGGTGAGCCGTGGGGGGTGGGGTTGAAGGGTGAGCCGTGGGGGGGGGGTTGAAGGGTGAGCCGTGGGGGGGGGGTTGAAGGGTGAGCCGTGGGGGGGGGGGGGTTGAAGGGTGAGCCGTGGGGGGGGGTTGAAGAGTGAGCCGTGGGGGGGGGGGGGTTGAAGGGTGAGCCGTGGGGGGGGGGTTGAAGGGTGAGCCGTGGGGGGGGGGGTTGAAGGGTGAGCCGTGGGGGGGGGGGTTGAAGGGTGAGCCGTGGGGGGGGGGGGTTGAAGGGTGAGCCGTGGGGGGGGGGGGGTTGAAGGGTGAGCCGTGGGGGGGGGGTTGAAGGGTGAGCCGTGGGGGGGGGGGGGTTGAAGGGTGAGCCGTGGGGGGGGGGGTTGAAGGGTGAGCCGTGGGGGGGGGGTTGAAGGGTGAGCCGTGGGGGGGGGGGGGGTTGAAGGGTGAGCCGTGGGGGGGGGGGGGGGGGTTGAAGGGTGAGCCGTGGGGGGGGGGGGTTGAAGGGTGAGCCGTGGGGGGGGGGGTTGAAGGGTGAGCCGTGGGGGGGGGGGGTTGAAGGGCGAGCCGTGGGGGGGGTTGAAGGGTGAGCCGAGGGGGGGGGGTTGAAGGGTGAGCCGTGGGGGGGGGGGGTTGAAGGGTGAGCCGTGGGGGGGGGGGGGGGGTTGAAGGGTGAGCCGTGGGGGGGGGGGTTGAAGGGTGAGCCGTGGGGGGGGGGTTGAAGGGTGAGCCGTGGGGGGGGGGGGTTGAAGGGTGAGCCGTGGGGGGGGGTTGAAGGGTGAGCCGTGGGGGGGGGGGGTTGAAGGGTGAGCCGTGGGGGGGGGGGTTGAAGGGTGAGCCGTGGGGGGGGGGTTGAAGGGTGAGCCGTGGGACGGGGTTGAAGGGGTGAGCCGTGGGGGGGGGGGGGGTTGAAGGGTGAGCCGTGGGGGGGGGGGGTTGAAGGGTGAGCCGTGGGGGGGGGGGGGGTTGAAGGGTGAGCCGTGGGGGGGGGGTTTGAAGGGTGAGCCGTGGGGGGGGGGGGTTGAAGGGTGAGCCGTGGGGGGGGGGGTTGAAGGGTGAGCCGTGGGGGGGGGGGTTGAAGGGTGAGCCGTGGGGGGGGGGGGGGGGGTTGAAGGGTGAGCCGTGGGGGGGGGTTGAAGGGGGGGGGTTGAAGGGGGGGGGTTGAAGGGGGGGGGGTTGAAGGGGGGGGGTTGAAGGGGGGGGGGTTGAAGGGGGGGGTTGAAGGGTGAGCCGTGGGGGGGGGTTGAGCCGTTGAAGGGTGAGCCGTGGGGGGGGGGGGTTTGAAGGGTGAGCCGTGGGGGGGGGGTTTGAAGGGTGAGCCGTGGGGGGGGGGGGGTTGAAGGGTGAGCCGTGGGGGGGGGGTTTGAAGGGTGAGCCGTGGGGGGGGGTGAAGGGTGAGCCGTGGGGGGGGGGTTGAAGGTGAGCCGTAGGGGGGGGGGGGGTTGAAGGGTGAGCCGTAGGGGGGGGGGTTTGAAGGGTGAGCCGTTGGGGGGGGGGTTGAAGGGTGAGCCGTGGGGGGGGGGGTTGAAGGGTGAGCCGTGGGGGGGGGGTTGAAGGGTGAGCCGTGGGGGGGGGGTTGAAGGGTGAGCCGTGGGGGGGGGGGTTGAAGGGTGAGCCGTGGGGGGGTGGTTGAAGGGTGAGCCGTGGGGGGGGGGGTTGAAGGTGAGCCGTGGGGGGGGGGGGTTGAAGGGCGAGCCGTGGGGGGGGGGGGTTTGAAGGGTGAGCCGTGGGGGGGGGGTTGAAGGGTGAGCCGTGGGGGGGGGGGGGTTGAAGGGTGAGCCGGGGGGGGGGGGGGGGGGGGGGGGGTGAAGGGTGAGCCGTGGGGGGGTTGAAGGGTGAGCCGTGGGGGGGGTTGAAGGGTGAGCCGTGGGGGTGGTGAAGGGTGAGCCGTGGGGGGGGGGGTTGAAGGGTGAGCCGTGGGGGGGGGGTTGAAGGGTGAGCCGTGGGGGGGGGGGGGGTTGAAGGGTGAGCCGTGGGGGGGGGGTTGAAGGGTGAGCCGTGGGGGGGTGTTGAAGGGTGAGCCGTGGGGGGGGGTGAAGGGTGAGCCGTGGGGGGGGGGTTGAAGGGTGAGCCGTGGGGGGGGGGTTGAAGGGTGAGCCGTGGAGGGGGCGGGGTTGAAGGGTGAGCCGGGGGGGGGGGGGGGTTTGAAGGGTGAGCCGTGGGGGGGGGGCGGGGTTGAAGGGTGAGCCGTGGGGGGTGGGAGAAGGGTGAGCCGGGGGGGGGTGAAGGGTGAGCCTTGGGGGGGGGGTTGAAGGGTGAGCCGTGGGGGGGGGTTGAAGGGTGAGCCGTGGGGGGGGGTTGAAGGGTGAGCCGTGGGGGGGGGTGAAGGGTGAGCCGTGGGGGGGGGGTGAAGGGTGAGCCGGGGGGGGGGGCGTGAAGGGTGAGCCTTGGGGGGGCGGCGGTTGAAGGGGGGGGGGTTGAAGGGAGCCGTGGGGGGGGGGTTGGGGTGAGGGTGGGGGGGGGGGGGTTGAAGGGTGAGCCGTGGGGGGGGGTGAAGGGTGAGCCGTGGGGGGGTGAAGGGTGAGCCGGGGGGGGGGGTTGAAGGTGAGCCGTGGGGGGGGGGTTGAAGGGTGAGCCGTGGGGGGGGGGGAGGGTGGGGGGGTGGGGGGGGGGGGTTGAAGGGTGAGCCGTGGGGGGGGGTTGAAGGTGAGCCGGGGGGGGGGTTGAGGGTGAGCCGTGGGGGGGGGGTTTAAGGGGGGGGGGGGGGGTTGAAGGGTGGCCGGGGGGGGGGGGGGGGGGGTTGAAGGGTGAGCCGGGGGGGGGGTTGAAGGGAGCCGGGGGGGGTTGGGTGAGCGGGGGGGGGGAGGTGGCGGGGGGGGGGGGTTGAAGGGTGAGCCGTGGGGGGGGGGGGTTGAAGGGTGAGCGTGGGGGGGGGGGGTTGAAGGGTGAGCCGTGGGGGGGGGGGGGAAGGGGAGCCGGGGGGGGTGAAGGGTGGCCGTGGGGGGGGGGGTGAAGGGTGGGGGGGGGGGGGGGTGAATGAGGTGGGGGGGGGGAAGGTGAGCCGTGGGGGGGGGTGAAGGGTGAGCCGGGGGGGGGTTGAAGGGTGAGCCGGGGGGGGGGGAAGGGTGAGCCGGGGGGGGGGGTTGGGGTGAGGTGGGGGGGGGGTTGAAGGGTGAGCCGGGGGGGGGGGGGGTTGAAGGGGAGCCGGGGGTGGGGGGGGGGTTGAAGGGTGAGCCGTGGGGGGGTGAGGTGGGTTGGGGGGGGGGTGAAGGTGAGCGTGGGGGGGGGGTTGAAGGGTGAGCCGTGGGGGGGGGTTGAAGGGGAGGGGGGGGGGGGTGAAGGGTGAGGGCCGGGGGGGGGGGGGGTTGAAGGGTGAGCGTGGGGGGGGGGTTGAAGGGGGAGGGGGGGGGGGGTGGGGGGTGAGGGGGGGGGGGGGGGGTGAGGGGGGTGGGGGGGGTTGGGGGGGGGGGGGGGGGGGGCGTGAAGGGTGAGCCTTGGGGGGGCGGCGGTTGAAGGCAGACATTGAAAAACTTCAATGTCTTCAGCCGAGGTAATTTTCATACTGATTTTTGTGTCATCTACAAAGGATGACACAAAGCTGTGACTTGTATTTTCGTCTATATCTGATATGAGAATAAGGAACAGCAGCGGTGCAAGGACTGTACCCTAAGGTACAGAGCTTTTAACTGCGCCTGGATTCTATTTTACGTGATTGACTGTTACTCGTCGTGTCCTGTTCGACAAAAAACCGAGTATCCAGCGTCCTACTTTACCGGTTATTCCCATTGACCTCATTTTGTGTGCTATCACGCCATGGTTACATTTATCGAACGCCTTTACGAAGTCCGTGTATACAACATCTGCATTCTGTTTTTCTTCTAATGCCTCAGTGACTTTGTCGTAGTGGTCAAGTAGCTGTGAGAGGCACGATCTTCCCGCTCGAAATCCATGGTGGCTTCGGTTGTGGAGGTCATTGGTCTCCATGAAACTGGTGACCTGACTCATGATCACTCTCTCAAATACTTTTATTATGTGGGACGTTAGTGAAACTGGTCTATAATTCTTTGTCAATGCTTTGCTCCCTCCCTTGTGTAGAGGGGCTATGTCTGCTACTTTAAGTGCCTCTGGTATCTCCCCCGTGTCCAAGCTCTTCCTCCACACTATACTGAGTGCCTGTGCTAATGGCACTTTGCATTTCTTTATAAATATCGAATTCCATGAGTCTGGACCCGGGGCTGACTGCATGGGCACATTGTCAATTTCTCTTTCAAAATCTGCCACGCTCGTGTTGATATCAGTTATATTTACAGGGGTTTGGATATCACGCATAAAGAAGCTGTCCGGATCCTCCACTTTCATGTTGTGTATCAGAGTGCTAAACATGTCCTCATACTGCTTTTTAAGGATTTCACTAATTTCTTTGTCATCCTCCGTGTATGAACCTTCACTAGTACGAATAGGTCCAATACTGGCAGTGGTTTTTGCTTTCGCATATGTGAAGAGATATTTTTTATTTTTATTTTTTCCTGAGTTGCTTTAGGTTCTAACTGCCTTTCTTCAGTCTTATACGAGTGTTTCAATTTCCGCTCGATTTCTTCAATCTCCCTATTTAAATTATTCCTTCTTTGACGGGAAAGTCGTGTCTGCTTAAACATTTTTCGTTTCTGTCTTTTTTTTGTTTGAGATATATACAAGAGTCGTTACATTCTTGTACAGCCACTAGTACGCGTAGCGTTTCGGGCAGGTCCCTGGAATACGATCCCCGCCGCGAAGAATCGTTGTTACAACCAAGTACACATTTTACTGTTGCGTTAAACAGAGGCTACAGTCAAGGATTTGCGCCCAGTAAATCCTCCCCGGCCAGGATACGAACCCATGACAAAGCGCTCGCGGAACGCCAGGCGAGTGTCTTGTTGTGTCGTCTGCGTTCTCTTTCTACGTTGGACCTTTTTCCGGTTCTCCTCAACGGAACATGTTTCAGACAGATTTGATACGCTTCCGAAGTCAGTTTTTCAATTCCTTCTGTAGGACTTGTATTACTTAGAACAGTTCCCCATGGAATGTTTGTAAGTTCCCTGTTTATTTTCTCCCAGTCTATCCTTTTATTATTGAAATTGAATTTAGTGAATGACCCGTCTGGCTTGATCAAGGCTTTAGGTCTGTTCTGAGTATTGATGGTCGTTTGCTCTTCAATGAGCTTGTGCTCTGAGTATGTGGTATCTGATATCATAATGTCCCTGATTATGTCTTCATTGTTTGTAAAGACCAGGGGCCAGATTCACGAAAGCACTTACGCAAGCACTTACGAACCTGTACATCTTTCCTCAATCTTTGACGGCTTTGATTACATTTATTAAACAGTTTACAAGCATGGAAACTTCCCAATCAACTGTTGTTATTGTTATAAACAGCCTCCTGGTGCTTCGGAGCTCATTAACTGTTTAATGATTGGCAACAAAGCCGCCAAAGATTGAGAAAAGATGTACAGGTTCGTAAGTGCTTGCGTGAAGCTGGCCCCAGATATCGGGTATATCTTACGTCTGCGTTCTACAGCCGCGTTCTTCACCCTTCTTACACTTGCCGACCGGCGAAAATATGAGAAGTATTTCGCGGACCGACTGACGGCCAAGACCAATATAAACAATGTAGATTGGTTGAAATAAAATAGTATGTAGATAGTATTTTATTAAATTTAATGTTATATAATTAAAATGTTTATTTAGTGCGCCATCTGCTGCTTTGTTAGACAATGTGATATAGGCCACAGATGCCTCAGCGTTATATCTTTGTTATCTTGAGATGATTTCAGGGCTTTAGTGTCCCCGCGGCCCGGTCCTCGACCAGGCCTCCACCCCCAGGAAGCAGCCCGTGACAGCTGACTAACACCCAGGTACCTATTTTACTGATAGGTAACAGGGGCATAGGGTGAAAGAAACTCTGCATATCGTTTCTCGCCTGCGCTCGGGATCGAACCCGGGACCACAGGATCACAAGTCCAGTGTGCTGTCCACTCGGCCGACCGGCTACCAGTTATATCTGGCAAATGAAGCGCTCCATTAACATCATTCGTTGTCTGGGTTTGGGCTTATTACTGACGGCTGAAAAAGTCGCGTCACATACATATGAAATCTTAAGAAATTACTAACAATTTGATGACTTTATAACTCGGAGACGAATATTATTTCTCGAGTGATGTCCAAACTGAGAATGATTGATTGCCTTTTATGTCTGGACGCCAGAGTGACGTCAGAACACATCTCCGTTTTCTTTTCTACGAGGATCAAGTGCGCACGATTGTCTCCCAAGACGGGATTATTACTCCAGAGATTACCTCTACGACGATCCTCATTTACAGGTTAATAATAAAGTTTCCAGCTAACGCCCTTAAACGTTGACTTATTCTGTTGAATATGACTTTCTAGTTAACATCAACAGCAATCAAAAACTCTGCCAAGAGTGGAAACATTTCTCTATCTTCCTCTTGCACGCCACTCCCAATTAGCCAACATCTTCTGGAACACATCCATCATACATCTGTGTGTACAAATATTTGTACAAGATCCCTGAGGAGAAATATTACCTTCGTTAAGAAGGGTAAATATGGCCGCCATGTACACACGCTTGGCCGTCCATTCCTCTTTCAACAAAGGCTCTATTGGGTCAGATTTTCCCTCTCGCACAAACTGCTCTACTTCTTCCCTCAGTTGTGCAACAACTCCAGCTCTTCATAACCACCTCACTCCTGCCTGCAGGTGATTTGCTTGTAAAGAGGTAATTCATCGCCATCTCTGACTGCCTTTGAGCAGTCAGAGGTCAGTAATATTAAGGGAACATGAACACAATCTCGTAGATTTCAGAAGTGAAATTCACACAGTTATTCCATCTATCATTCTATTATGCAGGAAGAACCGCACGTCTATGGGTCATCCAATAAGGTTAGCAGACTTGTAGATGTTACCTCTGCTAGGCTTAGGCCGACGGAAGCCGGTCGGCCGAGCGGACAGCACGCTGGACTTGTGGATCCTGTGGTCCTGGGTTCGATCCCAGGCGCCGGCAAGAAACAATGGGCAGAGTTTCTTTCACCCTATGCCCCTGTTACCTAGCAGTAAAATAGGTACCTGGTTGTTAGCTGTCACGGGCTGCTTCCTGGGGGTGGAGGCCTGGTCGAGGACCGGGCCGCGGGGACACTAAAGCCCCGAAATCCTCTCAAGATAACCTCAAGATCGTCCGACACATTTCTGGCAGAAAATTTTGAAAATGTATAAAGAAACGACCTTTGTTCCAATGAACAAATCCACAAGGGCCGTGATGAGGGTTCGAACTTACGTCCCGGATAATCCCAGACGCGCCTTAGTCCACGACATTGACAACCATGTGGTGGCGCAGTCGACTAAGGAGCGTATGGGATCATCCCGGACGTAAGTTCGAACCCTCATCACCGCCCTTGTGGATTTGTTCATTTGATGTACCAAGCTATTGTGATTTGTGTGTGTGTACCTTACCTTACCTTAAGGTTACCTTCAGGTGCTTCCGGGGCTTAACGTCCCCGCAGGCCCTGTCGTCGACCAGGCCTCCTGGTTGCTGGACTGATCAATCAGGCTGTTGGACCAGGTGTAACCTGTGTATTGTACACCCAGCGGTACTGTATGTACATGTATGTATGAGCGTGTGTACATGTGTATAAAACATTGATAATTTTGTAACTAGCGTCAAACATTGTTATTTGCTTAGCTAAACGAACTAGAGGGTTCAGTTCCTGAACCCATTATGTGCCTCTGTAATCCTTTACACCACCGCCCACGGGATGGGTATGGGGTGCATAATAAAGAGAAATTGAATTGTAGCGAGGGGTCGAGTGGGTAGTTCATGTACGTTTATCGAGACAGTAAAATACATGTGGGAGGGGATAGAGGAGCTACGGCAATGTCTGGCCTTCTTGAGCAAATTTCTAAAACTCTTGAAAACATACATTAGTGGGCTGGTCCGTGTGGGTACTCACTCGCAGTTGTAGAGGATGGACTCGCCGATCTTGACGGTGAAGCAGGTGGCGCCGTTGAGGCAGTACCAGGCAGCGTAGGCAGGGGGGCAGGCGTACGTCTGGAATGTTATGTTGGGCCGCATGGTCGGTGATGGCGGCCGCGGCTTGGGCGTCGACCGCGACGAGCAGCCCTCTGAAACACGCAACACAACACTGGTTAGTACTTGCCCAGGTCCCTGGTCCCTGGTCCCTGGCCCCGGCCCCAGTCACGGCACGCTCCCCCCCCCGGGCCCCCGGCACCAGTCACGGCACGCTCCCCCCCGGGCACCAGTCACGGCACGCTCCCCCCGGGCACCAGTCACGGCACGCTCCCCCCCGGGCACCAGTCACGGCACGCTCCCCCCCGGGTCCCGGGCACCAGTCACGGCACGCTCCCCCCCGGGTACCAGTCACGGCACGCTCCCCCCCGGGTACCAGTCACGGCACGCTCCCCGGGCCCCCGGCACCAGTCACGGCACGCTCCCCCCCGGGCACCAGTCACGGCACGCTCCCCCCCCGGGCACCAGTCACGGCACGCTCCCCCCCCGGGCCCCGGCACCAGTCACGGCACGCTCCCCGGGCCCCCGGCACCAGTCACGGCACGCTCCCCGGGCCCCCGGCACCAGTCACGGCACGCTCCCCGGGCCCCCGGCACCAGTCACGGCACGCTCCCCGGGCCCCCGGCACCAGTCACGGCACGCTCCCCGGGCCCCCGGCACCAGTCACGGCACGCTCCCCGGGCCCCGGCACCAGTCACGGCACGCTCCCCCCCGGGTACCAGTCACGGCACGCTCCCCCCCGGGCCCCCGGCACCAGTCACGGCACGCTCCCCCCCCGGGCACCAGTCACGGCACGCTCTCCCCCGGGCACCAGTCACGGCACGCTCCCCCCCGGGCACCAGTCACGGCACGCTCCCCCCCCCCCCGGGCACCAGTCACGGCACGCTCCCCCCCCCGGGCACCAGTCACGGCACGCTCCCCGGGCCCCGGCACCAGTCACGGCACGCTCCCCCCGGGCACCAGTCACGGCACGCTCCCCAGGCCCCCGGCACCAGTCACGGCACGCTCCCCCCCCCGGGCACCAGTCACGGCACGCTCCCCGGGCCCCCGGCACCAGTCACGGCACGGTCCCCCCCGGGTCCCCGGGCACCAGTCACGGCACGGTCCCCCCCGGGTCCCCGGGCACCAGTCGCGGCACGCTCCCCCCCGGGTCCCCGGGCACCAGTCACGGCACGCTCCCCCCGGGTCCCCGGGCACCAGTCACGGCACGCTCCCCCCCGGGTCCCCGGGCACCAGTCACGGCACGCTCCCCCCCGGGTCCCCGGGCACCAGTCACGGCACGCTCCCCCCCGGGTCCCCGGGCACCAGTCACGGCACGCTCCCCCCCGGGTCCCCGGCACCAGTCACGGCACGCTCCCCCCCGGGTCCCCGGCACCAGTCACGGCACGCTCCCCCCCCCGGGTACCAGTCACGGCACGCTCCCCCCCGGGTACCAGTCACGGCACGCTCCCCCCCGGGTACCAGTCACGGCACGCTCCCCCCCGGGTCCCCGGCACCAGTCACGGCACGCTCCCCCCCCGGGTCCCTGGGTACCAGTCACGGCACGCTCCCCCCGGGTCCCCGGCACCAGTCACGGCACGCTCCCCCCGGGTCCCCGGGCACCAGTCACGGCACGCTCCCCCCGGGTCCCCGGGCACCAGTCACGGCACGCTCCCCCCCGGGTCCCCGGCACCAGTCACGGCACGCTCCCCCCCGGGTCCCCGGCACCAGTCACGGCACGCTCCCCCCCGGGCCCCCGGCACCAGTCACGGCACGCTCCCCCCCGGGTCCCCGGCACCAGTCACGGCACGCTCCCCCCCGGGTCCCCGGCACCAGTCACGGCACGCTCCCCCCCGGGCCACTCCTTTATTGTGCACCCCATACTGGTCCTGTGCAAGCTAGTGCACGAAAGGGTTACATGGAGCACGAAAGGGTTACATGGAGCACAAAAGGTCTCAATCAGACGTCAGTGGATTTCTTGTATTATTATGTCATGCAAGGTGTACTCGCAATTATAAAGACCCACTAACACACTTAGTCTTATCCTTAGTCTATATTGTCTTTACAATATACACCAGAAGCCAGGTCTTAATACCTACGATACTTAAAATACTGGATATTATATCATCGAACAATTATTATTATTAGTGATTCACACTAATACTATTACACCGCTTGTTCCTTAATCTCGTACATCAATTATCTATTTAAAACGGAATATGAATACAATGGAAGGATTTCTTATATTTTATTGTTTGCAGTTTGTAACACTGTAAAAGTGTTTGATTTAGTTTAATACATACATAGAGTACATGAGTCACAGAGAAGGATCTGAGAGGCGCCAGTTTGTCGGCCTGAAACTCACACCTCTAAGCGTTAATGACCCCAAGTGACCTGAGGTCAGATCATGCGAATTTCACCTTGCTTCTGCTAATCTCTTAGTTGGAGCCTGGTAGCCTTCAAACTTGCCGACGTTTAAGGAGTGGCTTGGTAGAGTGCCTTAGGCTATCTACTTGTGGGCGGAGTTAGTTACTAGGTTCCACAATAAATACTCGGAGAACTACCGATTCGACAGGATTAAGCATTAACAGACGGAACGGCAGTCAGCAGAGCAGAGGAGACGGCCCTAGCAGGGAGGCTGTCGGCCGGCAGGGCGGGAGTCTCTGTCAACTACAGACCCCCCCCCCCTCTCTATCCAGCTATAGGCAGAGACACTTGGTGAGTTGAGCAGTAATGTGACTTGGTCGTGTTTACATATGTTGTGTGATGATCAGGGGCAGTCAAGTTGTAGGGTTCTCGAATTCTTGGATGATGACTCACTTTGCATATTAAACTGGAACATTTTAATTGAATTGCTAAATTATGATATTTCATGTGAAATATAATTATGAATTTATTATTTAAATTGTGTTTAACTTTGTTCCCTAGAGTTTTGAGTTGAGGTGAGAAAGCCTCGGTGGTTACTAGATT
Source organism: Procambarus clarkii (assembly GCF_020424385.1). NCBI lineage: Eukaryota > Metazoa > Arthropoda > Malacostraca > Decapoda > Cambaridae > Procambarus > Procambarus clarkii. Next base: position 22,858,568 of record NC_059600.1, read on the forward strand.
CAAGATATTAATGAGTACATGTTTGGAGTTGATACATGGTACAGAAGGAACATACTAATAATGAACTCATGATAACATCTTTGGTGAATATTGTGATACAGACAAGTTCCATTCCTTGTCTTGAATGTAATGATCATGAATGGATGGTGGCAGCATTTCGTCTTCTACTATCTACTTCTACTAGCTACTCTTCTACTTCTACCTATCTACACCTCTCCCTCCACCCCTCTCTGAACTCTCACTTTCAACTAATGACCCTCCTCGCTCCTCCCACCTCTCTCCCTCTCACCCCAAACCCTCACTAATTACTTCACTATTCATTTCTTTCCTTTCGTTTTCTCTTATACGTTTGTGGCAGTGAATAGGTATTCTAGAGTTCTCTCTAGGGTTTCGGGTAACTGATCAAGTTACGGCGCCTTGTAGTCTTAGCACCTAGGTAGTCAAATACCTAGGTTACAAGGTGTTGAACGAGAGAGGTTGCCTTAGGAACTCTGGAGGGTGCTCTAGATTAGTTAGCTAACTGGGGACGGGATAACGGACTAGAGAGAGCTGTTTCCCCCGGCCTCGTTAGTTAACTGGGGGGTGGAATAATGGACAAGATAGAGCTATTTCCCCCACCCCCCGTTACAGTGTGCTTGTGTGCTTGTGTGCTTGTGCTTGTGTGCTTGTGCGCGCGCGCGCGTGTGTGTGTGTGTGTGTGTGTGTGTGTGTGTGTGTGTGTGTGTGTGTGTGTGTGTGTGTGTGTGTGTGTGTGTGTGTGTGTGTGTGTGTGTGTGTGTGCGCGCGCGCGCGCGCACTCTTCTATGCAGGCTATGCGTCACAACGTGGCTGAAGTAATTTGACCAGACCATACATTTCTCGTCCCTTCACCTTCTAGTGTGTGTGGTCTGGTCAAATGTACTCTTCTACTTCAACATCACAGTTCTGTTCTAACGACACCGAAGAGTTCTATTTGATAGCCCACATTATCACCTTCCTCCAGTTAAATCTAAGAAGTTTGATTGACCCCTTATGAAGTATGCGTATATATCTGGTCTTGTATATCTTTTGTATAATCTCTCCGAAGCAAGACGTAATAGAGACGTTACAACTTTATTCTAAGGTATTTAATGTGGAAAGGAACTTTGAAATGATTAAGGTGCATATTAAGTTTTCATTATTGGAGTGTGTTACCAGGAGAGCCAACAGTTGAACTTGCAAGGTGCAGGTCTTGCAGCCCAGCTCCATTCTCCTGTTCTGTTCGCTTGGGCTGCCATCAGGCTGATGAGCAACAATAGCACATCACATAACAGAATCATTCCTCGGGGTATAACCTGGTTGATGGGGTTCTGGGAGTCCTTCTACTCCCCAGTAGTAGAGGAGTAGTACTCCTCTACTACTTGCGTCAGCCAGAAAAATGATAGGATGGATTACGAGAACTTTCAAATCCAGGGATCCCATCACAATGGTTGTACTCTTCAAGTCACTTGTCTTGTCCCGTCTTGAGTACTGCTCAGTACTCACTTTCCCCTTCAGAGTAGGAGAGATTGCTGAAATAGAGGGAATACAGAGAACATATACGGCACGCATAGACGCGATAAAGCACCTAAATTATTGGGATCATCTCAAAGCTCTCCAAATGTACTCACTAGAAAGGAGACGAGAGAGATATCAAATAATATACACCTGGAAGATACTAGAGGGCCAAGGACCAAATCTGCACAGTAAAATAACAACATACTGGAGTGAACGATATGGAAGAAAATGCAGAATAGAACCAGTGAAGAGCAGAGGTGCCATAGGCACAATCAGAGAACACTGTATAAACATCAGAGGTCCGCGGTTGTTCAACGTCCTCCCAGCAAGCATAAGAAATATTGCCGGAACAACCGTGGACATCTTCAAGAGGAAACTAGATTTATTCCTCCAAGGAGTGCCGGACCAACCGGGCTGTGGTGGGTATGTGGGCCTGCGGGCCGCTCCAAGCAACAGCCTGGTGGACCAACCTCTCACAAGTCAAGCCAGGCCTCGGGCCGGGCTTGGGGAGTAGAACAACTCCCAGAACCCTATCAACCAGGTAGCAACCAGGTATCAACCAGATGACACGAAGCTGTGACTTGTATTTTTGTCTATATCTCATATGAGAATAAGGAACAGCAGTGGTGCAAGGACTGTACCTTGAGGTACTGAGCTTTTAACTGGACTTGGACTATTTTATATGACTGACTGTTACTTGTCGTGTTCTGTTCGACAGAAAACTGAGTATCCAGCGTCCTACTTTACCGGTTATTCCCTTTGACCTCATTTTGTGTGCTATCACTCCATGGTCATATTAAATCGAATACTTTTGCGAAATCTGTGTGTAACACATCAACATTCTGTTTTTCTTCTAATGCCTCAGTGACTTTGTCGTATTGATCAAGTAGCTGTGAGAGGCACGATCTTCCCGCTCGAAATCCATGTTGGCCTCGGTTGTGGAGGTCATTGGTCTCCATGAAACTAGTGACCTGACTCCTGATCACACACTCAAATAATTTTATTATGTGGGACGTTAGTGCAACTGGTCTATAATTCTTTGCCAATGCTTTGCTCCCTCCCTTGTGTAGAGGGGCAATGTCTGCTGCTTTAAGCGCATCTGGTATCTCCCCCGTGTCCAAACTCTTCCTCCACACTATACTGAGTGCCTGTGCTACCGGCACTTTGCATTTCTTTATAAATATTGAATTCCATGAGTATGGACCCGGGGCTGAGTGCATGGGCCTGTTGTCAATTTCCCTTTCAAAATCTGCCATGCACGTGTCGATATCAGTTATATTTACAGGGGTTTGGTTATCACAGGAAGAAGTTGTCCGAATCTTCCACTTTCATGTTGTGTATCAGAGTGCTAAACATGTCCTCATACTGCTTTTTAAGGATTTCACTAATTTCTTTGTCATCCTCCGTGTATGAACCTTCACTAGTACGAATAGGTACAATACTGGCAGTGGTTTTGCTTTTGATTTAGCGTATGTGAAGAAATATTTTGGGGCTTTCTTTATTTCTTGAATTGCTTTCTGTTCTAGTTGCCTTTCTTCAATCTGATATGAATTATTTAGTCTCTGTTAGAATTTCTTCAATCTCCCTGTTTAAATTATTCCTTTTTTGTATGTAAAGCTGTGTCTGCTTAACCATTCCGTTAACTGTTCTTCTTTTGTAGTGTCGTCTGCGTTCTCTTTCTTCGTTGGACCTCTTTCTGGCTTTCCTCAACGGAACATGTTTCAGATTTCATAGGCTTCAGAAGTCAGTTTTTGTATGCCTTGTGTAGGATTTTTATTAGAACATTTTCCCATTGAATGTTTTCAGGTTCTCAGGTTATTTTCTCCCAGTCTATCCTTTTATTGTTAAAATGTAATTTATTGAATAACCCTTCTCGCTTGTTGTTTCTCTTGGGCCTACTACCGTTATTAATGTTAGTTTACACTTCAATGAGCTTGTGGTCCGAGCACGTAGTGTCTGAGACAGTAATGTCTCTGATTAGCTCCTCATTGTTCGTGAATATCAGGTCCAGCGTGTTCTCGTTCCTAGTTGGTTCTGTAATCTGCTGACTGAGCGAGAATTTGTCACAGAACCTCAGTAGTTCTCTGACCTGTGGTTGGTTATTTTCAGGTTGACTTCCTGCTATAATGTTATTGTTTACTATTCTCCATTGTAAACTGGGTAGATTGGTCTCCAAGGAAGATAATATCTGATACTGGGTTTGCTGGGTTATCAAGGATATTCTCTATTTTGTGGAGCTGTTCAGTGAATTCCTCAACTGTTGCATCTGGCGGTTTGTATATTAGAATAATAATTATATTGATATTTTCTACCTTTGCGGGGATTTCTATACCAGGATAATTACTAACTTCTTACTTTGCACTTAAGATTCCCAGCGTCGCCTGCGTCTACACAACTACTCTACCAAACTACCAAAGAACATTTTGTTCACATTCCCGACTGAGAATCTGCACATCTTGGTCGGCCGGTCAAACCTTTCTCCATCCGGATCCACCTTGGAGCCGGTCGGCCGAGAGGACAGCACGCTGTACTTGTGATCGTGTGGTCCTGGGTTCGATCCCAGGCGCCGGCGAGAAACAATGGGCAGAGTTTCTTTCACCCTATGCCCCTGTTACCTAGCAGTAAAATATGTACCTGGGTGTTAGTCAGCTGTCACGGGTTGCTTCCTGGGGGTGGAGGCCTGGTCGAGGACCGGGCCGCGGGGACACTAAAGCCCCGAAATCATCTCAAGATAACCTCAAGATCTTCCTGTTTGTCATAACAGGCGAGTATCTGTACGAGGCACTTCCAAGTATGAAATATTTCCTTAATACCAATTATTAGTACTATGGTTATTACTACTGTGGGGGAGCGGCAGGAGGGGTACTGTGGGGGAGCGGCAGGAGGGGTACTGTGGGGGAGCGGCAGGAGGGGTACTGTGGGGGAGCGGCAGGAGGGGTACTGTGGGGGAGCGGCAGGAGGGGTACTGTGGGGGAGCGGCAGGAGGGGTACTGTGGGGGAGCGGCAGGAGGGGTACTGTGGGGGAGCGGCAGGAGGGGTACTGTGGGGGAGCGGCAGGAGGGGTACTGTGGGGGAGCGGCAGGAGGGGTACTGTGGGGGAGCGGCAGGAGGGGTACTGTGGGGGAGCGGCAGGAGGGGTACTGTGGGGGAGCGGCAGGAGGGGTACTGTGGGGGAGCGGCAGGAGGGGTACTGTGGGGGAGCGGCAGGAGGGGTACTGTGGGGGAGCGGCAGGAGGGGTACTGTGGGGGAGCGGCAGGAGGGGTACTGTGGGGGAGCGGCAGGAGGGGTACTGTGGGGGAGCGGCAGGAGGGGTACTGTGGGGGAGCGGCAGGAGGGGTACTGTGGGGGAGCGGCAGGAGGGGTACTGTGGGGGAGCGGCAGGAGGGGTACTGTGGGGGAGCGGCAGGAGGGGTACTGTGGGGGAGCGGCAGGAGGGGTACTGTGGGGGAGCGGCAGGAGGGGTACTGTGGGGGAGCGGCAGGAGGGGTACTGTGGGGGAGCGGCAGGAGGGGTACTGTGGGGGAGCGGCAGGAGGGGTACTGTGGGGGAGCGGCAGGAGGGGTACTGTGGGGGGAGCGGCAGGAGGGGTACTGTGGGGGGAGCGGCAGGAGGGGTACTGTGGGGGGAGCGGCAGGAGGGGTAATGTGGGGGGAGCGGCAGGAGGGGTACTGTGGGGGGAGCGGCAGGAGGGGGTACTGTGGGGGGAGCGGCAGGAGGGGTACTGTGGGGGGAGCGGCAGGAGGGGTACTGTGGGGGGAGCGGCAGGAGGGGTACTGTGGGGGGAGCGGCAGGAGGGGTACTGTGGGGGGAGCGGCAGGAGGGGTACTGTGGGGGGAGCGGCAGGAGGGGTACTGTGGGGGGAGCGGCAGGAGGGGTACTGTGGGGGGAGCGGCAGGAGGGGTACTGTGGGGGGAGCGGCAGGAGGGGTACTGTGGGGGGAGCGGCAGGAGGGGTACTGTGGGGGGAGCGGCAGGAGGAGTACTGTGGGGGGAGCGGCAGGAGGGGTACTGTGGGGGGAGCGGCAGGAGGGGTACTGTGGGGGGAGCGGCAGGAGGGGTACTGTGGGGGGAGCGGCAGGAGGGGTACTGTGGGGGGAGCGGCAGGAGGGGTACTGTGGGGGAGCGGCAGGAGGCACGGGGAGAGGAAGAGTGACGGTGATAACTAAGACTGGGGGTGGGGGGGGGAGATGGTGGGGGGGGGTCATGGTGGGGAGAGGTATCCTGTGACAGGAAGCTCCTCATACCAGGGGCATGGGTGGAGGGCGGGGGTCGGGGTGATGCCTGGTGGAGGGAGGGGGCGCCGCTCCATCCCTCTACACCTCCGCCCCCCCCCCCCCAACACCTCACCAACACCCTCTAATGCTCGTCTCTACATCACCCCCCCCCCCCCTCACCTCAGCATAAACAAATTTATTTAATATTTGTGCTCGCGGAATCAAATGGTAAATTCCACAAGCAGGGAATGTGCTTGTGGAACAGCAATATTAGCTCTTGGACTCCGCCTTTCTAACCAATCTATTTTTCCGATATATTTACTAAATACATTATTCTCTAAAACAAACACACACACACACACACAATCATCATATTGTCTGACTTTCGCCCTCCTGGGCTGAGGTATGCTGAACTGTGTAATTACTATATGAGTACTGGAACACTTGATGATATATTGGACTTGTATCCAAGATTAACCATGTAATGTATCATTTATACAATGTATGTATGTGATGTAACTATATAACCTGAGCTTGTAAAAGCACCTTAATCACCTTCAGTGATTAAGTGCTTAATTGCACACTAGTTTCTATGTCAGCTATCTCACCCTGTCAGAGTAAGAGAGACAAATGTATGTGAATGCATGCGTGTGTGTGTATATATGCATGTATATATGTATATGTACGTATATGTGTGTGTATGTACGTGTATAAAGCACATATGGAAGCTGATCAGAATTGCATTTCACCTTTGTAAATGCACATTAATGACACTTCGAACACTTTATGTAGGGCATACGTAAATCTGTGTATCTATGTATTTACGTTTAACTGATCTCTAACCCTGTCTATGGAGGACAGAAGAAAATGTATATATGCTGATTAGCATTGTAATGTGTGGCCACGTTTGTGGTACAAGAAAAAAAAAAGAAAATCATTCAGAACTTTGTATACCACCTATGTCAGACCAATCCTGGAGTATGCAGCCCCAGCATGGAGTCCATATCTAGTCACGCATAAGACTAAACTGGAAAAGGTTCAAAGGTTTGCCACCAGACTGGTATCCGAGCTGAGATAGCTACGAGGAAGTGAGCTACGAGAAGGTGGAAATACAGTGAGGTATGAAAGCAGGCGGGCTGTCCGCCTTGCTGACACCATGTGTGGGTGTTGGCAGCTAAGCTAAGCTGGCTCCCTCTTGTCAGGGAGCTGTGAGTGTGTGAGAGGTTCTTCACATGTGTTTCATCATATATGGGTGGCCATACCTTGAGGTTACCTTGAGGTGCTTCCGGGGCTTAGCGTCCCCGCGGCCCGGTCGTCGACCAGGCCTCCTGGTTGCCGGACTGATCAACCAGGCTGTTGGACGCGGCTGCTCGCAGCCTGACGTATGAGTCACAGCCTGGTTGATCAGGTATCCTTTGGAGGTGTTTATCCATGAATACTGGCCATAGATGAATACTGTGTAGCATTCATATATACACACTCCGATGCTTCCACACATGTTGTTCTGTTTAAGGCTCTTTATTGTATTATTATTTATCGAGTTGTTCATACACACACATATATACCCATATACACAACTATACACACACTCAATTTTTCAATTATGGAGGAAGGATATCTGGTCAGTATTTCATCTGGGAATTGTGTACTGTGGGGCGGGGGTTTGCATGTAGTGAATCAAGGCTCTTGGGCCACCAGCTGTGGGAGCGGGGCGTCTCATCTTGGGCCACCAGCTGTGGGAGCGGGGCGTCTCATCTTGGGCCACCAGCTGTGGGAGCGGGGCGTCTCATCTTGGGCCACCAGCTGTGGGAGCGGGGCGTCTCATCTTGGGCCACCAGCTGTGGGAGCGGGGCGTCTCATCTTGGGCCACCAGCTGTGGGAGCGGGGCGTCTCATCTTGGGCCACCAGCTGTGGGAGCGGGGCGTCTCATCTTGGGCCACCAGCTGTGGGAGCGGGGCGTCTCATCTTGGGCCACCAGCTGTGGGAGCGGGGCGTCTCATCTTGGGCCACCAGCTGTGGGAGCGGGGCGTCTCATCTTGGAGCAATCTTTCTAACATTGGGTCCTCTAACATTTCGATGGTGTTCCATACCCTGATGGCTTGGTGCTGCAGTCTGATGTTTAGTGGCTGTATGTTCAGGAGTTCATGGAGCTCCTGGATTGTCTGATCATATGGTGGACGGTGTTTTGCTGCTCTCCTTAGCGCCTTATTTTGTACTGCTTGCAGTTTCTGCATGTTAGTTTTCTTTATGGTGTGTAGTGGTACTGGGGGATACTCTAGATGCGGCCGAACTAGAGCCTTATATAGGTGGATCTGAATGTTAGTACTGAGGCTTCGGGATCGTCTCAATTTTCCTAAGGCTGCTTTGGCAATGTTTAGTCGGTCCCTTACATGAGTTTGTATCCCTGTTCTATTTATCATAAGTCCCAGTATTCTGCCTACCTCCGCATATTGGATCGGCTGGTTATCAAGGATGATGGGGTCAGGGTTTCTTCTCGCAATGTGTATTATCTGAAACTTTTGTTTGTTGGTGCTAATTTTCCATTGCTTCTCAAAGTTGTTTATGAGTTCAATTGCTGCCTTGGTCTTGTCGGCTAGTAGCGGCTTTGATGGTCCCGGTTGGCATATTATTTGGGTAACATCATCAGCGTATGTGATGTATTCTCCATGTTGGGGTTGGGGTAGGTCAGCTGTATATATGTTGAATAGAGTGGGGGAGAGGCAGCTTCCTTGTGGTACTCCACTTTTCAGTTCTATTACGTCAGCCAAGTAGCTGCCGATATTAAGCCTTGCAGTTCTATTGTCTATAAAGCTGCAGAGAGTACCAGTAAATCTCACAGGAAGTCCTAGTTCAGATATCTTATATTTTAGGCCTGTGTGCCACACTTTGTCGAAGGCTTTCGAAACGTCTCTAAGCACTATATTACACTGATCTTTTTTCGACACTGCGTTGGCTATATGCTCGTAGATCAGGGCTATAGCTGTATGGGCCCCTCTGCTATATGCTGGTAGATCAGGGCTATAGCTGTATGGGCCCCTCTGCTATATGCTGGTAGATCAGGGCTATAGCTGTATGGGCGCCTCTGCGGTTTCTAAACCCATGCTGCCTGGTGTTATACTTCCCTTCCTCCTCCATGTACTTCACCAGTCTCTGATTACATGTGGTGGTGTATAGTTGATGGGGGGGGGGGGGTAGGGGTAGTTGCCAGGTAGTGGGGGGTAGGAGTTGGTGGTTTGATCAACTTTCCTACCAGCCACTACCTGGAAACTAACCCCAACCCCTATACACCACCACCTTCACATACATTGGTGGCCGCAGACTTCATTCCCGCCACCCCCACATGGTCCACACCACCACCCCCACCACATGGTCCACACCACCACCCCCACCACATGGTCCACACCACCACCCCCACCACATGGTCCACACCACCACCCCCACCACATGGTCCACACCACCACCCCCCACCACATGGTCCACACCACCACCCCCACCACATGGTCCACACCACCACCCCCACCACATGGTCCACACCACCACCCCCACCACATGGTCCACACCACCACCCCCACCACATGGTCCACACCACCACCCCCACCACATGGTCCACACCACCACCCCCACCACATGGTCCACACCACCACCCCCACCACATGGTCCACACCACCACCCCCACCACATGGTCCACACCACCACCCCCACCACATGGTCCACACCACCACCCCCACCACATGGTCCACACCACCACCCCCACCACATGGTCCACACCACCACCCCCACCACATGGTCCACACCACCACCCCCACCACATGGTCCACACCACCACCCCCACCACATGGTCCACACCACCACCCCCACCACATGGTCCACACCACCACCCCCACCACATGGTCCACACCACCACCCCCACCACATGGTCCACACCACCACCCCCACCACATGGTCCACACCACCACCCCCACCACATGGTCCACACCACCACCCCCACCACATGGTCCACACCACCACCCCCACCACATGGTCCACACCACCACCCCCACCACATGGTCCACACCACCCCCCCCACCACATGGTCCACACCACTCCCCACACCACCCCCCACATGGTCCACACATCACCCCCACATGGTCCACACATCACCCCCACATGGTCCACACACCACCCCCACATGGTCCACACCACCCCCCACACGGTCCACACACCACCCCCTCATGGTCCACACACCACCCCCTCATGGCCCACACCACCCCCACATGGTCCACACCACCCCCACATGGTCCACACCCCCCCACATGGTCCACACCCCCCCACATGGTCCACACACCACCCCCACATGGTCCACACACCACCCCCCACATGGTCCACACACCACCCCCACATGGTCCACACCACCCCCACATGGTCCACCCCCCCACATGGTCCACACCCCCACCACATGGTCCACACCCCCCCCCCACATGGTCCACACACCACCCCCTCATGGCCCACACCACCCCCCACATGGTCCACACACCACCCCCCACATGGTCCACACACCACCCCCACATGGTCCACACATCACCCCCACATGGTCCACACACCACCCCCACATGGTCCACACCACCCCCCACATGGTCCACACACCACCCCCCACATGGCCCACACCACCCCCACATGGCCCACACCACCCCCCACATGGTCCACACATCACCCCCACATGGTCCACACACCACCCCCACATGGTCCACACACCACCCCCCCATGGTCCACACACCACCCCCACATGGCCCACACATCACCCCCACATGGTCCACACACCACCCCCACATGGTCCACACACCACCCCCACATGGTCCACACCACCCCCACATGGTCCACACCACCCCCCACATGGTCCACACATCACCCCCACATGGTCCACACACCACCCCCACATGGTCCACACACCACCCCCCCATGGTCCACACACCACCCCCACATGGCCCACACCACCCCCCCACATGGTCCACACATCACCCCCACATGGTCCACACACCACCCCCACATGGTCCACACCACCCCCTCATGGTTCACACCACCCCCACACAGTAAAGGAGAAACAAAAGAGAGAGGAAAGTGCACCTAAAGGAAGTTAAAGGTCTGCTACCGGAAACGAGGGAGTACCAGCTCAACAGGGTTATGCCAGAGGTGATAGGGGTGACGGGAGGGGGGATGGGGGGGCGGGAGGGGGGATGGGGGGGCGGGAGGGGGGATGGGGGGGCGGGAGGGGTGAGGGGAGGAGTGGGGGAAGGTCAGGAGGGGGATGTGAGCATGCGGTGGGGGACCTTGAGGGCGGGGAGCCTCCTGGTTGATACCTGGTTGGTTCATACTCCATCTCTATGACAACCCAGCCCCAGAGTACATGGGGGTGGGAACCCAGCCCCAGAGTACATGGGGGTGGGAACCCAGCCCCAGAGTACATGGGGGTGGGAACCCAGCCCCAGAGTACATGGGGGTGGGAACCCAGCCCCAGAGTACATGGGGGTGGGAACCCAGCCCCAGAGTACATGGGGGTGGGAACCCAGCCCCAGAGTACATGGGGGTGGGAACCCAGCCCCACAGTACATGGGGGTGGGAACCCAGCCCCACAGTACATGGGGGTGGGAACCCAGCCCCACAGTACATGGGGGTGGGAACCCAGCCCCACAGTACATGGGGGAGAACCCAGCCCCACAGTACATGGGGGTGGGAAGCCAGCCCCACAGTACATGGGGGTGGGAACCCAGCCCCACAGTACATGGGGGAGAACCCAGCCCCACAGTACATGGGGGGGGGAACCCAGCCCCACAGTACATGGGGGTGGGAACCCAGCCCCACAGTACATGGGGGTGGGAACCCAGCCCCACAGTACATGGGGGTGGGAACCCAGCCCCACAGTACATGGGGGGGGGAACCCAGCCCCACAGTACATGGGGGTGGGAACCCAGCCCCACAGTACATGGGGGAGAACCCAGCCCCACAGTACATGGGGGTGGGAACCCAGCCCCACAGTACATGGGGGTGGGAACCCAGCCCCACAGTACATGGGGGAGAACCCAGCCCCACAGTACATGGGGGGGGGAACCCAGCCCCACAGTACATGGGGGAGAACCCAGCCCCACAGTACATGGGGGGGGGAACCCAGCCCCACAGTACATGGGGGTGGGAACCCAGCCCCACAGTACATGGGGGTGGGAACCCAGCCCCAGAGTACATGGGGGTGGGAACCCAGCCCCACAGTACATGGGGGGGGGGAACCCAGCCCCACAGTACATGGGGGTGGGAACCCAGCCCCACAGTACATGGGGGGGGACCCAGCCCCACAGTACATGGGGGGGGGGAACCCAGCCCCACAGTACATGGGGGTGGGAACCCAGCCCCACAGTACATGGGGGTGGGAACCCAGCCCCACAGTACATGGGGGTGGGAACCCAGCCCCACAGTACATGGGGGAGAACCCAGCCCCACAGTACATGGGGGTGGGAACCCAGCCCCACAGTACATGGGGGTGGGAACCCAGCCCCACAGTACATGGGGGTGGGAACCCAGCCCCAGAGTACATGGGGGAGAACCCAGCCCCACAGTACATGGGGGAGAACCCAGCCCCACAGTACATGGGGGTGGGAACCCAGCCCCACAGTACATGGGGGAGAACCCAGCCCCACAGTACATGGGGGGGGGAACCCAGCCCCACAGTACATGGGGGAGAACCCAGCCCCACAGTACATGGGGGTGGGAACCCAGCCCCAGAGTACATGGGGGAGAACCCAGCCCCACAGTACATGGGGGAGAACCCAGCCCCACAGTACATGGGGGTGGGAACCCAGCCCCACAGTACATGGGGGTGGGAACCCAGCCCCACAGTACATGGGGGAGAACCCAGCCCCACAGTACATGGGGGGGGGAACCCAGCCCCACAGTACATGGGGGAGAACCCAGCCCCACAGTACATGGGGGTGGGAACCCAGCCCCACAGTACATGGGGGTGGGAACCCAGCCCCAGAGTACATGGGGGTGGGAACCCAGCCCCACAGTACATGGGGGAGAACCCAGCCCCACAGTACATGGGGGTGGGAACCCAGCCCCACAGTACATGGGGGTGGGAACCCAGCCCCACAGTACATGGGGGAGAACCCAGCCCCACAGTACATGGGGGTGGGAACCCAGCCCCACAGTACATGGGGGAGAACCCAGCCCTACAATCATATATCAGACGTCACCCTATCCCCACTTTATTTTGAAGAAGCCATAGACAGTATGTCTGCCTATGCACTCTGTACCAGGCCCGGATTCTTGGAACTCCATATTCATCAAGAACTGTAAAAAACCACTATCGCAGGCCCTCCCCATTCTGTGGAGACAAAGCCTAGATACTGGCGTTATCCCTGACACTAAAAACAGCAGAGATAGCACCACTCCATAGAGGAGGAAATAAGGCAGAGGCAAAAATCTTTGAGAGTGCTAAGAAGTAAGATCCCAAAATACATGGAATCACAGCATCTCCATAACCCCGGACAACATGGCTTCAGAACAGGGCGCTCTTGCCTGTCGCAGTTGCTGGACCACTATGACATGGCATTAGATGCCATGGAAAACAAACAAAGATCTGATGTAATTTAAATGCCATGTTATGGAATGTGGAATAGGACATAGACCCCACACAACCTATATATTATGGGAGAAATTTTTAAAGAATTCTGATAAAGAAAGAGATCTAGGGGTGGTTCTAGATAGAAAACTATCACTTGAGGACCACATAAAGAATATTGTGCGAGGGGCCTATGCCACGCTTTCTAACTTCAGAATTGCTTTTAAATACATGGATGGCGATATACTAAAGAAATTGTTCACGACTTTTGTTAGGCCAAAGCTAGAATATGCAGCGGTTGTGTGGTGCCCATATCTTAAGAAGCACATCAACAAACTGGAAAAGGTGCAAAGACATGCTACTAAGTGGCTCCCAGAACTGAAGGGCAAGAGCTACGAGGAGAGGTTAGAGGCATTAAATATGCCAAAACTAGGAGACAGAAGAAAAAGAGGTGATATGATCACTACATACAAAATAGTAACAGGAATTGATAAAATCGATAGGGAAGATTTCCTGAGACCTGGAACTTTAAGAACAAGAGGTCATAGATTTAAACTAGCTAAAGACAGATGCCGAAGAAATATAAGAAAATTTACTTTCGCAAACAGAGTGGTAGACAGTTGGAACAAGTTAGGTGAGAAGGTGGTGGAGGCCAAGACCGTCAGCAGTTTCAAAGCGTTATATGACAAAGAGTGCTGGGAAGACGGGACACCACGAGCGTAGATCTCATCCTGTAACTACACTTACGTAATTACACATTTCGTAAAAGCCTTCGATAAATGTGACCATGGTGTTATTGCACACAAAATGCTTTCAAATGCAATTACCGGAAAAATAGGCAGATTTCCTAACTAACAGAACCCAATGTGTAATAGTCGTAAAAATAAAATCCTGACCATCAACCGTGAAGAGCTCAGTCCCCCAGGGTACTGTGCTTGCTCCAGTACTTTTTCTCATCCTCATATCAGACAAGGACACAATTATCTGTATCATCCTTTGCAGATGACACTAGAAGTTTGATGAGAGTAGACAACATAGAGGACACGGCAAATCTCCAAATGTAAATCAGGTCTTTCTATGGACTAAATTAAATAATATGGTATTTAACGAAGATAAGTTCCAGCTCATGCGCTACGGAAAAAATAAATATAAGAACGGAAACCACGTACAAAACTCAGGCAAATCATAACATAGAACGAAAAGGCAATGTAGAGGATCTGGGTGTACTCATGTCGGAAGACCTTACCTTTAAAGAACACAATAAAGTAGCCGTCACAACTGCAAGAAAAATGACAGGTTGGATAACAAGAACTTTTCACACTGGAGATGCTATACCGATGATGACAGTCTTCAAGACGCTAGTGCTCTCTAGAGTGGAGTACTGCTGCACAATGACAGCCCCTTTCAAAGCTGGAGAAATTACTGACCTGGAGAGCGTGCAGAGATCCTTTACTGCTAGAATCCACTCAGTAAAACATCTAAACTATTGGGACCGACTAAAGAGCCTAAATCTGTATTCTCTTGAGCGCAGGCGGGAGAGATACATAATAATTTACACGTGGAAGATAGTAGAGTGGCTGGTCCCAAACCTGCACACAGAAATAACACCACATGAGACCAGAAGGCATGGCAGGATGTGCAGAATACCCCCGTTGAAGAGCAGAGGTGCAACAGGTACTCTGAGAACTATCAACATCAGAGGCCCGAGACTGTTCAACACGCTTCCACTACACATAAGGGGCATAACTGGCCGACCCCTCACAGTGTTCAAGAGAGAACTATCAACATCAGAGGCCCGAGACTGTTCAACACGCTTCCACTACACATAAGGGGCATAACTGGCCGACCCCTCACAGTGTTCAAGAGAGAACTGGATAAGCACCTCCAAAGGATACCTGATCAACCAGGCTGTGACTCATACGTCAGGCTGCGAGCAGCCGCGTCCAACAGCCTAGTTGACCAGTCCAGCAACCAGGAGGCCTGGTCGAGGACCGGGCCGCAGGGTCGCTAAGCCCCGAAAACACCAAGGTAACCACAGTACATGGGGTGTAGGGGGGGGGGAACCTAGTCCCACAGTACTAATTAACTGAATTAGTATCAAATGAGCTAATTAATTTGATTTGTTAATTCGTGAACCGTTGTGTGTGGATGTTTATATATTACGATTAATAACCATAGTGGTGTTCTCGAGAACACATCTCCACAATGAACAAAATAAATCCATATTACTGAGGCCACAAGTTAAACAGCCGAGGAAGACCCGCGCAGCAAGTCTTAATCACTCGGGGAGAATTAAACTAATTGTAATGTTAGACTTGTTACCTGTGAACTTTAAAGCCACAATTCCCAGTAATTAAGCTGGTAGAGTGGCTTCATTCAGCTGGTCTTAAGTCAGTGCCACCAGAGCGCGAGCAGCGGTATTACACATGTACTGATGGAATGGCACCTTGGGGTTATCTTGAGATGATTTCGAGGCTTAGTGTCAAAGCGGCCCGGTCCTCGACCAGGCCTCCACCCCCAGGAAGCAGCCCGTGACAGCTGACTAACACCCAGGTACCTATTTTACTGCTAGGTAACAGGGGCATAGGGTGAAAGAAACTCTGCCCATTGTTTCTCGCCGGCGCCCAGGATCGAACCCAGGATCACAAGTCCAGTGTGCTGTCCGCTCGGCCGACCGGCTTCCCTTGTGTGGTCAGCACAGTAACTGGACCAGGCAATGTGATGTAGTCACTGTGGTAATTCGCCTTGGCTATAGACACATCTGGCAGGTTAGTGAGGCTGAGCCACTACCAGAATATTCAGATTGTAAACTCTGTGATAAACCTTTAATGCTTTCACTAGAACACTACATTGTTGAATGTGAAACCGTTGAGGACTTTAGACCTCCTGGCCTCTTGTACCACCAACTGTGTAACTATTTTATTGACTCAGGTGTTCTGGACGACATCCTAACAAGTTATCCAAAATTTGCTTGTCCATTTTAAAGAATGAAGAACAATTTTTATTTATATTACTTCTAAGCTGTATCACTTATGAACCCATCCCTGCCCTTGTGTGGCAGTGCACAAGTTGTTTTCACATATCCATACATTAATCTGACTTGAACACAAGACCCTTCACCCCTACACCAATAATTTGTAAAAATAATGTAACTTGTCTTAACAGCCCAAGTGACGCCCACACCCAGCACTAACCTGCTGTGTGTGTTAACAGACCAAGTAACTCCCACACCCAGCACTGACCTGCTGTGTGTGTGTTAACAGACCAAGTGACGCCCACACCCAGCACTGACCTGCTGTGTGTGTGTTAACAGACCAAGTGACTCCCACACCCAGCACTGACCTGCTGTGTGTGTGTTAACAGACCAAGTAACTCCCACACCCAGCACTGACCTGCTGTGTGTGTGTTAACAGCCCAAGTGACTCCCACACCAGCACTAACCTGCTGTGTGTGTGTGTTAACAGACCAAGTGACTCCCACACCAGCACTAACCTGCTGTGTGTGTGTTAACAGACCAAGTGACTCCCACACCCAGCACTAGCCTGCTGTGTGTGTGTGTGTGTGTGTGTGTGTGTGTGTGTGTGTGTGTGTGTGTGTGTGTGTGTGTGTGTGTGTGTGTGTGTGTGTGTGTGTGTGTGTGTGTGTGTGTGTGTGTGTGTGTGTTAGCAGACCAAGTGACTCCCACACCCAGCTCTGACCTGCTGTGTGTGTGTTAACAGACCAAGTGACTCCCACACCCAGCTCTGACCTGCTGTGTGTGTGTGTTAACAGACCAAGTGACTCCCACACCCAGTTCTGACCTGCTGTGTGTGTGTGTGTGTGTGTGTGTGTGTGTGTGTGTGTGTGTGTGTGTGTTAGCAGACCAAGTGACTCCCACACCCAGCTCTGACCTGCTGTGTGTGTGTTAACAGACCAAGTGACTCCCACACCCAGCACTGACCTGCTGTGTGTGTGTGTTAACAGACCAAGTGACTCCCACACCCAGCTCTGACCTGCTGTGTGTGTGTGTGTGTGTGTGTGTGTGTGTGTGTGTGTGTGTGTGTGTGTGTGTGTGTGTGTGTGTGTTAGCAGACCAAGTGACTCCCACACCCAGCTCTGACCTGCTGTGTGTGTGTTAACAGACCAAGTGACTCCCACACCCAGCACTAACCTGCTGGTCATAAACCAGAAATAACTTGTATATTTGCCTTAATTACTTTTACCTTTACCCATTTTTAATGTATATGTATCCTTGTATAAGAACATTCTGTAAGAATGTACATTCTTATACATTCTCCAGTATTCTTTATGAATACTGGAGTGAACGATATGGAAGAAAGTGCAGAATAGAACCAGTGAAGAGCAGAGGTGCCATAGGCACAATCAGAGAACACTGTATAAACATCAGAGGTCCGCTGTTGTTCAACACACTCCCAGCGAGCATAAGAAACATTGCCGGAACGACCGTGAACATCTTTAGAGAAAACTAGACTGTTTTCTTCAAGAAGTGCCGGACCAACCGGGCTGTGGTGGGTATGTGGGCCTGCGGACCGCTGCAAGCAACAGCCTGGTGGACCAAACTCTCAAGTCAAGCCTGGCCTCGGACCGGGCTTGGCGAGTAGAACAACTCCCAGAATCCCATCAAGCAGGTATCAAGCCGATATGTTACTAGAGCGGGATGCTCCTACCTCTCAATTGCTCCACTACTGCTGGATTGGATTCTGGGAGTAGTTCTACTCCAAGCCTGGCCTGAGGACAGGCATGACTTTCAATAACTTGGTCCACCAAGCTGTTGCTTGGAGCGACCCGCATCTCCACTACAGCCCGGTTGGACACGGCAAACCTCACAGTTGTCATCTAGTCACAAAAACATGTTCAATGAATATTATAAACATTATTATGGCAAGTTGCAGCGCTTTCGTTCAAGAAATCAAAACTAGAGTCACACATTAAACAATCGAACCACACTGGTGAGAGAAAGCAGCGTAAATCACCAGGTAATATATATATGTGGGAACACCTTACTTTCAAAGAACGCAAAGCAGCTGTCACAACTGCAAGAATAGTGAGAGACTGGATAACTAGACCCGTCCAAACCTAAGATGATCGACCAATGGTGGACCGTCTTGACACTAGTGCCGTCTTGGGGGGAATACTGCACACCACCACCCTCAAAAGCTGCCGCAGATCCCAGAGGATAATTGTTACTGCCTGAAGCCATTCCATAAAACATTTAAAAATATTGAAACTCATTAAAAGTTCCTAAAATCATACTGCCTATAGCGCAGGCGAGAAAGATGCCTTACAACTTTGAGGGAAGGTATTAGAGGGCCAGGTTCCAACTCTGCACACGGGAGTACTGTATTATGAGACCAGAGCCAATATTCGACAAGCATTTCCCCAACTATTTCGGAACGTCTCAATGTAAGGCGGCTATTTTTGCATTTATTAAAGAGTTTAGGAGCTGGGAAGCACCAAGAGGCTGTTTATAACAATTTATATACTCGTAAACTGTTTAATAAATGTAAACAAAGCCGCTAAATATTGAGAAGAGATGTACAGGTTGGTTAAGTACTTGAGTAAATGGTTGAAGATTCCTGGCCCAGGGGAGCATGGCAGGTGTCCAACACCCACATGGAGCATTACTGACATACCTGGAGCATACCTGCACTCACTCTCACGAGTGCTACTTCCCAAGCCCCACGACCTGGACACCCGCTTGATCAAGTATCAACACACTTGATACTTGATCCAACAGGCTGTTGCTTGGAGCGGCCTGCAGGCCCACACATCCATTATAACCTGGTTGGTCAGACAAGTTCTTGCAAGAGCTTGTTAAGTGTCTCTTGAATACATCCACCTTTGTTCCGGCAATATTTCTAATGCTACTTGGGCGGGTATTGAACAGCTGTGGACCTCTGATGTTCAGACAGTGTTCTCTGATTGTGCCTATGGCACCTCTGCTCTTTACTGGGTCTATTCTGTATTCCATGCTTTATACCTGCTTGATGGAGTTCTAGAAGTAGTTCTTCTCCCCAAGCCCGGCCCGAGGACAGGTTTGACTTGTGAGAGTTTGGTCCACTAGGCTGTTGCTTGCAGCGGCCCGCAGGCCCACATACCCACCACAGCCTGGTTGGTCCGGAACTTCTTGAAGAAAACCATTTTCTCTTGAAGATATCCACGGTTGTTCCGGCAATATTTCTTATAGTCGCTGGGAGTGTGTTGAACAACCGCGGACCTCTGATGTTTATACAGTGTTCTCTGTGCCTATGGCACCTCTGCTCTTCACTGGTTCTGTTCTACATTTTCTTCCATATCGTTCACTCCAGTACGTTGTTATTTTACTGTGCAGATTTGGGACCTGACCCTCCAGTATTTTCCATGTGTATATTATTTGGTATCTCTGAGCAGGACTCAAGACGGGACAACACAAGTGACTTGAAGAGTACAACCATTGTGATGGGATCCCTGGATTTGAAAGTTCTCGTAATCCATCCGATCATTTTTCTGGCTGCCGCAATATTTGCTTGGTTAACGTTAGGTCGTCAGACATCATTATTCCCAAATCCTTTACATGTTGCTTTCCTACTATGGGCACATTTGATTGTGTTTTGTTCCCTGTAATATGTTTAAGGTTCTTATGTTTATCGTATCTGAGTACCTGGAACTAATCGCATCATTAGTTAAACAATGTTATTTTCTGTTGCCCAGTCGAAAACTTTATTAATATCTGCTTGTAGTTTTTCAATGCCTTCAGCAGAGGTAATTTTCATGTTGATTTTTGCGTCATCTGCGAAGGATGATACGAAGCTGTGACTTGTATTTTTGTCTATATCTGATATGAGAATAAGGAACAGCAGTGGTGCAAGAACTGTACCCCGAGGTACAGAGCTTTTAACTGCACTTGGACTATTGGTTATGGTTGACTGTTACTCTGTGTCCTGTTCGACAGAAAACTGATTATCCACCGTCCTACTTTTCCAGCTATTCCCATTGACCTTATTTTGTGTGCTATCACGCCATGGTCACATTTATCGAAAGCCTTTACGAAGTCCGTGTATACAACACCTGCATCCTGTTTTTCTACTAATGCCTCAGTGACTTTGTCGTAGTGGTCAAGTAGCTGTGAGAGGCACGATCTTCCTGCTCTAAATCCATGTTGGCCTGGGTTGTGAAGGTCATTGGTCTCCATGAAACTGGTGACCTGACTCCTGATCACTCTTTAAAATACTTTTATTATGTGGGACGTTAGTGCAACTGGTCTGTAGATCTTTGCCAATGCTTTGCTCCCTCCCTTGTGTAGAGGGGCAATGTCTGCTGCTTTAAGTGCATCTGGTACTCCCCCCCGTGTCCAAGTTCTTACTCCACACTATACTGAGTGCCTGTGCTACCGGCACTTTGCATTTCTTTATAAATATTAAATCCCATGAGTCTGGACCTGGGGCCGAGTGCATGGGCATATTGTCAATTTCTCTTTCAAAATCTGCCACGCTCGTGTTGATATCAGTTATATTTACAGGGGTTTGGATATCACGCATAAAGAAGTTGTCCGGATCTTCCACTTTCATGTTGTGTATCAGAGTGCTAAACATGTCCTTATACTGCTTTTTTAGGATTTCACTAATTTCTTTGTCATACTCAGTGTATGAACCTTCACTAGTACGAATAGGTCCAGTACTGGCAGTGGTTTTGCTTTTGATTTAGCGTATGTGAAGAAATATTTTGGGTTTTTCTTTATTTCTTGAATTGCTGTCTGTTCTAGTTGCCTTTCTTCAATCTGATATGAATGCTTCAGTCTCTGTTCGATATCTTCAATCTCACTGTTTAAATTATTCCTTCTTTGTAAGGAAAGTCGTGTCTGCTTAAGCATTTCCGTTAATTTTTTCCCTCTTTTGTAGTGTCGTCTGCGTTCTCTTACTACATTGGACCTCTTTCTGGCTTTCCTCAAAGGAACATGTTTCAGACAGACTTCATAGGCTTCAGAAGTCAGTTTTTCTATTCCTTGTGTAAGATTTTTATTACTTAGAAAATTTTTCCACTGAATGTTTGTAAGTTCCCTGTTTACTTTCTCCCAGTCTATCATTTTATTATTAAAATTTAATTTATTTAATAGCCCTTCTCGCTTGTTGTTTGTCTTGGGCCTACTACCGTTATTAATGTTAGTTTACACTTCAATGAGCTTGTGGTCCGAGTACGTAGTGTCTGAGACAGTAATGTCTCTGATTAGCTCATCATTGTTCGTGAATATCAGGTCCAGCGTGTTCTCGTTCCTAGTTGGTTCTGTAATCTGCTGACTGAGCGAGAATTTGTCACAGAATCTCAGTAGTTCTCTGACCTGTGATTGGTTATTTCCAGGTTGATTCCTGCTATAATGTTATAGTTTACTATTCTCCGTTTTAAACTGGGTAGATTGAAGTCCCCAAGGAAGATAATATCTGGTACTGGGTTTGCTAGGTTATCAAGGATATTCTCTATTTTGTGGAGCTATTCAGTGAATTCCTCAACTGATGCATCTGGCGGTTTGTATATTAGAATAATAATTATTTATATTTTCTACCTTGATTCCAAGTACCTCTACCACCTCATTGGTCGAGTTCAGGAGCTCTGTGCATGCCAGTTCCTCTTCAATATACAGACCTACTCCTCCACTTGACCTAATTACTCTCACATCTATATACATTATAATTTGGGATCCAGATTTCACTATCCATGTGGTATTTTGTGGCGGTTTCTGTAAATGTACCAAATACTGAGTTCGATTCTATTAGAAGACCATTTATGAACGTAACTTTATTTCTTGATTTTCTTGGACTTTGGTAGTTTTCCCCTCCCCCCCCCCCTCTCCACCCAGGTCCAGGGTGTGTTGTGTTGGTAGTGGTTCGTCCAGTGTTGGTGGATACCTGGTTGATACCTGGTTGATGGGGTTCTGGGAGTTCTTCTACTCCCCAAGCCCGGCCCGAGGCCAGGCTCGACTTGTGAGAGTTTGGTCCACCAGGCTGTTGCTTGGAGCGGCCCGCAGGCCCACATACCCACCACAGCCCGGCTGATTCGTAACTTCTTAGAAAACCATCCAGTTTTCCCTTGAAGATGTCCACGGTTGTTCCGGCAATATTTCTTATGCTCGCTGGGAGTGTGTTGAACAACCGCGGACCTCAGATGTTTATACAGTGTTCTCTGATTGTGCCTATGGCACCTCTGCTCTTCACTGGTTCAATCTTGCATTTTCTTCCAAATGGTGGTAGTGTGGGTGTTGTGTGGTGTAATATTTGTGTGCTTGTTGATGACTTGTATTCCAGTCTTGTGGGTATCTCCCTCCCCCCCTCTGTAATCCTGTAGTGGTTCCATCTGACTGTTCCTCTCTTATATGTTCCACTGTTTCTGCCTTCCTCTAAAAAATTTCCAGTAGTATCATATTGATCTTCCCGTCTATAGCGCTGTGTACCTCTCACCTGGAATTCCGAGCACTGAAGATTGTAACATTTTTTGTCCCTAATTGAGAATTTACATAGTTTAGGGTGGAAGTATCTACACCCCGTTCCAAAACGGCATGTACCTCTCGCCATGTTCCTGCATTTTCGAGGATGCAGAAAAGTGCATTTTGCACATAATTTCCCATATTTGCATATTCCTTGTTCATAGAATTCGCAAATATTTTCAGTTTTCCCTGTTTTCAGGATATTTATTCGTGTACCTGTCTTGGCCGCCTCTTTATTGGAGCCATCTCAGTGTTTCGTCCCAATTCCGTTATTTATGCATTCTTCCCAACTGTTGGTCTCACTGTTTACATTACCTGGCTCTGCAATATTGCTGTTGTTTGAGATAAACACTATCATTATTTCATTATATCTGTGTCTAGCTTCAGACACAAGCACGCCACAGTTAGGTCTTGGGGAGCTGAGGGCCGTCAAGGATGACAAGGTGTTACATAGTTAAGTACTGGCTCTGGATTTATATGCTTGTTTCACTGCAAGGATTATGGCAACCAATTCTCTTTGAAGAGTGCAAACCCAGACATTATCATATTATATTATATTATATATATATATATATATATATATATATATATATATATATATATATATATATATATATATATATATATATATATATATATATATATATATATATATGTCGTACCTAGTAGCCAGAACGCACTTCTCAGCCTACTATGCAAGGCCCAATTTGCCTAATAAGCCGAGTTTTCATGAATTAATTGTTTTTCGACATCCTAACCTACCTAACCTAACCTAACTTTTTCGGCTACCTAACCTAACCTAACCTATAAAGATATGTTAGGTTAGGTTAGGTAGGGTTGGTTAGGTTCGGTCCTATATCTACGTTAATTTTAACTCCAATAAAAAAATTTGACCTCATACATAATAAAATGGGTAGTTTTATCATTTCATAAGAAAAAAATTAGAGAAAATATATTAATTCAGGAAAACTTGGCTTTTTAGGCAAATCGGGCCTTGCATAGTTGGCTGAGAAGTACGTTCTGGCTATTAGGTACGACATATATATATATATATATATATATATATATATATATATATATATATATATATATATATATTGCTCGGTAGAACCCGAGCAATAGTGCACGTGTTGCACGTTGTTGCAACTGAGACGAGCGCGCGCGCGCACACACACGCACGCACACACACACACACACACACACACACACACACACACACACACACACACACACACACACACACACACACACACACACACACACACACACACACACACACGTGAGGCGCAACAAATCTTGGCCAGCTAATGAAGAACTACTTCAGGTCCACAAACATGCGACTTGACGTTATCTTTCACCTGAAATCTCAAAGATAACGGGAGCGAGGACGATAAGACATGCGATAAGACAGGGAGCGGGAAGAGACAGGGAGGAGGTGGGGAGGGGGAAAAGACAGGGAGGAGGAGGAGGAGGAGGAGGAGGAGGAGGAGGAGGAGGAGGAGAGCGAGAGAGAGCGAGAGAGAGCTAGAGAGCGAGAGAGAGCTAGAGCGAGAGAGAGCTAGAGAGCGAGAGAGAGCTAGAGAGCGAGAGAGAGCTAGAGAGCGAGAGAGAGCTAGAGAGCGAGAGAGAGCTAGAGAGCGAGAGAGAGCTAGAGAGCGAGAGAGAGCTAGAGAGCGAGAGAGAGCGAGAGAGCGAGAGAGCTAGAGAGCGAGGAGGGGGGAATAGAGAGAGAGGAAGGGGGGAAGAGAGAAAGAGGAGGGGGGGGGGAAGAGAGAAAGAGGAGGGGGGGGAAGAGAGAAAGAGGAGGGGGGGAAGAGAGAAAGAGGAGGGGGGGAAGAGAGAAAGAGGAGGGGGGGAAGAGAGAAAGAGGAGGGGGGGAAGAGAGAGAGGAGGAGGGGGGGAAGAGAGAGAGGAGGAGGGGGGGAAGAGAGAGAGGAGGAGGGGGGGAAGAGAGAGAGGAGGAGGGGGGGAAGAGAGAGAGGAGGGGGGGAAGAGAGAGAGGAGGGGGGGGGAAGAGAGAGAGGAGGAGGAGGGAGGGGGGGGGAGAGTTAGTGTAGAGTGTGTGGTGATGGTGAGAGGACGTGGGGGGGAGGGGGGATGAAGGCCGGAACCACGGTGGTAAGCTTCCCAAAGCACAACGTGAACGCCACTCCTTCCATCCTCCACAACCCCAGGCGCACGCAATTGCCCGCTCCCACACACACACACACACACACACACACACACACACACACACACACACACACACACACACCCTTCTCACCCCCCCCCACCCCACCCCCACGAAGCTGGTCAAGCTGGAGAAGTTGAAGAGACGAAGCTGGTCAAGACGAAGCTGGTCAAGACGAAGCTGGTCAAGACGAAGCTGGTCAAGACGAAGCTGGAAAAAGTTCAGAAGTATGCCACTAGGCTAGTCCCAGAACCAAGAGGCATGAGTTATGAGGACACTACGTGAACTGCACCTCACGTCGCTGGAAGACAGAAGAGCTAGGGGAGACATGATCACCACATACAATATTCTCAGGGGAATTGACAGGGTGGACAAGGATTTATTATTTAAACGGGTGGCACACGCACAAGGGGACACAGGTGGAAGCCGAGTACCCAAATGAGCCACAGAGATATTAGAAACAACTTTTTCAGTGTCAGAGTAGTTAATCTGTACATCAGTTGATTGACAGCTGAGAGGCGGGACCAAAGAGTCAGAGCCCAACCCCCGCAAGTACAATTAAGTGAGTACACACACTAGACTAGTCCCAGAACTAAGAGGCATGAGTTACGAGGAAAGGCTGCGGGAAATACACCTTACGACACTGGAAGACAGAAGAGTTAGGGGTGACATGATCACTACCTACAAAATCCTCAGGGGGAATCGACCGGGTAAACAAGGATAAACTATTCAACACTGGTGGGACGCGAACAAGGGGACACAGGTGGAAACTGAGTACTCACATGAGCCACAGAGACGTTAGAAAGAACATTTTGTGTCATTAGTTAACAGGTGGAATGCATTAGGCAGTGATGTTGTGGAGGCTGACTCCATACACAGTTTCAAATGTAGATATGATAGAGCCCAGTAGGCTCAGGAACCTGTACACCAGTTGATTGACGGTTGAGAGGCGGGACCACCGAGCCAAAGCTCAACCCCCGCAAGCAAAAATAGGCGAGTACACACAGACAGACACACACACACGCGAATCATTCAGAACTTTGTATACCACAAGAAAGGAGACGAGAGATACCAAATAATATACACATGGAAAATACTGGAGGGCCAGGTCCCAAATCTTCACAGTAAAATAACAACATACTGGAGTGAACGATATGGAAGAAAATGCAGAATAGAACCAGTGAAGAGCAGAGGTGCCATAGGCACAATCAGAGAACACTGTATGTACACTGAACACAATCAGAGGTCCGCGGTTGTTCAACGTCCTCCCAGCGAGCATAAGAAATATTGCCGGAACAACAGTGGACATCTTCAAGAGAAAACTAGATCATTTTCTTCAAAGAGAGCCGGACCAACCGGGCTGTGGTGGGTATGTGGGCCTGCGGGCCGCTCCAAGCAACAGCCTGGTGGACCAAACTGTCAAGCCAAGCCTGGCCTCGGGCTGGGCTTGGAGAGTAAAAGAACTCCCAGAACCCCATCAAGCAGATATTATGTCAGAGCAATCCTGGAGTATACAGCTCCAGCCTGGAGTCCATACCTAATTAAACAAGACAAAGTTAGAGAAGATTCAGAGGTATGCCACCAGACTAGTCTCAGAACTGAGAGGTATGAGCTACGAGGAAAGACTCGGGGATCTAAACCTCACGTCCCTGGAAGACAAGTACAAGGGCAAGACACGATCATCACCTACAAAACTTTCAGAGAAACTGACAGGGTGGACAGACACACTATTTAACATGGGTGAAACACTAACAAGGGGACACAGGTGGAAACTTAGTACCCAAGTCAGTCACAGAGATATTAGAAATATTTTTTTCAGGTGCAGGTGGACTCCATACACAGTTTTATATGTAGATTTGATAGAGACCAATAGGCAAACACAACTAGTTGCGTACACAGCGACTGAAAGAACTGAACCTGATGACGCTAGGAAAAGAGATGCGAGACATGATCGAGACGTATAAAATACTTAGAGGGATTTAGTGGCAATAAAGGAAATGTTCTCATTGAATACCAATAGAACAAGTGGGCATGGGTGGAAGCTTGAGACCCAGACGAGTCAGATGTCAGAGTTGTAAGAGTAGTGTGAAAATGGAACGAGGTGAAGGAGCAGGTTGTGGAAGCAAACTCCACACACATTTTAAAAGTAGATATAATAAGGAAAGAGGACACGAGTTATTGCTTTAAACATCCGGCGGCTAGAGAGGCGGGGTCCAAGAGCTAATGTTCGATCCTGCAGGCGTAAATCAGCGAGCAGAAATAGGTGAGTGTAGGGAGACTGGGGTAGGTATGGGTAGCGTTCTCCCCCAAATGGGTGACTTCCTCTTGCTGGTGAGGAAGTAGAGGGTTAATTAGCCAGCTTCACCTGCCCGGGTGTTGGGGCCACTGGTGACGACGGCGACATTCCCCACCACCTTCCCCACTCATCCCTTCATCACCCCCGCCTCATCACCTACACTTGCCCCTCCCCGCCCCCACCAGATAACATCCTGCTGGGGACCAACCATACAATATTTGCACCTCACTTTACAGCGGCGATGGCATCCCAAAACACGCCAGGAGCCGGTCGGCCGAGCGGACAGCACGCTGGACTTGTGATCCTGTGGTCTTGGGTTCGATCCCAGGCGCCGGCGAGAAACAATGGGCAGAGTTTCTTTCACCCTATGCCCCTGATACCTAGCAGTAAAATAGATACCTGGGTGTTAGTCAGCTGTCACGGGTTGCTTCCTGGGGGATGGAGGCCTGGTCGAGGACCGGGCCGCTGGGACACTGAAAAGCCCCGAAATCATCTCAAGATAACCTCAAGATACGCAATGAGACTCATTTTCGCGCAGGTGCGCACGCATAGTGCCTCAACTATCAGAAGGCACTCAACAGTGCCGGGCGGCTGACTGGACAGCACGCTGGACGCGTGATCCTGTGGTCCCGGGTTCCATTCCTGGTGCCGGCGAGAAACAATGGGCAGTTTCTTTCACCCTGATGCCCCTGTTACCTAGCAGTAAATAGGTATCTGGGAGTTAGTCAGCTGTCACGGGCAACTTCCCGAGGTGTGTGGTGTGGAAAAAAAGTACTTAGTAACAGTTGATTGACAGTTGAGAGGCGGGCCGAAAGAGCAGAGCTCAACCCCTGCAAGCACAACTAGGTGAATACAGTTCCACGGGACGCCAATAAAAACTTCAGCAGGTGTCCCCGAGAGATATAAAGAGAGAGAGATAGAGAGATAAAGACAGAGATAAAGAGAGAGCGAGAGAGCACCTCTCTGATAGGAAACAAATGCGTATGGCGGGAGAGACTTTAGTCAAGGGAAGTCACAAGGAGATACGACACGGGTCGGTACTAAAGCCAATATATTCCTCATATACGGTACTTCAATGATCTGAATGAAGTTTATGTCCTCATGTCAGGATTTTAAACCACACTGCCATTAGAGAGAGACATACAGGGGTAAGACCTCAACATGTCAAGGAAATGGTGAACCCTGATCTTGGCGCAGCTGCAGAAGCGCTCCTGACAGAAATCACAACCTTTGTTAACAACTGCCTCGCCGGGTGATGTGAATGAAATCAAACCATTTTCTTCGATGCATCCCTCTGTGCCCTGGAAAAGAAGGGGGAAGGGATCAGACCCATCGCCGTTGGTAATACCCTTCGCCGCCTAGTTGCAAGGGCCGCTGTCAGAAGTATCAGAATAGAAGCAGCCACCATGCTGCAACCCAACCAGCTGGGGTTTGGAGTCCCCCAAGGCTGTGAAGCAGCGGGCCCATGCTGTACGAGCCTACATTACTTCTCTTACTGAAGACCTGGCAGTAGTAAAATTAGATTTCAAAAACCTTTTCAATTGTGTCAAAAGAGAAGCAGTCCTCACCGCAGTCCAGGAACATTGGCCAAGCATTCTGCCGTGTGTGTCAGCAGGCTACAACACAGACTCAACCCTCCTGTTTGCCAAACACCAAGTCACCTCAGCACAGGGAATTTAGATTTAGATTTTTTATTCAGGTACCTGGTTGATGGGGTTCCGGGAGTTGTTCTACTGCCCAAGCCCGGCCCGAGGCCTGGCGTGACTTGTGAGAGTTTGGTCCACCAGACTGTTGCTTGGAGCGGCCCGCAGGCCCACATACCCACCACAGCCTGGTTGGTCCGGCACTCCTTGGAGGAAACAATCTAGTTTCCTCTTGAAGATGTCCACGGTTGTTCCGGCAATATTTCTTATGCTCGCTGGGGTGTTGAACAACCGCAGACCTCTGATGTTTATACAGTGTTCTCTGATTGTGCCTATGGCACCTCTGCTCTTCACTAGTTCTATTCTGCATTTCCTTCCGTATCCTTCGCGCCAGTATGTTGTTATTGAGTACAAATCTATCCCTTAGTTGTGAAGAGAGAAGGTACACTACAGGACCACACTTCCCTACAGTAGCCAGAGTACAACACACAATCACAACTTCTTACACAAGGAAAACATGTAAACAATCTGCCAACAGTGTGAGACGACCTAACCTTTACCCAGCATAAAGTTGTCTTGGTATCGACCAAGAAAATGACTACATTTGAAGGTTCTCATAATCCGTCCTGAGATTTCGCTGCAATGTTCCTGCTATTCAATTCAATTCCGCATTCCCATCATGACTACCGCTTGGTACTCGCTTCCCCTTCCACGGCAGCAGTTGGTTACCAAGTTGGCTCCGCCACCACCGACAACACACACATCCACTCTTTCTTTTCTTCTCCAATTCAATTATAATTTTTGTCCTGTTATTACCGTTTTCATCTCCATCTCACACACAGACGCACTCGCGCACGCGCACCTGGTAGGGGCCTGGTAGCCTGGTGGATAGCGCGCAGGACTCGTAATTCTGTGGCGCGGGTTCGATTCCCGCACCAGGCAGAAACAAATGGGCAAAGTTTCTTTCACCCTGAATGCCCCTGTTACCTAGTAGTAAATAGGTACCTTGGAGTTAGCCAGCTGTCACGGGCTGCTTCCTGGGGTGTGTGTATGGTGTAGAGGAAAAAAATAGTAGTTAGTAAACAGTTGATTGAGAGTTGAGAGGCGGACCGAAAGAGCAAAGCTCAACCCCCGCAAACACAACTAGGTGAACACACACGGGATAACTATAGAAACACGTTGACAGCTCCTCAACTTCCTCCCACCAAATCATGAGACAATCCTGGTCCCAGACCGGCTTGGAGTGGAACACGAATATAACTGACAGGATTTATATCTGACCGGTGAGAACACGATGCTTTCGCAAACACTGATTAACTGTCACGAAATGTAATGGCTTCAAGCACAGACACAGACTTCTGCAGCCCGTCAGTGACTTCAAGCACAGACTTCTAGCAGCCCGTCAGTGACTTCAAGCACAGACTTCTAGCAGCCCGTCAGTGACTTCAAGCACAGACTTCTAGCAGCCCGTCAGAGACTTCAAGCACAGACTTCTGCAGCCCGTCAGTGACTTCAAGCACAGACTTCTGCAGCCCGTCAGTGACTTCAAGCACAGACTTCTGCAGCCCGTCAGTGACTTCAAGCACAGACTTCTAGCAGCCCGTCAGTGACTTCAAGCACAGACTTCTAGCAGCCCGTCAGTGACTTCAAGCACAGACTTCTAGCAGCCCGTCAGTGACTTCAAGCACAGACTTCTAGCAGCCCGTCAGTGACTTCAAGCACAGACTTCTAGCAGCCCGTCAGTGACTTCAAGCACAGACTTCTAGCAGCCCGTCAGAGATCTCAAGTGTGGAGATGGCACTAGCAGAGTCCCATAGCACTCCGTCCAGGGAGCTCAAGTAAACGATGTACAGAGGAAATGATGAGTTTCCCCAGAGGAAACAGACTCATGCCTGTTAATGTTTGTCGATGATACAATAAT
Organism: Procambarus clarkii; assembly: GCF_020424385.1. Classification (NCBI taxonomy): domain Eukaryota; kingdom Metazoa; phylum Arthropoda; class Malacostraca; order Decapoda; family Cambaridae; genus Procambarus; species Procambarus clarkii. The sequence goes on from NC_059600.1 coordinate 22,889,366, forward strand.
TATGATGAGGATTAAGACGCAATAAGAGAGCAAGAGGCTGCAGGATGACCTGGACAAACCGTTAGACTGGTCCAGCAAACGACGCTCGAGTTAAACTAGCAATGTAACTAAACTGGGTGGAACCCTGGAAACACAAACCGAAACTGTCTCTATTTTCCGCTTGTTACAACTAGTAATAAAGTTGTTACATCTTGGCTTAACGTGTTTATGACGTATTAGAACGTTGTTACAACTTGCTATATTGGTTGTTATAACTGGTTAGGTGTTAAAACTTGTTCGAACGTTGTACCAACGTCGTAGTTTCGGTGTGTGTTTGGTGGGAAGGAGGTGGTGGAGGCTGGACTCAACGTACCATATGCTAAATTAGGTCGTGCTAGCAGAGAGTACAAGCCCTTGTGGAGAATTCAGCTAATTGGTTATTAAACTAGGCATTAACTAGGAACTAATAAATGGTGACATCGCAGACAAAGGTGGGGGGGGGGGGGATGAACCAATTCCTTGTACCTTGATGGGGTCCTGGAAGGGGGGGGGGGGGGGGACTTCTACTCTCCACTGACTAGTGAGAGTTTGGTCCACCAGGCTGTTGCTTGGAGCGGCCCGCACGCCCACATACCCACCACAGCCCGATTGGTCCGGCACTCCTTGGAGGAAACCATATAGTTTTATCTTTAAGATGTCCACGGTCGTTCCAGCAATATTTCTTATGCTTGCTGGGAGGACGTTGAACAGCCGCGGACCTCTGATGTTTATACAGTGTTCTCTGATTGTGCCTATGGCACCCCTGATTGTGCCTATGACACCCCTGATTGTGCCTATGGCACCCCTGATTGTGCCTATGGCACCCAATCAAATCTCCCACAGGGAGGGGGTGTGTGCGGGGGGGACCGGGGGGGGGGGGGGCATGGAAGGGTAACGCTACTGAGGCTTCCCAACACCATATGTCACCCTGGGACAGTAACGTCTTGTTGCTGGCAGCCGGTGAGTGGTGAGCCGGGGCGGGAAGGTGGGCGGTGAGTGGTGAGCCGGGGTGGAGAGGTGGGCGGGTAGGGCAGAGCCAGGGCGGGAAGGTGGGCGGTGAGTTGTGAGCCAGGGCGGGAAGGTGGGTGGTGAGTGGTGAACCAGGGTGGGGAGGTGGGCGGTGAGTGGTGAACCAGGGTGGGGAGGTGGGCGGTGAGTGGTGAACCAGGGTGGGGAGGTGGGCGGTGAGTGGTGAGCCGGGGTGGAGAGGTGGGCGGGGAGGGCAGAGCCAGGGCGGGGAGGTGGGCGGGGAGGGCAGAGCCAGGGCGGGGAGGTGGGCGGGGAGGGCAGAGCCAGGGCGGGGAGGTGGGCGGGTGGAAGGTGGGCGGGGAGGGCAGAGCCAGGGCGGGAAGGTGGGCGGGGAGGTCAGAGCCAGGGCGGGAAGGTGGGCGGGGAGGGCAGAGCCAGGGCGGGAAGGTGGGCGGGGAGGGCAGAGCCAGGGCGGGAAGGTGGGCGGTGAGTGGTGAGCCGGGGTGGAGAGGTGGGCGGGTAGGGCAGAGCCAGGGCGGGAAGGTGGGCGGTGAGTGGTGAGCCGGGGTGGGAAGGTGGGCGGTGAGTGGTGAACCAGGGTGGGGAGGTGGGCGGTGAGTGGTGAGCCGGGGTGGAGAGGTGGGCGGGGAGGGCAGAGCCAGGGCGGGGAGGTGGGCGGGTGGAAGGTGGGCGGGAGTAGTAGGGTTGACACGCCACAGAGGATTTTTTTTTTTGGGAGAGGACCCTTGTAGGGTTGACACGCCACAGAGGATTTTTTTTTTTCAGGTCCTAAATCCCCTGTGGCGTGTCAGGGTTTTCAGGATCCAATATCCCCTGTAGCGTGTCAGGTTTTTCAGGTAAATTTTGGGAGTCACAGATGTGGAATTATGGAATTCTTATGAGAAAAATAATTTCTGAGATTTTAGAAGTTTGTTCAAAGTTGTTATTATAAAATAATGTCATACGAGTTTGTTAAAAAGTTCTTATGGGAGAATTTTTTTCAGAGTTCCTACCGATAATAAAACAGATATTTAGGCTATATATGATTAAGTTGGATTCTTACTTAGAAACTAGTATATCTAATTCATTTCCCTGCCATCCCCCCTCCCTCACCTTTCCCTCCCCCTGCATCTCCCACTCATATACCTCACACCCCCCTCCCCCCCTACCTCGCAATCTGTCGCCTCACCTGTGTTTACTTTAGACGTCAGCCAGACACGGCCTTCAGGTCGCCTCGGTAACCGTATCTTATCTTCTCCATAATAATATCTGGACCGTCCCTCTCTCTCTCCTCCTATTTCCTTACAACTATTTTCAGAGTTTCAAATAATCATAGAAGTTTATTTATATGTTTATGACCGAATTTGTAAAAGGACCATTTTCAGAGAATATTGTCTTAGATGTTTTGTTAAGGAAAACAGACAACTTATCCATAACATTTAGTTTTATATCCATTTACGGCTATTTCATCTGTAAAGACCAAATTGAACAGAGCCCAGTTTTAAGCTCATATTTCATCAGAGTCCAGTTCTTGATCGAAATTCATCAGAGTCCACTTTGAGAGCAAAATTCGTCAGTGTCTACTTTGTGAGCAAAATTAGTCAGAGACAGTTTTAAGCTCATATTTCATCAGAGTCCAATTTATACCTAAAAATGAACAGAGTCTACTTTGAGAGCAAAATTAGTCAGAGACAGTTTTAAGCTCATATTTCATCAGAGTCCAATTATCAACAGAAATTCGCCAGAGTCTACTTTGAGAGCAAATTTCATCAGTGTCCTGTAATCTGAGAAAATTTGACAGAGTCCATTTTATACCCAATTTTCGTCAGAGTCCAGTTTATGCTCAAATTCGCCAGAGTCTACTTTAATAGCAAAATTCATCAGAGTCCAGTTTTCTAGCAAATTTCATCAGTGTCCTGTAATCTGTGAAAATTTGACAGAGTCCAGTTCTTGATCGAAATTCATCAGAGTCCAGTTTATACCGAAAATTCGCCAGAGTCTACTTTGTGCCAAAATATTCAGAGTTCAGTTCATGATCGAAATTAATCAGAGTCCAATTAAAGACCCAAATTTGACAGAGACCACATTTTCGCTACTAGCAGTCCAATCCCCCTGAAATTTTAAACAGTCATATTTCAGACGTAGTAAATAAGATCAAGTCAGTTACTGAGCTCCAGCTCTTGTCCCCCACCCTCTTCCACCCTCAAGTCTTTGTAAATAAACCATCAATTTCCCCGAAATTTTTACCCTCTGTATTTCAGACATAGTAAATATGAAGTAACAAATATAAAACTCTAGCTCTTGTCCTCTGTCCAAGTTCACTCATGTAAATTCATTACTATCAGTCCAAATCCCCCTGAGATTTAAACACTCAACTACATTTTCAGACATAGTAAATAAGATCAAGTCAGTTACCGAGCTCCAGCTCTTGTCCCCCTGTATTTGCATATTTTCTCTATATTCAGCTGTGTTCTTCACTTTTTGTCCGTGTTTTCTGTGTTCATTCCATGTTCTACAAATGTTCACAGTCCCATTCAGTTCATATTTTCACAAGTATCTCCATTTTTTCTATAATCTTTCTCTTAGTCTCATTACTTTCTCTACAAATTCTAGTCATATTTTCTATGTTTTCATGTTCATCACATGTTCTCTTTATAACTTTTATACTCAATATTCATGCTAACTTCCATATTTTGTGTTCTTTGTCAATATTCATGTTCCTCTACAAGTTCATGTTCCTCACAAGATCACTTCGTTTTTCACCTTCACTTACATGTTTTCTACATTCTTTTGTCATATTCTCCATGTTCTTCACAAGTCCATTGTTCATTCTTTGTAATCCCTATTCTCCTTATCATGTTTTCATGTTCTCTGTAAGTTCATATTCCCAGCATGTTCACTGTATTCATCAACTTTTCTTACATATGTTCTTTGCCATGTTCCCCATATGTTCTCTAGGTTTTTCCCCTTACATGTTATCTAACGTTCCTTAACTAAAAAATCTTTCACCAATCAACTAAAAACATAGTCACTTTCGTCATTTCTCAACTAAACTTATTATCCAGTCAACTAAAAATAGTCAGAAATAGCCTCGTTCAACACTGTTCTTAACTAAAACAACCTTTCTCTTAGCTAAAAATTGTCAAAGGAAACTTTTTTCAGCACTTTCTTAACAGGCGCTATGTTTCATCAAGAAAAAATTGTCAAAGGAAACTTTCCAAAACTGTTCATATCTAGCTTTTATCCATCGTCAATCAACTAAAAATAATAACTTTCATCATTTCTTAACTAAACATATTCCCCATTCATCAGAAAATAACCGTGTTCATCATGTTTCATTGTCATTTCATAACTAAAATTATCTGCCAATCATCAGAAAAAGTCATGTTCATCATGTTTTTGCTTTTGCTCAACTAAAAGTATTCATCAGTCAACTAAAAATAGTTACTTCATCATGTTTCCTTGTCATTTCTTAACTAAAATATCACTTCTCTCATCTGAAAATAGTCATGTGTAGTCTCTTTCCAACACTGTTCTTAACTAAAACAGCCTTTCGCTTAGCTAAAAATTGTCAAAGGAATCTTTTCAGCACTGTTCATAACTAACTTTATCCATCGTCAAGTCAGAAAATATAGTCAAAGATATCTATCATCGTCGTTCTTAACTGACATTTATACTTTGTGGAGCACTAAAATAGTCAAATGTAACTTTTTCAGCACTTTCGTAAAAATTATATGTCGTCAAGTACGAAAAAAAATAGTCAAAGGTGCTCTCCGTTACACCAAAGTTACTTTTCAATAAATCAAAGACGCTCTTCAATACATCAAGGACTTACTCAAAGACACCAAAGTTACACTCTAAGACATCCTTCGAGACATCAAAGACTTCCTTAAGACTTCAATGGGACTCTTCCATTCATCAAAGACATTCTCTAAGCCCTCAAAGTTATTCTCAGCACAATCAAAAGTTATTCCGAGACAACAAAAGTTATTCTCAGAACAATCAAAAGTTATTCCAAGACAACAAAAGTCATTCTCAGAGCTATCAAAATTATTCTCGGAGTCATCAAAAGGTATTCTCTAACTCACTTTGGTCATTAAAGTTAATTTCTATGTTATAAAAGTTTGTCTCAGAGACATCTAAAGTTAATCTTAGAGTTATCAAATGTAATCTCTAACTCTCTTTTGTTCATCAAAGTTGATCTCAGAGTTAGCAAAGGTAATCTCTAACTCACTCTCGTTCATCAAAGTTGTTTCAAAGACATCAAAGTTATTCAAAGAGCTAACAAAAGTTATTCTCAGAGTCACCTTCGTTCTTCAGAGAAACTTTCCAAAACATCTTTATTCATCAAAGTTATTCTCAGAGGCATAAAAGTCATTCTCAGAGCTATCAAACTTGTTCTCAAAGTCATCAAACTTATTCACAGAGTCATCAAAGTTAATCTAAGACATCATTTTTCATCAAAGATATTCTCTCTAAACCATCAATGTTCTTCTCTAAGACATAAAAGTTATTCTCAGAGTCACCTTCGTTCGTCAGAGAAACTTTCAAAACATCTTTGTTCATCAAACTTGTTTTCAAAGTCATCAAAAGTTAATCTAAGACATCTTCTTTCATCAAAGTTATTTTCAGAGACATCTAAAGTTATTCTCAGAGCTATCAAACTTGTTCTCAGAGTCATCAAATGTTATTCTCGAAGTCATCAAAGTTATTTTCAGAGACATCTAAAGTTAATTTCTATGTTATAAAGTTATTCTCAGAGACATCTAAAGTTAATCTTGGTCATCAAAGTTGTTCTCTAAACATCAATGTTGTTCTCCAAGACATCAAAGATGTTCTCAAAATCATAAAAGTTATTCCCAGAGCTATCAAAGTTACTCTTCGAGAAATCAAAGACACTCTTCAATACATCAAGGACTTACTCAAAGACATCAAAGTTGTTCTAAGAGTTATCAAAGTTATTCTCAGTCATGATATGTTATTCTCTAACTCACTTCCATTCATCAAAGACATTCTCTAAGTCCTAAAAGTTATTCTCTAAGACAACAAAGTCTTTCTCAGAGCTACCAAAGATGTTCTCTAAATCATAAAAGTTAATCTTAACTCACCTTCGTTCATTAGAGAAACTTTCCAATCCATATTCGTTGACCAGAGTTATTCTCAGAGTCATCAAAGCGATCTCTAATTCATCTTCGTTCTCCAAAGTTGTTCTCTAAGACACCTTCATTCATCAAAGAAACTCTCCTTCTTCCATCAAGTTATACTTTAAGACAACATTGTTGTTCTCTAAGACATCTTCAGGCATAAAATTTCTCTCCAAATGTAACTAGTTCAGCTTTTCATATCAAACTTACACTTCTGTTAAATATATTTTCTTAGACATTTTACCTTTTAAACTGTTCTCTGAACTACACTGTTCAAACCTACGTAACCTATCCTCTCCACCCAATGTTACTTAGTTAACCTAACGTTCCTAAACCTAACTTTACCTATCCTAACATAACTTACCTTACCTTACCTATCTTACCTAACTTTACCTATCTTACCTAACTTAACCTGCATAACCTAACTTTACCTATGTTACCTTACCTTACCTATCTTATCTAACCTAACCTAACTTTACCTATGCTACCTTACCTTACCTACCTTTCCTAACTTTTCCTGATTAACCTATCTTACCTAACTTTACCTATGTTACCTTACCTTACCTACCTTTCCTAACTTAACCTGCTTAACCTATCTTACCTATCTTACCTAACTTTACCTATCTTACCTAACTTAACTTTCATAACCTAACTTTACCTATCCTAACATAACTTACCTTAACTTCCCTATCTTACCTAACTTTACCTATCCTAACATAACTTACCTTACCAATCATACCTAACTTAACCTAACTTTACCTATCCTAACTTAACTTACCTAACTTATTCTGCTTAACCTAACTTACCTACATTACCTAACTTAACCTGCTTAACCTAACTTATTTAACTTATCTTACCTATCCTAACCTAACTTGCTTTACCTAACTTAATCTTACTTTCCCAAACTGAGGTATCCTAACTTATCTAGTCAAACCAGGCATGATCTAACTTACTTAAGTATTCCTTCTTGTCTTTTGTGTTTCGTCAATCATTGTCTCATATTCATTTACTCTTTTCATTAGTTAATTTCTCAAATAGTCACTTATACATTTCAAGTTCTATTTGTTAGAGATTGGATATTTAAGCATTTCAAAGAATTATAATTTCTCAAATGGTCACTTATGCATTTCAAGTGCTATTTGTTAGAGATTGGATATTTATGCATTTCAAAGGTTATAAATATACAAAAAATATACAAAAAGGAGAAACAAAACTACATCTGAAAGGTTAGGAAAAGGATAATATATTCAACAAACTACATCTGAAAGGTTAGGTTAAAGGGTTGGGGAATAAGAACATAAGATAGAACCTACCAAATACACTACGATTACAAGAGGTTAGGTTAAGGGGTTGGGGAATAAGAATAAATGATAACAAACATAATAAATACAACTTATGAGCAACTTGAAGAACTTTAACAAATAACCCTTGATCTGCAAAAATGACCATTTGAGAAATTGGCCCTTGAAACGAGTAAGTTCCCATATATAACAAAAACCTTTGAAATGCATAAATATCCAATCTCTAACAAATAGCACTTGAAATGCAAAAGGTAAAGTTAGGTTAGGTTAGATAAGATAGGTAAGGTAAGGTAACATAGGTAAAGTTAGGTTATGCAGGTTAAGTTAGGTAAGATAGGTAAAGTTAGGTAAGATAGGTAAGGTAAGGTAAGTTATGTTAGGATAGGTAAAGTTAGGTTTAGGAACGTTAGGTTAACTAAGTAACATTGGGTGGAGAGGATAGGTTACGTAGGTTTGAACAGTGTAGTTCAGAGAACAGTTTAAAAGGTAAAATGTCTAAGAAAATATATTTAACAGAAGTGTAAGTTTGATATGAAAAGCTGAACTAGTTACATTTGGAGAGAAATTTTATGCCTGAAGATGTCTTAGAGAACAACAATGTTGTCTTAAAGTATAACTTGATGGAAGAAGGAGAGTTTCTTTGATGAATGAAGGTGTCTTAGAGAACAACTTTGGAGAACGAAGATGAATTAGAGATCGCTTTGATGACTCTGAGAATAACTCTGGTCAACGAATATGGATTGGAAAGTTTCTCTAATGAACGAAGGTGAGTTAAGATTAACTTTTATGATTTAGAGAACATCTTTGGTAGCTCTGAGAAAGACTTTGTTGTCTTAGAGAATAACTTTTAGGACTTAGAGAATGTCTTTGATGAATGGAAGTGAGTTAGAGAATAACATATCATGACTGAGAATAACTTTGATAACTCTTAGAACAACTTTGATGTCTTTGAGTAAGTCCTTGATGTATTGAAGAGTGTCTTTGATTTCTCGAAGAGTAACTTTGATAGCTCTGGGAATAACTTTTATGATTTTGAGAACATCTTTGATGTCTTGGAGAACAACATTGATGTTTAGAGAACAACTTTGATGACCAAGATTAACTTTAGATGTCTCTGAGAATAACTTTATAACATAGAAATTAACTTTAGATGTCTCTGAAAATAACTTTGATGACTTCGAGAATAACATTTGATGACTCTGAGAACAAGTTTGATAGCTCTGAGAATAACTTTAGATGTCTCTGAAAATAACTTTGATGAAAGAAGATGTCTTAGATTAACTTTTGATGACTTTGAAAACAAGTTTGATGAACAAAGATGTTTTGAAAGTTTCTCTGACGAACGAAGGTGACTCTGAGAATAACTTTTATGTCTTAGAGAAGAACATTGATGGTTTAGAGAGAATATCTTTGATGAAAAATGATGTCTTAGATTAACTTTGATGACTCTGTGAATAAGTTTGATGACTTTGAGAACAAGTTTGATAGCTCTGAGAATGACTTTTATGCCTCTGAGAATAACTTTGATGAATAAAGATGTTTTGGAAAGTTTCTCTGAAGAACGAAGGTGACTCTGAGAATAACTTTTGTTAGCTCTTTGAATAACTTTGATGTCTTTGAAACAACTTTGATGAACGAGAGTGAGTTAGAGATTACCTTTGCTAACTCTGAGATCAACTTTGATGAACAAAAGAGAGTTAGAGATTACATTTGATAACTCTAAGATTAACTTTAGATGTCTCTGAGACAAACTTTTATAACATAGAAATTAACTTTAATGACCAAAGTGAGTTAGAGAATACCTTTTGATGACTCCGAGAATAATTTTGATAGCTCTGAGAATGACTTTTGTTGTCTTGGAATAACTTTTGATTGTTCTGAGAATAACTTTTGTTGTCTCGGAATAACTTTTGATTGTGCTGAGAATAACTTTGAGGGCTTAGAGAATGTCTTTGATGAATGGAAGAGTCCCATTGAAGTCTTAAGGAAGTCTTTGATGTCTCGAAGGATGTCTTAGAGTGTAACTTTGGTGTCTTTGAGTAAGTCCTTGATGTATTGAAGAGCGTCTTTGATTTATTGAAAAGTAACTTTGGTGTAACGGAGAGCACCTTTGACTATTTTTTTTCGTACTTGACGACATATAATTTTTACGAAAGTGCTGAAAAAGTTACATTTGACTATTTTAGTGCTCCACAAAGTATAAATGTCAGTTAAGAACGACGATGATAGATATCTTTGACTATATTTTCTGACTTGACGATGGATAAAGTTAGTTATGAACAGTGCTGAAAAGATTCCTTTGACAATTTTTAGCTAAGCGAAAGGCTGTTTTAGTTAAGAACAGTGTTGGAAAGAGACTACACATGACTATTTTCAGATGAGAGAAGTGATATTTTAGTTAAGAAATGACAAGGAAACATGATGAAGTAACTATTTTTAGTTGACTGATGAATACTTTTAGTTGAGCAAAAGCAAAAACATGATGAACATGACTTTTTCTGATGATTGGCAGATAATTTTAGTTATGAAATGACAATGAAACATGATGAACACGGTTATTTTCTGATGAATGGGGAATATGTTTAGTTAAGAAATGATGAAAGTTATTATTTTTAGTTGATTGACGATGGATAAAAGCTAGATATGAACAGTTTTGGAAAGTTTCCTTTGACAATTTTTTCTTGATGAAACATAGCGCCTGTTAAGAAAGTGCTGAAAAAAGTTTCCTTTGACAATTTTTAGCTAAGAGAAAGGTTGTTTTAGTTAAGAACAGTGTTGAACGAGGCTATTTCTGACTATTTTTAGTTGACTGGATAATAAGTTTAGTTGAGAAATGACGAAAGTGACTATGTTTTTAGTTGATTGGTGAAAGATTTTTTAGTTAAGGAACGTTAGATAACATGTAAGGGGAAAAACCTAGAGAACATATGGGGAACATGGCAAAGAACATATGTAAGAAAAGTTGATGAATACAGTGAACATGCTGGGAATATGAACTTACAGAGAACATGAAAACATGATAAGGAGAATAGGGATTACAAAGAATGAACAATGGACTTGTGAAGAACATGGAGAATATGACAAAAGAATGTAGAAAACATGTAAGTGAAGGTGAAAAACGAAGTGATCTTGTGAGGAACATGAACTTGTAGAGGAACATGAATATTGACAAAGAACACAAAATATGGAAGTTAGCATGAATATTGAGTATAAAAGTTATAAAGAGAACATGTGATGAACATGAAAACATAGAAAATATGACTAGAATTTGTAGAGAAAGTAATGAGACTAAGAGAAAGATTATAGAAAAAATGGAGATACTTGTGAAAATATGAACTGAATGGGACTGTGAACATTTGTAGAACATGGAATGAACACAGAAAACACGGACAAAAAGTGAAGAACACAGCTGAATATAGAGAAAATATGCAAATACAGGGGGACAAGAGCTGGAGCTCGGTAACTGACTTGATCTTATTTACTATGTCTGAAAATGTAGTTGAGTGTTTAAATCTCAGGGGGATTTGGACTGATAGTAATGAATTTACATGAGTGAACTTGGACAGAGGACAAGAGCTAGAGTTTTATATTTGTTACTTCATATTTACTATGTCTGAAATACAGAGGGTAAAAATTTCGGGGAAATTGATGGTTTATTTACAAAGACTTGAGGGTGGAAGAGGGTGGGGGACAAGAGCTGGAGCTCAGTAACTGACTTGATCTTATTTACTACGTCTGAAATATGACTGTTTAAAATTTCAGGGGGATTGGACTGCTAGTAGCGAAAATGTGGTCTCTGTCAAATTTGGGTCTTTAATTGGACTCTGATTAATTTCGATCATGAACTGAACTCTGAATATTTTGGCACAAAGTAGACTCTGGCGAATTTTCGGTATAAACTGGACTCTGATGAATTTCGATCAAGAACTGGACTCTGTCAAATTTTCACAGATTACAGGACACTGATGAAATTTGCTAGAAAACTGGACTCTGATGAATTTTGCTATTAAAGTAGACTCTGGCGAATTTGAGCATAAACTGGACTCTGACGAAAATTGGGTATAAAATGGACTCTGTCAAATTTTCTCAGATTACAGGACACTGATGAAATTTGCTCTCAAAGTAGACTCTGGCGAATTTCTGTTGATAATTGGACTCTGATGAAATATGAGCTTAAAACTGTCTCTGACTAATTTTGCTCTCAAAGTAGACTCTGTTCATTTTTAGGTATAAATTGGACTCTGATGAAATATGAGCTTAAAACTGTCTCTGACTAATTTTGCTCACAAAGTAGACACTGACGAATTTTGCTCTCAAAGTGGACTCTGATGAATTTCGATCAAGAACTGGACTCTGATGAAATATGAGCTTAAAACTGGGCTCTGTTCAATTTGGTCTTTACAGATGAAATAGCCGTAAATGGATATAAAACTAAATGTTATGGATAAGTTGTCTGTTTTCCTTAACAAAACATCTAAGACAATATTCTCTGAAAATGGTCCTTTTACAAATTCGGTCATAAACATATAAATAAACTTCTATGATTATTTGAAACTCTGAAAATAGTTGTAAGGAAATAGGAGGAGAGAGAGAGGGACGGTCCAGATATTATTATGGAGAAGATAAGATACGGTTACCGAGGCGACCTGAAGGCCGTGTCTGGCTGACGTCTAAAGTAAACACAGGTGAGGCGACAGATTGCGAGGTAGGGGGGGAGGGAGGGGGGTGTGAGGTATATGAGTGGGAGATGCAGGGGGAGGGAAAGGTGAGGGAGGGGGGATGGCAGGGAAATGAATTAGATATACTAGTTTCTAAGTAAGAATCCAACTTAATCATATATAGCCTAAATATCTGTTTTATTATCGGTAGGAACTCTGAAAAAAATTCTCCCATAAGAACTTTTTAACAAACTCGTATGACATTATTTTATAATAACAACTTTGAACAAACTTCTAAAATCTCAGAAATTATTTTTCTCATAAGAATTCCATAATTCCACATCTGTGACTCCCAAAATTTACCTGAAAAACCTGACACGCTACAGGGGATATTGGATCCTGAAAACCCTGACACGCCACAGGGGATTTAGGACCTGAAAAAAAAAAATCCTCTGTGGCGTGTCAACCCTACAAGGGTCCTCTCCCAAAAAAAAAAATCCTCTGTGGCGTGTCAACCCTACTACTGGCGGGGAGGGCAGAGCCAGGGCGGGAAGGTGGGCGGGGAGGTCAGAGCCAGGGCGGGAAGGTGGGCGGGGAGGGCAGAGCCAGGGCGGGAAGGTGGGCGGGGAGGGCAGAGCCAGGGCGGGAAGGTGGGCGGGGAGGGCAGAGCCAGGGCGGGAAGGTGGGCGGGGATGGCAGAGCCAGGGCGGGAAGGTGGGCGGGGAGGGCAGAGCCAGGGCGGGAAGGTGGGCGGGGAGGGCAGAGCCAGGGCGGGGAGGTGGGCGGGGAGGGCAGAGCCAGGGCGGGGAGGTGGGCGGGGAGGGCCGTCCACATGGCTCATCTCTTCCATAAACAACATCACTTTCCCCCGGCGCTGCCGGTTGATATGAACACGGCGAACAGCCCTCTGCTAGTCTACTACACTACTCAACACCTGCTTAATGAGGTTCTGGGAGTTCTTCTACTCCACAAGCCCGGCCCGAGGCCAAGCTTGACTTGTGAGAGTTTGGTCCACCAGGCTGTTGCTTGGAGCGGCCCGCAGGCCCACATACCCACCACAGCCCGGTTGGTCCGGCACTCCTTGCAGTCGCTGAGATCAAGAGAGCGGTGAGAGTACTATCCAATCAGGGAAGAGTCATCAAGTTTCTGTGGATCCCCTCCCATGTTGGAATATGTGGGAATGAACGAGCAGATGTGCTGGCTGCTGAAGGCGCTGAAGGAGACCATATTGAATACTTCATACCCAAGACTTATACAAATTATAGGTATTGTCAGGCAACATCACCGTGACAAGGTAACTGAGGAAAGGAGGATAGAAGCACAAACCAGTGAATCTGTACGATGGTACAACATGGTTGTAGCTGGCAATCCCAGTCATTATGGACGAAGAGGTGGTGGCCGCGGGAGAGAATCAGTAATAGCGAGAATCCGTCTTGGATACAAATGTCCATGGAAATTCGGAATGGAAACAACAGTTGAGCAGCGGAGTTGCAGAATCTGTGGTGAGTGATGGACACCGCCTTGACCACTACCTGACAGTGAAGACATCCAAGAGTCATTAGAAATATGTGTATAGTAATAAACCCCATATTGGGTTAGGAAAACAATGTCAAATATAGATACTGTTATTAAGAGATTCCCCCATTTTACACCAGCAAGATAACGTAAGACTTTAAGGGTTGACGAATGTTAATCTTCTTGTTTGAGGAGCTGTTCACTTGAAACAGTTAAGCAAGTCCCAGCTGTGTCTGGGTACAAGTGACAGGATGAACAACCCAGCGGGTTTTCTTCCTATTGAGGAGTGTTGTACATGCTGCTATGGCGGTGTGTCCACTCACAGGATGAGTAACGCTGCCCAATACTGTCACGATGGCGATGTGTCCGCTCACAGGATGAGTGACGCTGCCCAATACTGTCACTATGGCGTGTGTCCACTCACAGCACGAGTGGCGTAGCCCAATACTGTCACTATGGCGGTGTGTCCGCTCACAGGATGAGTGGCGCTGCCCAATACTGTCACTATGGCGGTGTGTCCACTCACAGCACGAGTGGCGCTGCCCAATACTGTCACTATGGCGGTGTGTCCGCTCACAGGATGAGTGGCGCTGCCCAATACTGTCACTATGGCGTGTGTCCACTCAGCATGAGTGACGTAGCCCAATATACTCGTCCCTCCGGTCAAAAAAAAAAAAAATCCACGTTTGTTCGAGCAATATTTCTTATGCGCGCTGGGAGGGTGTTGAACAACCGCGGACCTCTGATGTTTATACAGTTCACTGATTGTGCCTATGGCACCCTTGGTCTTCACTGGTTCTATTCTGCATTTTCTTCCATGTCGTTCACTCCAGTACGTTGTTATTTTACTGTGTAGATTTGGGACCTGTCCCTCCAGTATTTTCCACGTGGTATATTATTTGGTATCTCTCTCGTCTCCTTTCTAGTGAGTACATTTGGAGAGCTTTGAGACGATCCCAATAATTTAGGTGCTTTATTGCGTCTATGCGTGCCGTATATGTTCTCTGTATTCCCTCTATTTCTGCACTCTCTCCTGCTCTGAAGGGGGAAGCGAGTACTGAGCAGTACTCAAGACGGAACAACACAAGTGACCCCAAGAGTACAACCATTGTGATGGGATCCCTGGATTTGAGAGTTGTCGTAATCCATCCGATCATTTTTCTGGCTGACGCAATATTTGCTTGGTTATGTTCCCTAAATAATAATGTCGTCGGAGATCATTATTCCCAAAGCATTTACATGTTGCTTTCCTACTATGGGCAGATTTGATTGTGTTTTGTACCCTGTATTAACGTCCACTTTCTCCGTACCTGAGTACCTGGAATTTATCACTTAAGCATCATGTTTTCTGTTGGCCAGTAGAAAACTTTATTAATATCTGCTTGTAGTTTTTCAATGTCTTCAGCAGAGGTAATTTTCATGCTGGTTTTTGTGTCATCTGCAAAGGATGACACGAAGCTGTGACTTGTATTTTTGTCTATATCTGATATGAGAATAAGGAAAATCAGTGGTGCAAGGACTGTACCCCGAGGTACATAGGTTTTAACTGCGCTTGAATTATTTTATATGATTAACTGTTACTCTGTGTTCTGTTCGACAGGAAATTGAGTATTCAGCGTCTTACTTGACCAGTTATTCTCACTGACTTCATTTTGTGAGCTATCACCCCATGGTCACATTGGTCGAATACCTTTGCAAAGTCTGTGTATACAACATCTGCATTTTGCTTTTCTTCTAAAGCTTCTGAGATTTTGTCATAATATTTACCTAGTTGTGCTTACGGGGGGTTAAGCTTTGCTTTTTCCACCCGCCTCTCAACTGTCAATCAGCTGTTACTATTTTTTTTTTTTTATTTCCCAACACACACTTCCAGTAAGCTGCTCCGTAACAGCTGACTAACTCCCAGGTACCTATTTACTGCTAGGTAACAGGGCCATTGAGGGTGAAACAACTTTGCCCATTTCTTTCTGCCTGGTCTGGGAATCGAACCTGGGCCACAGAATTACGAGTCCTGCGTGCTGTCCACTCAGCTACCAGACCCCCCTTAAGTGGTGTTTGTGGTTGAGTAACTGTGACAGACAGGATCTTCCCGCTCTAAATCCATGTTGTCCTGGGTTGTGTAACTCATTTTCCATAAAACTAGAAATACGATTCCTAATCACTCTTTCAAAAAGTTTTGTGTATGATCTTAATGCAACTGATCTATAATTTTTTGCCAAAGCGTTACTATACCCCCCCTCCCCCCCTTCTTGTGCAGAGGAGCTATATCTGCAGATTTAAGTGCTGCTGGTATCTCCCCTGTATCCAGGCTCTTTCTCCATATTACGCTGAGTGCTCTCGCTACTGGTACTTTACATTTCTTTATGAATATTGAATTCCACGAGTGAGGCCCAGGAGCTGAGTACATGGGCATGTTGTCAATTTCTCTTTCAAAGTCTTCAGAGTTCGTGTTAATATCCGTTATATTATCTGCAGCTTGAATGTCAATCATAAAGAAGCTGTCTGGGTCATCAACTTTCATGTTGTTTATGGGTGTGCTAAACATAGCCTCATACTGGCATCTTAGAATTTCACTAATTTCTTTGTTGTCCTCTGTGTACGTACCTTCGGTTGTAATTAAAGGTCCAATACGGGTGGAGGTTCTTGATTTTGCGTATGTGAAAAAATATTTCTTATTTTTCTTTATCTCTTGTATAGCTTTCTGTTCCAATTCCATTTCCTCACTCATATGATCGCTTCAACGTTTGTTCTATTTCTTCGATCTCCTTGTTTAGGTTTAGTTTCCTTTCTTGTGATAGTTGTGTCTGCCGAAGCTTTTCCGTTACATTTCCTTCTCCTGTACAGTCGTTTGCGTTCTCTTTCTAGAGTGGTCCTCTTTCTGCCCCTCCTCACAGGCACGTGCTTCAAGCAGACCTTGTAAGCTTCAGCTGTCAGTTGAGCTATTCCCTGTGTGGGAGTTTTGTCGCTTAAGACCGTCTCCCATTGAATGGTTGCAAGGTCTATATTTATTCCCTGAGGCAGTGTGGCAGGCCCCCCCATCCCCCCCCCCAACCATGCGAGCGGTAGCGAGGCAGGCCCCTCCCCCCCCCCCCTTTAT
Organism: Procambarus clarkii; assembly: GCF_020424385.1. NCBI lineage: Eukaryota > Metazoa > Arthropoda > Malacostraca > Decapoda > Cambaridae > Procambarus > Procambarus clarkii. Next base: position 22,906,068 of record NC_059600.1, read on the forward strand.
AAAACGAGAGGGGGGAACAACTTGAGAGTCGCACCCTATCTCAAGAACGGCGAAGAAGGTTAGGTAGAGACATAGAAACAATTGAAGCTACAAGAATCATACAAAACCCAGAGAGGCAAAGAGAGCAAAAGGCCATCAGTAAAAGAAATCCCCAATTTTTTTCTCCTATGCAAAATCAAGATCAAAAACCACATCTAGTATCGGGCCCCTGCGAAAGGGAGATGTAACTTTCACCGATGACAACAAAGAAATGAGCGAGTTACTGAGGACGCAGTACGACTGTTTTCAGCGAGCCATTAAACACACTAAAAGATTGATAACCCAAATGAATTTTTCATGGATATGATACCAACATTAAATCATTTATCAGACGTCACCCTATCCCCCACTGGATTTTGAAGAAGTCAAACAGTATGCCTATGCACTCTGCACCAGGCCCTGATTCTTGGAACTCCATATTCATCAAGAACTGTAAAAAACCTATCGCAGGCCCTTCACATTCTGTGGAGACAAAGCCTAGATACGGGCGTTATCCCTGACATACTAAAAACAGCAGAGATAGCACCACTCCATAAAGGAGGAAATAAGGTAGAGGCAAAACATTACAGACCGATAGCACTAACATCACACATCATAAAAAGCTTTGAGTGCGCGCTAAGAAATAAGATCACAAAATACATGGAATCACAGCATCTCCATAACCCCGGACAACATGGTTTCAGAACAGGGCGCTCTTGCCTGTCGCAGTTGCTGGACCACTATGATATGGCATTAGATGCCATGGAAGATAAACAAAACGCTGATGTAATTTACACAGATTTTGCAAAAGCCTTCGACAAATGTGACCATGGTGTTATTGCACATAAAATGCGTTCAAAAGGAATTACCGGAAAAATAGGCAGATGGATCTACAATTTCCTGACTAATAGAACCCAATGTTTAAGTCAACAAAATAAAATCCAGCCCATCAACCGTGAAGAGCTCAGTCCCCCAGGGTACTGTGCTTGCTCCAGTACTTTTTCTCATCCTCATATCGGACATAGACAAGGACACAACCTATAGCACTGTATCATCCTTTGCAGATGACACTAGGATCTTCATGAGAGTTGGCAACATAGAGGACACGGCAAACCTCCAATCAGATGTAGATCAGCTCTTTCTATGGGCTACAGAAAATAATATGGTATTTAACGAAGAAAAGTTCCAGCTCATGCGCTATGGAAAAAATGAAAATATAAAAACGGAAATCACGAACAAAACGCAGTCAAATCATAACATATAACGAAAAGGCAATGTAAAGGGTCTGGGTGTACTCATGTCGGAAGACCTTCTTGAGGTTATCTTGAGATGATTTCGGGGCTTTAGTGTCCCCGCGGCCCGGTCCTCGACCAGGCCTCCACCCCCCAGGAAGCCGCCCGTGACAGCTGACTAACACCCAGGTACCTATTTTACTGCTAGGTAACAGGGGCATAGGGTGAAAGAAACTCTGCCCATTGTTTCTCGCCGGCGCCTGGGATCGAACCTAGGACCACAGGATCACAACTCCAGCGTGCTGTCCGCTCGGCCGACCGGCTCCCCGGCCGACCTTACCTTTAAAGAACACAGTAAACAACCCGTTCTCGCAATTGCTTATAGTCAATATTGGCTTATTTATAAGTGCATATGTGACATACTAATTGATTGTGAATATTTTAGTTTACCTTGAAAAGCTTCATAGAAAACACTGACCTCACCTAATCTTCTTAGCATGTTAAGATAAGCATCTTATTGCTTCTTAATTACAATTATTACTTAACCTATACCGTTGATAGGTTAAGTAATAATTGTAAATAAGAAGCAATAAGATGCATATCTTACATACTAAGAAGGTTAGGTGAGGTCGGTGTTTTCAATTAATCTTTTCAAGGTAAACTAAAATATTCAGAATCAATTAGTATGTCACATATGCACTTATTAAATAAGCCAATATTGACTAAAAGCAAGTGCGAGAACGGGTTGCAATAAAGTAGGGCAACGGAAAATAATATGGTATTTAATGAAGGTAAGTTGCAGCTCCTGGGCCACGGAAAATAATATATAAACGTAAACCACGTACAAAACGCAGGCAAATCATAACATAGAACGAAAAGGCAATGTAGAGGATCTGGGTGTACTCATGTCGGAAGACTTTACCTTTAAAGAACACAATATAGTAGCCGTCACAACTGCAAGAAAAATGACAGGTTGGATGACAAGAACTTTTCACACTAGAAATGCTATACCGATGATACTTTTCCAGACACTAGTGCTCTCTAGAGTGGAGTACTGCTGCACAATGACAGCCCCTTTCAAAGCTGGAGAAATTGCTGACCTGGAGAGCGTGCAGAGATCCTTTACTGCTAGAATCCACTCAGTAAACATCTAAACTCTTGATACCTGGTTGATACCTGATTGATGGGGTTCTGGGAGTTCTTCTACTCCCCAAGCCCGGCCCGAGGCCAGGCTTGACTTGTGAGAGTTTGGTCCACCAGGCTGTTGCTTGGAGCGTCCCGTAGGTCCACATACCCGCCACAGCCCGGTTGGTCAGGAACGTCTTTTAGAAAAGTCTAGTTTTCTCTTGAAGATGTCCACGGTTGTTCCGGCAATATTTCTGATGCTCGCTGGGAGGACGTTGAACAACCGTGGACCTCTGATGTTTATACAGTGTTCTCTGATTGTGCCTATGGCACCTCTGCTCTTCACTGGTTCTATTCTGCATTTTCTTCCATATCGTTCACTCCAGTACGTTGTTATTTTACTGTGTAAATTTGGGACCTGACCCTCCAGTATTTTCCATGTGTATATTATTTGGTATCTCCCTCGTCTCCTTTCTAGTGTATGTGGTGTTACATGTCATGTGTTTATATGGGACTGGGATTGGGACCGACTACATAGCCTAAATATCTATTCTCTTGAGCGCAGGCGGGAGATACACACAATTTACACGTGGACAATAGTAGAGGGGCTGGTCCCAAACCTGCACACAGAAATAACACCACATGAGACCAGGAGGCATGGCAGGATGTGCAGAATACCCCCGTTGAAGAGCAGAGGTGTAACAGGTACTCAGAGAGAACTATCAACATCAGAGGCCCGAGACTGTTTAACACGCTTCCACTACACATAAGGGGCATAACTGGCCGACCCTTCATAGTGTTCAAGAGAGAACTGGATAAGCACCTCCAACTGATATCTGATCAATCAGGCTATAACTCATACGTCAGGCTGCGAGCAGCTGCGTCCAACAGCCTGGTTGACCAGTCCAGCAACGGGGAAGCCTGGTTGAGGACCGGGCCGCGGGGACGCTAAGCCCCAAAACCATCTCAAGGTAACCTCAAAGTAACCTCAAGGTAAGATACTTAGGTATGGTGGCAACGAGGAAGTTAAACGACACACAGGGTACAGGACACAACCAGACCTACTCATAGAAGGACAGCAACATGTAAAAGATCTGGGAATTATGATGTCTGACGACTTGACATATTGTGAACATAACCGAGCAAATATAGCGGTGGCCAGGAAAATGATAGGATGGATTATGAGAACGTTGAAATCCAGAGACCCACAGTAATGCTAATACTATTTAAATCACTGATGCTGTCCAGTCTTGAGTATTGCTCGGTACTCACTTCCCCCTTCAGAGCAGGAGAGATCTCTGAATTAGAGGAAATACAGAGAACATATACGGCACGCATAGACACGATAAAACATTAAATTATTGGGACCGTCTCAAAGCTCTCAAAATGTACTCTTTGGAAAGGAGACGAGAAAGGTATTAAATAATATATACATGGAAGATACTACACGACCAGATACCAAATTTGCACAGTAGAATAACAACATACTGGAACGAAAGATGCGGAAGAAAATGCAGAATAGAACCAGTGAAGAGCAGAGGTGCCATAGGCACAATCAGAGAACACTGTATAAACATCAGAGGTCCACAGCTGTTCAACATCCTCCCAGCAAGCATTAGAAATATTGCTGGACCAAAGGTGGATGTATTCAAGGGGCACTTAGATAAGTTCTTGCAAGAAGTGCCGGACCAACCAGGCTGTAGTAAATATGAGGGCCTGCGGGCCGCTCCAAGCAACAGCCTGGTGGACCAAGTTATTACAAGTCGTGCCTGGCATCGGGCCGGGCTTGGAGAGTAAATGAATTCCCAGAACCCTCTCTAGGTGTGCTTCCGTCTCTTCCCCATATCCTTATCTTGATCCCTTCCAAGTGCTCTTGGAAGGGATCCGGTCCGATCTTGTAGGGAGCCGGTCGGCCGAGCGGACAGCACGCTGGGCTTGTGATCCTGTGGTCCCGGGTTCGATCCCGGTCGCCGGCGAGAAAGAATGGGACGAGTTTCTTTCACCCTATGCCCCTGTTACCTAGCAGTAAAATAGGTACCTGGGTGTTAGCCAGCTGTCACGGGTTACTTCCTGGGGATGGAGGCCTGGTTGAGGACCGGGCCGCGGGGACACTAAAGCCCCGAAATCATCTCAAGATAACCTCAAGATCTCTATAATCGTAATGGCTTAGCTTAGTAATGGCTTTCGGCTCATAGTTCTCTCCCCTCAAGTCAAGCCTCATCCCAGGCTGGGTTTGGGGATTAGAGCAACTCCCAGAACCACATCCAGGGGCTGACTGGTTGGCTAGACGAGAATTTCCCACGTCGATGGATTTAGGGAGAGTCGCAACTCTTCTCCCTTATATTTATGTTACTTTATTTGTGTGTGAAAATTGTTTAAGTAGGAGAGTAGATGTGGAGGAGGGTCGCGCCTGCCTTAACTATTGTGTGGCAGAGACTTGCAAGGTTTCTATACCATCTCCTCCACTCCCCCCTCTCTCTCGTCCACCCTTCCCCTCTCTCGTCCACCCTTCCCCCTCTCGTTCACCCTACCCCCCTCTCTCATCCACCCTCCCCCCCCCCCTCTCGTCCCCCCCTCGTGTTGATATCAGTTATATTTACAGGGGTTTGGGTGTTTGGGTACAGGGAAGGGGGGGGGCGCGCGGGGCACGCCAGGGTACAGGGAGGGGGGCCTCGGGGCACGCCAGGGTACAGGGGGGGGCGCGGGGCACGCCAGGGTACAGGGAGGGGGGGCGGCGCGGGGCACGCCAGGGTACAGGGAGGGGGGGCGGCGCGGGGCACGCCAGGGTACAGGGAGGGGGGGCGGCGCGGGGCACGCCAGGGTACAGGGAGGGGGGGGCCGCGGGGCACGCAAGGGAACGGGGAGGGGGGCGCGGGGCGCGCGAGGGTACAGGGAGGGGGGCGCAGGGCACGCGAGGGTACAGGGAGGGGGGCGCGGGGCATGCTAGGGTACAGGGAGGGAACAGTGTTCAAAAGAACTTTATAAACACCTCCAAAGGATACCTGATCAACCAGGCTGTGACTCATACGTCAGGCGGCGAGCAGCAGCGTCCAACAGCCTGGTTGACCAGTCCAACAACGAGGAGGCCTGGTCGACGACCGGGCCGCGGAGATGCTACGCTCCGAAATTATCTCAAGGTAACCTCAAGGTAGGTAAAATGGGAGAAAGAGGAGGGGTGAGAGACAGGAGAGAGGGATGGGAGAGAGAGAGAGGGGGTGGGAGAGAGCGAGGTGGGATAGAGAGAGGTGGGTGCCAGTGGGAGACTGGCTGGCCGGGTTCTCCCATGAGATCACTAAGTAACAAGGCCCAACCACCTCCACCCTCCGCGGTGCCAGCCATGTACCAAGCCACGTCGCCGCTCCTCTACACCAATATAATATTGCAAGCAAAGTAATTAGGACAATCAATGTCTCGCTCGAGCGGCACACGCCACCGGCTTTACCACACGCCGCCTGCACGCACACTTGCCCACACCTACACACGCGTACACACACGTATGTACACGTATGTGTACACATGTACACACGCGTACACGCGCGCACATTTCATTCACAATGTAAATTAGTTATGTGTATTCTGACTAGTGCCGGGAACTAGCGAGGTCATTAGCACGTAAACGACACGATACCAAACACACACTTGAAAAAGATTTAAAAGAATTGCGAGGATATATACGAAGCATGCAACTGGTGCTGTGTAATTATGGGCCGTACTGGAGAGGTCAAGCTGGGGACCCCCCCCCCCCTTCCCAACACACCCCCGACACGGGGACTCCCCAACACACACACACACACACACACACACACACACACACACACACACACACACACACACACACACACACACACACACACACACACACACACACACGAGGCTGGGGCCTCGTAGCCTGGTGGATAGCGGGCAGGACTCGTAATTCTGTGGCGCGGGTTCGATTCCCGCACGAGGCAGAAACAAATGGGCAAAGTTTCTTTCACCCTAAGTGCCCCTGTTACCTAGCAGTAAATAGGTACCTGGGAGTTAGTCAGCTGTCACGGGCTGCTTCCTGGGGTGTGTGTGTGGTGTGGAAAAAAAAAAGTAGTTAGTAAACAGTTGATTGACAGTTGAGAGGCGGGCCGAAAGAGCAAAGCTCAACCCCCGCAAAAACACAACTAGTAAACACACACACACACACACACACACACACACACACCAGACACGAGGATACCACTACAGTTGAGAGGCGGGACCAAAGAGCCAGAGCTCAACCCCCGCAAGCACACCTAGGTAAGTACATACACCAAACAAGGGGTCCCCCCCCCACACCAAGCATGGACACCCAACCCCACAGACACAAATGTAATTGTGTCAACAAGAGTGTGGCAGCACATGCTACATTCTGGACGGCACCTTTGGCCACACGTAGGGGGAGTCACCTGTCCCTCCTCCAGTGGACAGTGACACAGGTCCGCACACCTGGCGGTACACACCTGGCGAGTGACGGGTGACAACGGTACACTCTCCTGTTGCAATTTAGGATACCTGGTTGATGGGATTCTGCAAGTTCTTCTACTCCCCAAGCCCGGCCTGACTTGTGAGAGTTTGGTCCACTAGGCTGTTGCTTGAAGCGGCCCGCAGGCCCACATACCCACCACAGCCCGGTTGGTCAGGCACTCCTTGGGGGAATAAATCTAGTTTCCTCTTGAAGGATAGATTAGAACTCCTGTGCAATTTCCTGTCGAACAGAACATAGTAACAGTTAATAAAATATATTCGAGACCAAGCGTAGTTAAACGCTCTGTACCTCCAGGTACAGTCCTTGCACTGCGGCTTTTCCTTATTCTCATATCAGATATAGACAAAAATACAAATCACAGCTTCGTGTCGTCCTTTGCAGATGACAAAAATCAGCATGAAAATTACTTCTGTTGAAAACATTGAAAAACTACAAGCAGATATAAATAAGTTTTCGATTGGGCAGCAGAAAATAACATTATGTTTAACAGTGATAAATTCCAGGTACTCAGGTACGATAAAAATGAGAACCTGAAACATATACAGGGTACAAAACACAATCAAATCTGCCCATAGTAGGAAAGCAACATGTAAAGGATTTGGTAAGAATAATGTCCGACGACCTAACGTTTAGGGAGCATCATAACCAAGCAAATATTGCGTCAGCCAGAAAAATGATAGGATGGATTACGAGAACTTTCAAATCCAGGGATCCCATCACAATGGTTGTACTCTTCAAGTCACTTGTGTTGTCCCGTCTCGAGTACTGCTCAGTACTCACTTTCCCCTTCAAAGCAGGAGAGATTGCTGAAATAGAGGGAATACAGAGAACATATACGGCACGCATAGACGCGATAAAGCACCTAAATTATTGGGATCGTCTCAAAGCTCTCCAAATGTACTCACTAGAAAGGAGACGAGAGAGAGATCAAATAATATACACTTGGAAAATACTGGAGGGGCAGGTCCCTAATCTACCCAGTAAAATAACAACATACTGGAGTGAACGATATGGAAGACCATTCCAACCGGGCTGTGGTGGGTATGTGGGCCTGCGGGCCGCTCCAAGCAACAGCCTGGTGGACCAAACTCTCACAAGCCTGGCCTCGGGCCGGGCTTGGGGAGTAGAACTCCCAGAACCCCATCAACCAGGTACACTCACGGGGACTAGCTACGGTACACTCCCGGGGGGGGCAGCGACGGTACACTCCCGGGGGGGGGGGCAGCGACGGTACACTCCCGGGGGGGGGCCAGCGACGGTACACTCCCGGGGGGGGGGCAGCGACGGTACACTCCCGGGGGGGGGGCCAGCGACGGTACACTCCCGGGGGGGGCCAGCGACGGTACACTCCCGGGGGGGGGCCAGCGACGGTACACTCCCGAAGGGGGGGGCCAGCGACGGTACACTCCCGAAGGGGGGGGCCAGCGACGGTACACTCCCGAAGGAGGGGGCCAGCGACGGTACACTCCCGGGGGGGCAGCGACGGTACACTCCCGGGGGGGGGCCAGCGACGGTACACTCCCGGGGGGGGGGCAGCGACGGTACACTCCCGGGGGGGGGCCAGCGACGGTACACTCCCGGGGGGGACCAGCGACGGTACACTCCCGAAGGGGGGGCCAGCGACGGTACACTCCCGAAGGGGGGGGGGGCAGCGACGGTACACTCCCGGGGGGGGGCCAGCGACGGTACACTCCCGGGGGGGGGGCCAGCGACGGTACACTCCCGGGGGGGGGGGGGGCCAGCGACGGTACACTCCCGGGGAGGGGCCAGCGACGGTACACTCCCGGGGGGGGCCAGCGACGGTACACTCCCGGGGGGGGGGGCCAGCGACGGTACACTCCCGAAGGGGGGGGGCCAGCGACGGTACACTCCCGAAGGGGGGGCCAGCGACGGTACACTCCCGAAGGGGGGGGCCAGCGACGGTACACTCCCGAAGGGGGGGCCAGCGACGGTACACTCCCGGGGGGGGGGGCCAGCGACGGTACACTCCCGGGGGGGGCCAGCGACGGTACACTCCCGGGGGGGGGCCAGCGACGGTACACTCCCGAGGGGGGGGCCAGCGACGGTACACTCCCGAAGGGGGGGCCAGCGACGGTACACTCCCGGGGGGGGGGGGCAGCGACGGTACACTCCCGGGGGGGGGCCAGCGACGGTACACTCCCGGGGGGGGGGCGCGAGTGATGGGGGAGAACGGTACACTGCGGGTGAGTGACATGCAGAATGCAAGAGGCACCAGTGCCAAGTGACTAAGAAGGGTGCCAGACTTCCCTCCAAGACTGCCCAAACCCCTTGACCCCAGACGACAAATCAGGGAAGAAGCATATCCAAATTTGGAAGAATGAAATGGGGCGAGAAGAGCGTGAAGATGATAAGGAGAAGGCAGTAGAGGAGGAAGAAGCCAGTTGGCAGTGTAGAGAGCAGTAGGCGCCAAGATGAAGGTCGAGGTCGGCGTCCTTAATCAAGGCACCAGTGATGGGCACCAGTGTGGTGGTGGTGGTGACAGTCGACCAGCCCACCTCTTACTGCTGTACCAGTCTTAGTGATGGCCGCCAAGCACCAAGGTGGCCACATCTCTCACTACTCTTAACACATAATATATACGGCACACACGTGTCTCTTGTGTAGCTGGGGGGAGGGAGGTGGTGTATGGCGGGGCGGGCAGGTGGTGGTGGTAGGTGTGGTGGTGGTGGTAGGTGTGGTGGTGGTGGTAGGTGTGGTGTGGGGTGTGGGGTGGGGTGGGGTGTGGGGGTGGGGTGTGGGGTGGTGTGGTGTGTGGGGTGGGGTGTGGGGTGGTGTGGTGGGGTGTGGGGTGGGGTGTGGTGTGGTGTGTGGGGTGGGGTGTGGGGTGTGGTGGGGTGTGGGGTGTGGTGGTAGGTGTGGTGTGGGGTGCGGTGTGGGGTGGGGTGTGGGGTGGGGTGTGGGGTGGGGTGTGAGGTGGGGTGGGGTGTGGGGTGGGGTGTGGGGTGGGGGGGGGTGTGGTGTGGGGTGTGGGGTGTGGTGTGGGGTGGGGTGTGGGGTGGGGTGGGGTGTGGGGTGTGGGGTGTGGGGTGTGGGGTGGGGTGGGGTGTGGGGTGTGGGGTGGGGTGGGGTGTGGGGTGGGGTGGGGTGTGGGGTGTGGGGGGTGTGGGGTGGGGTGGGGTGGGGTGCGGTGTGGGGTGGGGTGTGGGGTGCGGTGTGGGGTGCGGTGTGGGGTGGGGTGTGGGGTGGGGTGGGGTGTGGGGTGTGGGGTGGGGTGTGGGGTGGGGTGGGGTGTGGGGTGGGGTGTGGGGTGGGGTGGGGTGTGGGGTGGGTGTGGGGGGTGGGGTGTGGGGTGTGGGGTGTGGGGGTGTGGGGTGGGGTGTGGGGGGTGGGGTGGGGTGTGGGGTGTGGGGTGTGGGGTGGGGGGGGTGGGGTGTGGGGTGGGGTGTGGGGGTGGGGTGTGGGGTGGGGTGGGGTGGGGTGTGGGGTGGGGTGTGGGGTGGGGTGGGGTGTGGGGTGGGGTGGGGTGTGTGGTGTGGTGTGGTGTGGTGGGTGGTGGTGTAGTGTGGGGCGGGGTGGAACTTTCCTATTAGTAATTACCTACGAGTAATAACCTTTTAATGTATACAAGGGAGTGATGTGGTCTATACCGTCTACCATCCTTGTACCTGTTGAGTTTCAGCTGAACTATCTTGACGTACAAATTCATTGTCAAATTGGGCATTAAATTTGTGGATGGAGGTGACTAGTGTTGTCCCGTCTTGAGTACTGCTCAGTACTCACTTCCCCCTTCAGAGCAGGAGAGATTGCTGAAATAGAGGGAATACAGAGAACATATACGGCACGCATAGACGCGATAAAGCACCTAAATTATTGAGATCGTCTCAAAGTTCTCCAAATGTTCTCCAGTAGAAAGACGACGAGAGAGATACCAAATAATATACACATGGAAAATACTGGAGGGCCAGGTCCCTAATCTACACAGTAATATAACAACGTACTGGAGTGAACGATATGGAATTAAATGCAGAACAGAACCAGTGAAGAGCAGAGGTGCCATAGGCACAGAGAACTCCCTAAACGTTAGGTCGTCAGACATTATTATTCCCAAATCCTTTACATGTTGCTTTCCTACTTTGGGCAGATTTGATTGTGTTTTGTAACCTGTATTATGTTTAAGGTCCTCATTTTTACCGTACCTGAGTACCTGTTAAACATCATGTTACTCTCCGCTGCCCAGTCGAAAGTTTTTTAACATCTGCCTGTAGTTTTTCAACGTCTTCAGCAGAGATAATTTTCATACTGATTTTTGTGTCATCTGCAAAGGATGATATGAAGCTGTGACTTGTATTTTTCTCTATATCTGAGAATAAGGAAAAGCAATGGTGCTTGTGTCTTGTCGATGATGTCTAGTCGTATGACTATCTTCGTAGTCACAAACTTCGAATTGTTAAACGTCGCTTATCAATGGAAATCACAAATAAAAAAGTTCCAGATAATACACATTGCAAATAAATAAACAGACCATTCCCCATAATCCTTGACAACCGGCCGATCCAACATGCAGAAGTTGGCATAATACTGGGGACCGCAGAATCAATGGATCAATAGAACAGGTAAAAAATTTAATGTAAAGGACAGATTAAACAAGGCAGAAGGCAAGGCAAGCAGCCTTAGAAAAACCGAGGAGATTCCGAAGCTTCAGTACATACAGCTATCCTTATAAAGGGCTGTGAAGTCCCGCCCTCACCTAGAATACCCCCCCCCCCTCCCCAGTACCACTACACACCATAAAGAAACTAACATGCAGAAACTGCAAGCAGTACAAAATAAGGCGCTAAGGAGAGCAGCAAAACACCGTCCACCATATGATCAGACAATCCAGGAGCTCCATGAACTCCTGAAGATACAGCCACTAAACATCAGACTGCAGCACCAAGCCATCAGGGTGTGGAACACCACCGAAATGTTAGAGGACCCAATGTTAGAAAGATTGCTCCAAGATGAGACGCCCCGCTCCCACAGCTGGTGGCCCAAGATGAGACGCCCCGCTCCCCGCTCCCACAGCTGGTGGCCCAAGATGAGACGCCCCGCTCCCCGCTCCCACAGCTGGTGGCCCAAGATGAGACGCCCCGCTCCCACAGCTGGTGGCCCAAGATGAGACGCCCCGCTCCCACAGCTGGTGGCCCAAGATGAGACGCCCCGCTCCCACAGCTGGTGGCCCAAGATGAGACGCCCCGCTCCCACAGCTGGTGGCCCAAGATGAGACGCCCCGCTCCCACAGCTGGTGGCCCAAGATGAGACGCCCCGCTCCCACAGCTGGTGGCCCAAGATGAGACGCCCCGCTCCCACAGCTGGTGGCCCAAGATGAGACGCCCCGCTCCCACAGCTGGTGGCCCAAGATGAGACGCCCCGCTCCCACAGCTGGTGGCCCAAGATGAGACGCCCCGCTCCCACAGCTGGTGGCCCAAGATGAGACGCCCCGCTCCCACAGCTGGTGGCCCAAGATGAGACGCCCCGCTCCCACAGCTGGTGGCCCAAGATGAGACGCCCCGCTCCCACAGCTGGTGGCCCAAGATGAGACGCCCCGCTCCCACAGCTGGTGGCCCAAGATGAGACGCCCCGCTCCCACAGCTGGTGGCCCAAGATGAGACGCCCCGCTCCCACAGCTGGTGGCCCAAGATGAGACGCCCCGCTCCCACAGCTGGTGGCCCAAGATGAGACGCCCCGCTCCCACAGCTGGTGGCCCAAGATGAGACGCCCCGCTCCCACAGCTGGTGGCCCAAGATGAGACGCCCCGCTCCCACAGCTGGTGGCCCAAGATGAGACGCCCCACTCCCACAGCTGGTGGCCCAAGATGAGAAGCCCCGCTCCCACAGCTGGTGGCCCAAGATGAGACGCCCCACTCCCACAGCTGGTGGCCCAAGATGAGACGCCCCGCTCCCACAGCTGGTGGCCCAAGATGAGACGCCCCGCTCCCACAGCTGGTGGCCCAAGATGAGACGCCCCACTCCCACAGCTGGTGGCCCAAGATGAGACGCCCCGCTCCCACAGCTGGTGGCCCAAGATGAGACGCCCCACTCCCACAGCTGGTGGCCCAAGATGAGACGCCCCGCTCCCACAGCTGGTGGCCCAAGATGAGAAGCCCCGCTCCCACAGCTGGTGGCCCAAGATGAGAAGCCCCGCTCCCACAGCTGGTGGCCCAAGATGAGAAGCCCCGCTCCCACAGCTGGTGGCCCAAGATGAGACGCCCCGCTCCCACAGCTGGTGGCCCAAGATGAGACGCCCCGCTCCCACAGCTGGTGGCCCAAGATGAGACGCCCCACTCCCACAGCTGGTGGCCCAAGATGAGACGCCCCGCTCCCACAGCTGGTGGCCCAAGATGAGACGCCCCGCTCCCACAGCTGGTGGCCCAAGATGAGACGCCCCGCTCCCACAGCTGGTGGCCCAAGATGAGAAGCCCCGCTCCCACAGCTGGTGGCCCAAGATGAGACGCCCCACTCCCACAGCTGGTGGCCCAAGATGAGACGCCCCGCTCCCACAGCTGGTGGCCCAAGATGAGACGCCCCACTCCCACAGCTGGTGGCCCAAGATGAGAAGCCCCGCTCCCACAGCTGGTGGCCCAAGATGAGAAGCCCCACTCCCACAGCTGGTGGCCCAAGATGAGAAGCCCCGCTCCCACAGCTGGTGGCCCAAGTTGAGACGCCCCGCTCCCACAGCTGGTGGCCCAAGATGAGAAGCCCCGCTCCCACAGCTGGTGGCCCAAGATGAGACGCCCCGCTCCCCGCTCCCACAGCTGGTGGCCCAAGATGAGAAGCCCCGCCCCACAGTACATAATTCCTTGATGAAATATTGATCAGAACCCCCCCCCCTTAGAATAAACAATAAAACAAAGCCTTAAACAGAACATTAAAACGTGTGACAGTATCCGAGGGTATATGGAACGCGTCAGGCTGCAAGCAGCCGCGTCCAACAGCCTGGTTGACCAATCCAGCAATCGGGCCTCGGGGCCGTTGATCCCCGGAAGCTACGCAAGGTAGGCAAAGTATATGAAGTGCTACATAGGATTCATCCATATATGATGAAACACATGTGAAGAACCTCTCACACACTCACAGCTCCCTGACAAGAGGGAGCCAGCTTAGCTTAGCTGCCAACACCCACACATGGTGTCAGCAAGGCGGACAGCCCGCCTGCTTTCATACCTCTCACTGTATTTCCCACTTCCAAAATGAATCCTTTGCGTGAGCCATTAGATCAATTCCTGCCGGACCCGCCGGGTTGTACTGGGTATGAGGGTATGGGAGGAGGAGGCCTGGTCGGGGACCGGGCCGCCGGCACGTTGAGCCCCAAAACCATGACAGGTGTGGTGGCAAGGAATGCGTGCGGCTGCAAGCAACAGCCTGGCGGAGCAGATTATCACGCAGCCCGGCCTCTTACACATTACGTCGCTTCTCGCTCGTATGCGCTACGGACAAAAATGGACGTAATTTGAAAATGAAAAATAATTGAAAATAAATTTTGGAATTTGTTTTCTCTAAACCAGCAAGTTAGGGGTCGTCTGGTAGGTTAGGAGGGCAGGAAGTTCTCATAAGGTTTCAAAACGTCATGAAAATCGTTAATTGAAAGTTTCCTCTCCTAACCTAACAGCCTAACCCTGAGGACCCAAAACAGAAAACGGGACAACACGTCACTTTCACGAGCCGATCTCAATTTAAATTACGTCCTTTTTTTTTTTTAGCCAGAGTGAGCATACGAGCGAAAAGCGACGGAATTTGTAAGAGGCCGGGCTGTCAAGCGGGGCCGGGCTGTCAGAGGGCCGGGGCCTGGCCTGGGCATGAGAGGAAGAGCACCGTGTACAGCACGTGTAGGCAAGGTTGGTGGAGGAGGTTCTCCAGAGCCCTAGGTTATGGCCGCCTTATCACTCGATCCCTCACCTTAATGCTCGGTAAATGTGGAACCTTTTACTTTGTGTGCTCTTCTATCCCCGCTCCTTCCCACCACCTGCCCCCCCCACCACCCCCCCCCCCCTCCGGGGGAACCCAGGCCCTTCACACCCCACCACCACCCCCCCTCCCGGGGGAACCCAGGCCCTTCACACCCCACCACCACCCCCCCTCCCGGGGGAACCCAGGCCCTTCACCCCCCCCCCCCCGGAGAGAACCCCAGTCATTCAAACTGAACCAAAACTGGTCAAGGCCAGGAGACATTTATCGGGATTAGCATCAATTTAATGAGAGACGGTGAGTGGGGAGGTGGGGGCCTCCCGGGGTGGGGGGGGGGGGGAGGGTCAGGTTACGGGCCTTTGACCCCCCCCCACCCTCCCTCCCCTTTCATGGAAGGTCTCCTACCCGGGAGTGGAGATGATGAGGGCGAGAACAAGACCAGCCAGAGAGAGAGAGAACAAGACCAGCCAGAGAGAGAGAGAGAGAGAGAGAACAAGACCAGCCAGAGAGAGAGAGAGAGAGAGAGAACAAGACCAGCCAGAGAGAGAGAGAGAGAGAGAGAACAAGACCAGCCAGAGAGAGAGAGAGAGAGAGAGAGAGAGAGAACAAGACCAGCCAGAGAGAGAGAGAGAGAGAGAGAACAAGACCAGCCAGAGAGAGAGAGAACAAGACCAGCCAGAGAGAGAGAGAGAACAAGACCAGCCAGAGAGAGAGAGAGAACAAGACCAGCCAGAGAGAGAGAGAGAACAAGACCAGCCAGAGAGAGAGAGAGAACAAGACCAGCCAGAGAGAGAGAACAAGACCAGCCAGAGAGAGAGAACAAGACCAGCCAGAGAGAGAGAACAAGACCAGCCAGAGAGAACAAGACCAGCCAGAGAGAGAGAGAACAAGACCAGCCAGAGAGAGAGAGAGAACAAGACCAGCCAGAGAGAGTGAGAACAAGACCAGCCAGAGAGAACAAGACCAGCCAGAGAGAGAGAGAACAAGACCAGCCAGAGAGAGAGAGAACAAGACCAGCCAGAGAGAGAGAGAACAAGACCAGCCAGAGAGAGAGAGAGAACAAGACCAGCCAGAGAGAGAGAGAGAACAAGACCAGCCAGAGAGAGAGAGAGAACAAGACCAGCCAGAGAGAGAGAGAGAACAAGACCAGCCAGAGAGAGAGAGAGAACAAGACCAGCCAGAGAGAGAGAGAGAACAAGACCAGCCAGAGAGAGAGAGAGAACAAGACCAGCCAGAGAGAGAGAGAGAACAAGACCAGCCAGAGAGAGAGAGAGAGAACAAGACCAGCCAGAGAGAGAGAGAGAGAACAAGACCAGCCAGAGAGAGAGAGAGAACAAGACCAGCCAGAGAGAGAGAGAGAACAAGACCAGCCAGAGAGAGAGAACAAGACCAGCCAGAGAGAGAGAGAACAAGACCAGCCAGAGAGAGAGAGAACAAGACCAGCCAGAGAGAGAGAGAGAACAAGACCAGCCAGAGAGAGAGAGAGAGAGAGAACAAGACCAGCCAGAGAGAGAGAGAGAGAACAAGACCAGCCAGAGAGAGTGAGAACAAGACCAGCCAGAGAGAGAGAGAGAACAAGACCAGCCAGAGAGAGAGAGAGAACAAGACCAGCCAGAGAGAGAGAGAGAACAAGACCAGCCAGAGAGAGAGAGAACAAGACCAGCCAGAGAGAGAGAGAGAGAGAACAAGACCAGCCAGAGAGAGAGAGAGAGAGAACAAGACCAGCCAGAGAGAGAGAGAGAACAAGACCAGCCAGAGAGAGAGAGAGAGAGAACAAGACCAGCCAGAGAGAGAGAGAGAGAACAAGACCAGCCAGAGAGAGAGAGAGAGAGAACAAGACCAGCCAGAGAGAGAGAGAGAGAGAACAAGACCAGCCAGAGAGAGAGAGAGAACAAGACCAGCCAGAGAGAGAGAGAGAACAAGACCAGCCAGAGAGAGAGAGAGAACAAGACCAGCCAGAGAGAGAGAGAGAGAAAAAGACCAGCCAGAGAGAGAGAGAGAACAAGACCAGCCAGAGAGAGAGAGAGAACAAGACCAGCCAGAGAGAGAGAGAGAGAACAAGACCAGCCAGAGAGAGAGAGAGAGAACAAGACCAGCCAGAGAGAGAGAGAGAGAACAAGACCAGCCAGAGAGAGAGAGAGAGAACAAGACCAGCCAGAGAGAGAGAGAGAGAACAAGACCAGCCAGAGAGAGAGAGAGAGAACAAGACCAGCCAGAGAGAGAGAGAGAGAACAAGACCAGCCAGAGAGAGAGAGCGAGAACAAGACCAGCCAGAGAGAGAGAGAGAACAAGACCAGCCAGAGAGAGAGAGAGAACAAGACCAGCCAGAGAGAGCGAGAACAAGACCAGCCAGAGAGAGAGAGAGAACAAGACCAGCCAGAGAGAGAGAGAACAAGACCAGCCAGAGAGAGAGCGAGAACAAGACCAGCCAGAGAGAGAGAGCGAGAACAAGACCAGCCAGAGAGAGAGAGAACAAGACCAGCCAGAGAGAGAGAGAACAAGACCAGCCAGAGAGAGAGAGAACAAGACCAGCCAGCCAGAGAGAACAAGACCAGCCAGAGAGAGAGAGAACAAGACCAGCCAGAGAGAGAGAGAACAAGACCAGCCAGAGAGAGAGAACAAGACCAGCCAGAGAGAGAGAGAACAAGACCAGCCAGAGAGAGAGAACAAGACCAGCCAGAGAGAGAGAGAACAAGACCAGCCAGAGAGAGAGAGAACAAGACCAGCCAGAGAGAGAGAACAAGACCAGCCAGAGAGAGAGAACAAGACCAGCCAGAGAGAGAGAACAAGACCAGCCAGAGAGAGAGAGAACAAGACCAGCCAGAGAGAGAGAGAACAAGACCAGCCAGAGAGAGAGAACAAGGCCACCGAGAGAATGGGAAGGAAAAGCTTTATTCAGGGAAGATTACCTGTTGCTGGTTTCAGGAGTTGTGGTAATGGAGACCTGGCGTGAGGCAAGTACTGTGACCATGTGGGAGGTGGTGGGTAGAGGAACTCTGAGGGGCAGCTGAGGGCAGACAAGCAGGGGGCGGGGCAGGGCAGAGGGCAGGGCAGGGGCGGGTCAGGGCAGGGGGCGGGGCAGGGTCAGGGGACAGGGCACGTGCGGGTCAAGGCATGGGGCCGGTCAAGGCAGGGGGCCGGGCAGGGTCAGGGGGCAGGGGAGGGGAGGGGAGGGGAGGGCAGGCCAGGGGGGCAGAGGGCAGGGGGGCAGAGGGCAGGGGGGGCAGAGGGCAGGGGGGGCAGAGGGCAGGGGGGGCAGAGGGCAGGGGGGGCAGAGGGCAGGGGGGGCAGGGGGGGGGCAGAGGGGGGACGGGGGGGGGGCAGGGGCGGGAAGGGCAGGGCAGGAGCTGGTGAGGGGGAGGGCAGGGCAGGAGCTGGTGAGGGGGAGGGCAGGGCAGGAGCTGGTGAGGGGGAGGGCAGGGTAGGAGCTGGTGAGGGGGAGGGCAGGGCAGGAGCTGGTGAGGGGGAGGGCAGGGCAGGAGCTGGTGAGGGGGAGGGCAGGGCAGGAGCTGGTGAGGGGGAGGGCAGGGCAGGAGCTGGTGAGGGGGAGGGCAGGGCAGGAGCTGGTGAGGGGAGGCCGGAAGTGGCTCGCTAGTGATACGAGCTTACCCTGGAGGGGAGGAGGGGAGCTGGGAGGGGGCGACCCACTCCCTCCCTAACACACGACCCCCCCACCCACCCTTACCGTGTACATTACCCACCACTCCCACCTCTTACTTACCTATAATAAAGGGCAGGGGGGGGGCGAGGTTAAGGGGAGAGGGGCGGGGGAGAGGGGCGGGGGCGAGGTTAAGGGGAGAGGGGCGGGGGCGAGGTTAAGGGGGGAAGAGGGGGCAGGTTAAGGGGGGGAGAGAGGGGGGCAGGTTAAGGGGGGGGAGAGAGAGGGGGCAGGTTAAGGGGGGGGGAGAGAGGGGGGCAGGTTAAGGGGGGGGGGAGAGAGGGGGGCAGGTTAAGGGGGGGGGGGGAGAGAGAGGGGGCAGGTTAAGGGGGGGGAGAGAGAGGGGGCAGGTTAAGGGGGGAGAGAGAGGGGGCAGGTTAAGGGGGGGAGAGAGAGGGGGCAGGTTAAGGGGGGGAGAGAGAGGGGGCAAGTTAAGGGGGGAGAGAGAGAGGGGCAAGTTAAGGGGGGGGAGAGAGAGGGGCAAGTTAAGGGGGGAGAGAGAGAGGAGCAAGTTAAGGGGGGAGAGAGGGGCAGGTTAAGGGGGGAAGAGAGAGAGGGGCAGGTTAAGGGGGAAGAGAGAGAGGGGCAGGTTAAGGGGGGAAGAGAGAGGGGGGCAGGTTAAGGGGGGGAGAGAGAGGGGGGGCAGGTTAAGGGGGGGAGAGAGAAGGGGGGGCAGGTTAAGGGGGGGAGAGAGAGGGGGCAGGTTAAGGGGGGGAGAGAGGGGGGGCAGGTTAAGGGGGGGAGAGAGAGGGGGGCAGGTTAAGGGGGGAGAGAGAGGGGGGCAGGGTAAGGGGGGAGAGAGAGGGGGGCAGGTTAAGGGGGGGAGAGAGGGGGGGGCAGGTTAAGGGGGGGAGAGAGGGGGGGCAGGTTAAGGGGGGGAGAGGGGGGGCAGGTTAAGGGGGGGAGAGGGGGGGCAGGTTAAGGGGGGGAGAGGGGGGCAGGTTAAGGGGGAGAGGGGGGCAGGTTAAGGGGGGAGAGGGGGGGCAGGTTAAGGGGGGAGAGGGGGGGGGCAGGTTAAGGGGGGAGAGGGGGCAGGTTAAGGGGGGGGAGAGGGGGCAGGTTAAGAGGGGGGAGAGGGGACAGGTTAAGAGGGGGGAGAGGGGGCAGGTTAAGGGGGGAGAGAGAGAGGGGGCAGGTTAAGGGGGGAGAGAGAGAGGGGGCAGGTTAAGGGGGGAGAGAGAGAGGGGGCAGGTTAAGGGGGAGAGAGAGAGAGGAGGGGGGGCAGGTTAAGGGGGGGAGAGAGAGAGAGAGGGGGCAGGTTAAGGGGGGAGAGAGAGAGAGAGGGGCAGGTTAAGGGGGGAGAGAGAGAGAGGGGCAGGTTAAGGGGGGAGAGAGAGAGAGGGGCAGGTTAAGGGGGGAGAGAGAGAGGGGCAGGTTAAGGGGGGAGAGAGAGAGGGGCAGGTTAAGGGGGGAGAGAGAGAGGGGCAGGTTAAGGGAGGAGGGAGAGAGAGAGGGGCAGGTTAAGGGGGGAGAGAGTGGGGGGCAGGTTAAGGGGGGGGGGAGAGTGGGGGGCAGGTTAAGGGGGGAGAGAGTGGGGGGCAGGTTAAGGGGGGAGAGAGTGGGGGGGGCAGGTTAAGGGGGGAGAGAGTGGGGGGCAGGTTAAGGGGGGGAGAGAGTGGGGGGCAGGTTAAGGGGGGGAGAGAGTGGGGGGCAGGTTAAGGGGGGAGAGAGTGGGGGGCAGGTTAAGGGGGGAGAGAGTGGGGGGCAGGTTAAGGGGGGAGAGAGTGGGGGGCAGGTTAAGGGGGGAGAGAGAGAGGGGCAGGTTAAGGGGGGAGAGAGAGAGGGGCAGGTTAAGGGGGGAGAGAGAGGGGGGGAGAGTGGGGGGCAGGTTAAGGGGGGAGAGAGTGGGGGGCAGGTTAAGGGGGGAGGGGGAGAGTGGGGGCAGGTTAAGGGGGGGAGAGAGAGAGGGGCAGGTTAAGGGGGGAGAGAGAGAGGGGCAGGTTAAGGGGGGAGAGAGAGAGGGGCAGGTTAAGGGGGGAGAGAGAGAGGGGCAGGTTAAGGGGGGAGAGAGAGAGGGGGCAGGTTAAGGGGGGGAGAGAGAGAGAGGGGCAGGTTAAGGGGGGAGAGAGAGAGAGAGGGGGGGGGCAGGTTAAGAGGGGGGCAGGTTAAGAGGGGGGGGGCAGGTTAAGGATGAGCTGGTGGGTGTCAAGTGTGGTGTAGTGTGTCATCCGCGACACTTGACACCTGGCGACAGCGATGACAACCTCGTTCGATTTAATGCTTTTATTATGGCGGCCATCAACACGGTGAGGAGGAGCACCGGTACACATGCTCCCCCGTGTACATGGAGGCTACAACACGTGAACCCCCGCCCTATATCTGGCCAGCCTCACCCCGCCACAGGTGCACTGAGTACTGTACAACCACTCACCCCACATGTTCCTGGAAGTTTTGATCCGAGGGGCGAGATTATTGGGCAGCGTCACCCATCCTGTGAGTGGACACACCGCCATAGTGACAGTGACAATGATAAATTCCAGGTACTCAGGTACGGTAAAAATGAGGACCTTAAACATAATACAGGGTACAAAACAATCAAATGTGCCTATAGTAGGAAAGCAGCATGTAAAGGATTTGAGAATAATGTTCGACGACCTAACGTTTAGGGAGCATAACCGAGCAAATATTGTCAACCAGAAAAATGATCGGATGGAATACGAGAACTTTCAAATCCAGGGATCCCATCACAATGGTTGTACTCTTCAAGTCACTTGTGTTGTCCCGTCTTGAGTACTGCTCAGTACTCACTTCCCCCTCAGAGCAGGAGAGATTGCTGAAATAGAGGGAATACAGAGAACATATACGGCACGCATAGACGCGATTAAAGCACCTAAATTATTGGGATCGTCTCAAAGCTCTCCAAATGTACTCTCTAGAAAGAGGACGAGAGAGAGATCAAATAATATACACCTGGAAGATACTGGAGGGCCAGGTCCCAAATCTACACAGTAAAATAACAACGTACTGGAGTGAACGATATGGAAGAAAATGCAGAATAGAACCAGTGAAGAGCAGAGGTGCCATAGGCACAATCAGAGAACACTGTATAAACATCAGAGGTCCACGGTTGTTCAACACCCTCCCAGCGAGCATAAGAAATATTGCCGGAACAACAGTGGACATCTTCAAGAGGAAACTAGATTTATTCCTCCAAGGAGTCCTGGATCAACCGGGCTGTGGTGGGTATGTGGGCCTGCGGGCCGCTCCAAGCAACAGCCAAGTGGACCAAATTCTCAAGTCAAGCCTGGCCTCGGGCCGGGCTTGGGGAGTAGAAGAACTCCCAGAACCCCATCAACCAGGTAATCAACCAGGTAAACAGTATTGGGCAGCGTCACTCATCCTGTGAGTGGACACACCGCCATAGTGACAGTATTGGGCAGCGTCACTCATCCTGTGAGTGGACACACCGCCATAGTGACAGTATTGGGCAGCGCCACTCATCCTGTGAGTGGACACACCGCCATAGTGACAGTATTGGGCAGCGTCACTCATCCTGTGAGTGGACACACCGCCATAGTGACAGTATTGGGCAGCGTCACTCATCCTGTGAGTGGACACACCGCCATAGTGACAGTATTGGGCAGCGTCACTCATCCTGTGAGTGGACACACCGCCATAGCAGCATGTACAACACTCCCCTATAAGAACAAAACCCGCTGGGTTGTTCATCCTGTCACTTGTACCCAGACACAGCTGGGACTTGCTTAACTGTCTCAAGTGAACAGCTTGCTCTACTACCTGTGGCGGGTGTGTCATGTGGCCAGGTGGGTGTGACCGTCCTAGAGTGGGTGGAGAGACAACGTGGAAATAATTACCACCATTTTCAATCTTAGAGCAGTAGCTCAAGGCAATGGACTCAACATAACCCTAAACTGGATCCCATCCCATGTTGGAACCCCAAGTTACATATATAATAATCCAACCCAGCCTAGAGTACATAAAAATCACCACCACCAAAGCTCTCACACCTCAACAAAGCCCCATCGACACCAGAGTAGTATAGCTGAAGGTTCGCCCTCTGCAATATGGTATCTTCAGGCCACCAAGTTAGACAGGTTAAATATCCCGAAAGGAATCCACAGGGAAGTAGCAGTTCGGTTATATAGACTACGTCTAGGTTACAGATGCAAGTGGGAGATTGGTGAACCCCGACAGAGAGAGTGCATCTTCTGCCAAACTGTCACAGGAAATCCACTACTTCACTATCTCCTGGAATGTGAAGCAACCAACGACCTTAGAAGAGCTTTAAGAGTCCCTGACTCTAGCAGTAACCAGCCTGAAGCCATCAACACTGCCACTCTCCTGGTCACAAAAGGTGTCCAGCAGCTGAACCCATCATAAACTGTCAAGCAGTGTCCTCACCCGGGATACCAGCCACATAGTAAGGACTGACGATTTAAAAGCGACCACAGCACGTGTGCATTCACGCTGTAAAAGCTGTGGTCCTTTCACGACCGAAGATCACATTCACTCCAAAATATCTACCACTTACGGGTTATTCATGCCCGTGCCACCTCTAGGGTGGCTTAGTCATCGTCAACCATTGGGTTGAGAGCCCATGACTGAACCTGGAGTAACCGTCTCCTACCTCACCACCGTAGTATTAACAGAGCACAGTATTGCCTCCACTCTCTGACAGCACCGCTCCTGTGCCAGGTAAGTCCACTACGGTCTCACCATAGCCCGTGCTACTTGCAACTTGTTCCGAGTAGCTGAATCTATAACAACAACAACATGCCTCCACCCTTATGGTCTTACACTAGGCCAGGCTCCTCTACAACTCCCAGGTGACCAGGTATCCTTTGCACCAGGTGATCCAGTTGAGAGTTGAGGGCCGTGTTTACCCCAAGACGCCTCCCAGGGGGTAGGAGGGGCCGGAGCTACGCCACCAACACAAGGACGAGGGCGGAGTGAAGCAACGGCGCCCACCCGTTGCTACCAACGGGGAAGGAACGACATTTTAACGGGGCTCTTCTGCCCATTCTAACAGTTGTCTACACATTACCCAACCTGTTCTCATTTTCTCAGAAAAAAACGTATCAAGGCTTTACTGGCAATGTCAACATAGCTGTCTATCACACATTTATACCTTAGCATCTGAAAAACACCTTTTCAGATGTGACAGGCTACAGGGTGGGGTCAGCCTGTACACCACAGGCTACAGGGTGGGGTCAGCCTGTACACCACAGGCTACAGGGTGGGGTCAGCCTGTACACCACAGGCTACAGGGTGGGGTCAGCCTGTACACCACAGGCTACAGGGTGGGGTCAGCCTGTACACCACAGGCTACAGGGTGGGGTCAGCCTGTACACCACAGGCTACAGGGTGGGGTCAGCCTGTACACCACAGGCTACAGGGTGGGGTCAGCCTGTACACCACAGGCTACAGGGTGGGGTCAGCCTGTACACCACAGGCTACAGGGTGGGGTCAGCCTGTACACCACAGGCTACAGGGTGGGGTCAGCCTGTACACCACAGGCTACAGGGTGGGGTCAGCCTGTACACCACAGGCTACAGGGTGGGGTCAGCCTGTACACCACAGGCTACAGGGTGGGGTCAGCCTGTACACCACAGGCTACAGGGTGGGGTCAGCCTGTACACCACAGGCTACAGGGTGGGGTCAGCCTGTACACCACAGGCTACAGGGTGGGGTCAGCCTGTACACCACAGGCTACAGGGTGGGGTCAGCACAGGCTACAGGGTGGGGTCAGCCTGTACACCACAGGCTACAGGGTGGGGTCAGCCTGTACACCACAGGCTACAGGGTGGGGTCAGCCTGTACATCACAGGCTACAGGGTGGGGTCAGCCTGTACATCACAGGCTACAGGGTGGGGTCAGCCTGTACATCACAGGCTACAGGGTGGGGTCAGCCTGTACATCACAGGCTACAGGGTGGGGTCAGCCTCTACATCACAGGCTACAGGGTGGGGTCAGCCTCTACATCACAGGCTACAGGGTGGGGTCAGCCTGTACATCACAGGCTACAGGGTGGGGTCAGCCTGTACATCACAGGCTACAGGGTGGGGTCAGCCTGTACATCACAGGCTACAGGGTGGGGTCAGCCTGTACATCACAGGCTACAGGGTGGGGTCAGCCTGTACATCACAGGCTACAGGGTGGGGTCAGCCTGTACATCACAGGCTACAGGGTGGGGTCAGCCTGTACATCACAGGCTACAGGGTGGGGTCAGCCTGTACATCACAGGCTACAGGGTGGGGTCAGCCTGTACATCACAGGCTACAGGGTGGGGTCAGCCTGTACATCACAGGCTACAGGGTGGGGTCAGCCTGTACATCACAGGCTACAGGGTGGGGTCAGCCTGTACATCACAGGCTACAGGGTGGGGTCAGCCTGTACATCACAGGCTACAGGGTGGGGTCAGCCTGTACACCACAGGCTACAGGGTGGGGTCAGCCTGTACACCACAGGCTACAGGGTGGGGTCAGCCTGTACACCACAGGCTACAGGGTGGGGTCAGCCTGTACACCACAGGCTACAGGGTGGGGTCAGCCTGTACACAACAGGCTACAGGGTGGGGTCAGCCTGTACATAACAGGCTACAGGGTGGGGTCAGCCTGTACATAACAGGCTACAGGGTGGGGTCAGCCTGTACAGGCTACAGGGTGGGGTCAGCCTGTACGTAACAGGCTACAGGGTGGGGTCAGCCTGTACATAACAGGCTACAGGGTGGGGTCAGCCTGTACACAACAGGCTACAGGGTGGGGTCAGCCTGTACACAACAGGCTTCAGGGAGGGGTCAGCCTGTACACCACAGGCTACAGGGTGGGGTCAGCCTGTACACAACAGGCTTCAGGGTGGGGTCAGCCTGTACATCAAAGACACGCTCATCTGTACTGAGCTGCTAAACACCACAAATGATATAGTGGAAGTGCTGATAGTCAAAATAGAGATCCTAAATGTAGTTATTGTCCTTGTATATAAGTCACCGGAGGCAAACCCTCAGCAGTTTAAAGACCAACTAATGAAAATAGAACACTGCTTGGAAAACCTCACAAATCCAGCCCCGAACATCATCCTGCTTGGGGACTTCAACCTACGGCACCTGAAATGGAAGCACCTAGCTAATACAGTTATATCCGAGAGAATACCAGGAAGTAGCCTAAATGAACAGTCACATGCAAATGACCTGCTACGGATGTGCGACAGATTTGCCTTAAACCAGCAAATAGTAGAACCAACTAGGAAGGATAACACGCTGGACCTCATTTTCACTAATAATGATGAATTGATCAGGAACATAATGATTACAAATACCTGTTACTCAGATCACAACTTAATTGAAGTTATGACAACCATGGGGAGTAGACCTTCAGAACCAGTCCAGATTCCCGGTGGAGGAGATTTCAGCAAATTCAACTTCAATAATAAACAGATAAACTGGGAGCAAATAAACCAGGACTTCACAGAAATAAACTGGGAAGAACAGCTAGAAAATGTAAACCTGAACCAGTGCCTGGAAAAAATAAGCTCAGTAGCACTAGAAATATGTTCAAACCGCATACCCCTAAGAAAAAAGAGGAAGAGATGCAGATTGGAACGGGAAGGTCGTTCCCTGTATAGGCGAAGAAAACGAATCGCGGAACAACTTGAGAGTCGCACCCTATCTCAAGAACGGCGAAGAAGGTTAGGTAGAGAAATAGAAACAATTGAACTCAAGCTACAAGAATCATACAAAACCCAGGAGAGGCAAAGAGAGCAAAAGGCCATCAGTGAAATAGAGAGAAATCCGAAATATTTTTTCTCCTATGCAAAATCAATATCAAAAACCACATCTAGTATCGGGCCCCTGCGAAAGGGAGATGGAACTTTCACCGATGACAACAAAGAAATGAGCGAGCTACTGAGGACGCAGTACGACTCTGTTTTCAGCGAGCCACGCACTAAAGATTGATAACCCAAATGAATTGTTCATGGATATGATACCAACATCAAATTATATATCAGACGTCACCCTATCCCCACTGGATTTTGAAGAAGCCATAAAGAGTATGCCTATGCACTCTGCACCAGGCCCGTATTCTTGGAACTCCATATTCATCAAGAACTGTAAAAAACCACTATCGCAGGCCCTCCACATTCTGTGGAGACAAAGCCTAGATACTGGCGTTATCCCTGACATACTAAAAACAACAGAGATAGCACCACTCCATAAAGGAGGTAATAAGGCAGAGGCAAAAAATTACAGACCGATAGCACTAACATCACACATCATAAAAAATTTTGAGAGAGTGCTAAGAAGTAAGATCACAAAATACATGGAATCACAGCATCTCCATAACCCCGGACAACATGGTTTCAGAACAGGGCGCTCTTGCCTGTCGCAGTTGCTGGACCACTATGATATGGCATTAGATGCTATGGAAGACAAACATAACGCTGATGTAATTTACACAGATTTCGCAAAAGCTTTTGATAAATGTGACCATGGCGTTATTGCACATAAAATGCGTTCAAAAGGAATTACCGGAAAAATAGGCAGATGGATCTACAATTTCCTGACCAACAGAACCCAATGTGTAATAGTCAACAAAATAAAATGCGGCCCATTAACCGTGAAGAGCTCAGTCCCCCAGGGTACTGTGCTTGCTCCAGTAAAATTGCTGACCTGGAGAGCGTGCAGAGATCCTTTACTGCTAGAATTCACTCAGTAAAACAGAGGCACTCAGAGGCAGAGGAAGGGAGGGAGGGAGGGAGGATAAGCAGAGGGAGGGAGGGAGGATAAGCAGAGGGAGAGAGGAAGGATAAGCAGAGGGAGAGAGGGAGGATAAGCAGAGGGAGAGAGGGAGGATAAGCAGAGGGAGAGAGGGAGGGAGGATAAGCAGAGGGAGGGAGGATAAGCAGAGGGAGAGAGGGAGGATAAGCAGAGGGAGGGAGGAAGGAAAGCAGAGGGAGGGAGGAAGGAAAGCAGAGGGAGGGAGGAAGGAAAGCAGAGGGGCGTCCCAGGTGGAGGGAAGGGAGGGAGGCAGCTGTGGGTAGGGGCAGGTGGGCAGGACACGGCGGGCCAGCCATGGTAGCAGGGGTGGGCGCCCCATACCATAACACAACTATGGTGGAAGTTGTGGGCGAGCAGGAGGACCCGGGGGAGGGGGTGGTGGGGGTGTTCCTGGGCGGGCCCCTCCCTGGTCACCTCACCACACACACCTCACCACACACGCCTCACCACACACGCCTCACCACACACGCCTCACCACACACGCCTCACCACACACGCCTCACCACACACACCTCACCACACACACCTCACCACACACACCTCACCACACACACCTCACCACACACACCTCACCACACACACCTCACCACACACACCTCACCACACACACCTCACCACACACACCTCACCACACACACCTCACCACACACCTCACCACACACACCTCACACCGAGGTGGTGGGTGAGGGTCACCTGGCAGACCAGGCCAGCTGCCACACCACCCCCCCCCCTCAACCACCACAGCTGCTCCTCCGCATCCATTACCGTCTCCCTCTTCCCCATATTTCTTCACTTCCCTCCTATTTATTTCCTCCCTCACTCCTCCAAGCCAGCCAACACAGACGAGTGTGCCAGAGAGGCAGGCGACCATCACACTTTTCTTCCCGTCAAATCATGAATTATCAGACAGTGAGGTCTGATAATTCATAATTGATAATTTATAATTCATAACTGATAATTCATAATTGATAATTCATAACTGATAATTCATAATTGATAATTTTAACGCAGGCATTCAGTACAAAAGGTGGAAGCATTATCTTCCTTGGAGACTTCAATCTACCCAGTTTAAAATGGAGAATAGTAAACAATAACATTATAGCAGGAAGTCAACCTGGAAATAACCAACCACAGGTCAGAGAACTACTGAGATTCTGTGACAAATTCTCGCTCAGTCAGCAGATTACAGAACCAACTAGGAACGAGAACACGCTGGACCTGATATTCACGAACAATGATGAGCTAATCAGAGACATTACTGTCTCAGACACTACGTACTCGGACCACAAGCTCATTGAAGTACAAACTAACATTAATAACGGTAGTAGGCCCAAGAGAAACAACAAGCGAGAAGGGCTATTCAGTAAATTTTAATAATAAATTTTAATAATAAAAGGATAGACTGGGAGAAAATAAACAGTGACCTTACAAACATTCAGTGGAAAAATTTTCTAAGTAATAAAAATCCTACACAAGGAATAGAGAAACTGACTTCTGAAGCCTATGAAGTCTGTCTGAAACATGTTCCTTTGAGGAAAGCCAGAAAGAGGTCCAATGTAGAAAGAGAATGCAGACGACATTACAAAAGGAATAAAATTAACGGAAATGCTTAAGCAGACACGACTTTCCATACAAAGAAGGAATAATTTAAAACAGGGAGATTGAAGAAATCGAACAGAGACTGAAGCATTCATATCAGATTGAAGAAAGGCAACTAGAACAGAAAGCAATTAAAGAAATAAAGAAAAAAAAATATTTCTTCACATGTTAAATCAAAAGCAAAAACCACTGCCAGTATTGGACCTATTCGTACTAGTGAAGGTTCATACACGGAGGATGACAAAGAAGTTGGCGAAATCCTAAAAAAGCAGTATGAGGACATGTTTAGCACTCTGATACACAGCATGAAAGTGGAAGATCCGGATAACTTCTTTATGCGTGATATCCAAACCCCTGTAAATATAACTGATATCAACACGAGCTTGACAGATTTTGAAAGAGAAATTGACAACATGCCCATGCACTCATCCCCAGGTCCAGACTCATGGAATTCAACATTTATAAAGAAATGCAAAGTGCCGGTAGCACAGGCACTCAGTATAGTGTGGAGGAAGAGCTTGGACACGGGGGAGATACCAGATGCACTTATAGCAGCAGACATTGCCCCTCTACACAAGGGAGGGAGCAAGAATTATAGACCAGTTGCACTAACGTCCCACATAATAAAAGTATTTGAGAGTATGTTCAGGAGTCAGGTCACCAGTTTCATGGAGACCAATGACCTTCACAACCCAGGCCAACATGGATTTAGAGCGGGAAGATCGTGCCTCTCACAGCTACTTGATCACTACGACAAAGTCACTGAGGCATTAGAAGAAAAACAGAATGCTGATGTGGTATACACGGACATTTATCGAAAGCAAAGGCATTCGATAAATGTCAACCTGTTCTCTTACTAATTACGTCTGAATTTGGCCGTTTGCCCGTTTGACTGAAAATTGACAAAAAATTAAATTTTGATTTTTTTCTACAACCTCAAGTTAAGGGTCGTCTGGTAGGTTAGGAGGGCAGGAAATTCTCTTAAGGTTCCAAAACGTCATAAATACCGTTAATTGAAAGTTCTCTCTCCTAACCTAACCGAGTAAGCCAGAGGACAACAGAAAACGGGACAGTACGTCACTTTCGTGAGCCGATTTAATTTCAAATTACGTCAATTTTTGGTCATAGCGCGCATACGAGCGACACGCGATGTTATATTTAAGAGAACGAGTTGGAATGTGACCATGGAGTGATAGCACACAAAATGAGATCAATGGAAATAACTGGTAAAGTATGACGGTGGATAATCAATTTTCTGTCAAACAGAACACAGAGTAACAGTCGACCAAATAAAATCGAGTTCAAGCGCAGTTAAAGCTCTGTACCTCAGGGTACAGTCCTTGCACCACTATTTTTCCTTATTCACACATCAGATATAGACTGAAATAAAAATCACAGCTTCGTATCATCCTTCGCAGATGACACAAAAATCATACATAAATAAATGCATTATGTGTGGTGTCCTCTGAGGCAGAGAGAGAGAAAGACCTGGGGGTTGATATCACGCCAGACCTGTCCCCTGAAGCTCATATCAAGAGGATAACATCAGCAGCATATGCCAGGTTGGCTAACTTAAGAACGGCCTTTAGAAACTTGTGTAAGGAATCTTTCAGAACATTATATACCACATATGTCAGACCAATCCTGGAGTATGCAGCCCCAGCATGGAGTCCATATCTAGTCAAGCATAAGACTAAACTGGAAAAGGTTCAAAGGTTTGCCACCAGACTAGTACCCGAGCTGAGAGGTATGAGCTACGAGGAGAGACTAGGGGAAAAAAACCTCACTTCGTTGGAAGACTGAAGAGTTAGGGGGGGCATGATCACCACATTCAAGATTCTCAAGGGAATCGACAGGGTTGATAAAGACAGGCTATTTAACACAAGGGGCACACGCACTAGGGGACACAGGTGGAAACTGAGTGCCCAAATGAGCCACAGAGATATTAGAAAGAACTTTTTTTAGTGTCAGAGTGGTTGACAAATGGAATGCATTAGGAAGTAATGTGGTGGAGGCTGACTCCACACACAGTTTCAAGTGTAGATATGATAGAGCCCAGTAGGCTCAGGAACCTGTACACCTGTTGATCGACTGTTGAGAGGCGGGACCAAAGAGCTAAAGCTCAACCTCCGCAAGCACAAGTAGGTGAGTACACACACACTACATGCTAAAAAATCACATTGAACAACAACAAAAAACGGATTGCTTAAGGCGTGTTGGGGCGTGTGGTGATGATGAGAGCCAGCGTGGAGGGCCGGGGACAGGAAGACAGGAGTGGTCCAAGAGTGAGCCAGCGCTCAGTAAGCGTACTGTAGCGTGGCCAACGCTGCCTTCCCACCGCCTTGTATACAAATGGCCAGACATGTCTTTATGGCTTCCGTTCCTCCTCTTCCTCCTCCTGCCCCTTACCCGCCTGGTCTCTCTCTCCTCACCCAGACATTCTTTACCACACTAAAAGCTTTATGCACTAGGAAAGTGCACTAATTACCTGCGTACCGGGTCCGGACTGAAGACCAGTACTAGTTGGGTGGGTGGCCATACACTTACTACCTCCCTAAACCCTGGTAGAGTATACCAGCCTTCACAACACTACCACAATTGGCAACCTGGGGCCAGATTCACACAACAGTTACGCAAGTACTTACGAACATGTGTATGTCCTCATCTTTGGCGGCTTTGTTTACAATTATTAAACAGTTTACAAGCATGAACAGTTACCATTCATCTGTTGTTATTGTTATAAACAGCCTCTTGGTGCTTCGGAGCTCATTGTTTATAACAATAACAATAGTTGATTGGCAAGTTTTCTTGCTTGTAAACTGTTTAATAAATGTAACGAAAGCCGTCAAAGATTGAGGAAAGATGTACAGGTTTGTAAGTGTTTGCGTAACTGCTTCGTGAATCTGGTCGCCAGCAGATTATCAGCTGGGTACAATAGTCTTCACCAGCATACGACCCGGTTGATCAGTCCAGCAACCAGGCGGCCTGGTCGACGACCGGGCCGCGGGGTCGCTAAGTCCCGGAGGCACCTCAAGGTAACCTCAAGGTAGGCAAGGACCCATCCCCCCCCCCCCCCGGCACCAACCCCGAAAAATCACCACATTATGAACCCATCAATTACTACCAAACCAAGAGTGCCAATTTGGGTGCCATAGGGACTTACCTGTCCTGGGCGCCTACCTGTATAACCACTCAGCATGGAGCACATACCTGCAACATGGCGCCTACCTGTATAACCACTCAGCATGGAACACATACCTGCAACATGGCGCCTACCTGTATAACCACTCAGCATGGAGCACATACCTGCAACATGGCGCCTACCTGTATAACCACTCAGCATGGAACACATACCTGCAACATGGCGCCTACCTGTATAACCACTCAGCATGGAGCACATACCTGCAACATGGCGCTACCTGTATAACCACTCAGCATGGAGCACATACCTGCAACATGGCGCCTACCTGTATAACCACTCAGCATGGAGCACATACCTGCAACATGGCGCCTACCTGTATAACCACTCAGCATGGAGCACATACCTGCAACATGGCGCCTACCTGTATAACCACTCAGCATGGAGCACATACCTGCAACATGGCGCCTACCTGTATAACCACTCAGCATGGAGCACATACCTGCAACATGGAAGGGTAAACTTAGAACACAACCAAAGTGATGGCCATGCGGCATATACAATATTTCAAGGTTCATATGTGTGTGTATTCTGTGTAAACTGTTGACAGGAATCATGTCTTAATTGGAAAAAACTTGATCCACTGAATAAGTTTCATAATTTATCAAATATGTGTAGTGTAGGCCTATATAAAGCTGGTTAACCGAACTGCGTCTTGGCGTGACGGAATACTTCAATTGTTTAATTGTTTGGGGAGTAAGTGGCCCAGAGGTCTGGGGCCAGATTCACGAAAGCACTTACGAACGTGTACATCTTTCCTCAATCTTTGACGGCTTTGGTTACATTTATTAAACAGTTTACAAGCATGAAAACTTCCCAATCAACTGTTGTTATTGTTATAAACATCCTCCTGGTGCTTCGGAGCTCATTAACTGTTTAATAATTGGAAACAAAGCTGCCAAAGATTGAGAAAAGATGTACAGGTTCGTAAGTGCTTTCGTGAATCTGGCCCCCTGCTCTTCTTCCCCCCCCCCTCCCCCCCGACCTGTCATGTCACTCACATTAATATTTACCTAGATCTTACCTGGAAAGGGTATCTCAAAAGGAATCCAGAGGGAAGTAGCAGTTAGGTTATATAGACTACGTCTAGGTTACAGATGCAACTGGGAGATTGGTGAACCCCGACAGAGAGAGTGCATCTTCTGCCAAACTGTCACAGGAAATCCACTACTTCACTATCTCCTGGAATGTGAAGTAACCAACGACCTTAGAAGAGCTTTAAGAGTCCCTGACTCTAGCAGTAACCAGCCTGAAGCCATCAACACTGCCACTCTCCTGGTCACAAAAGGTGTCCAGCAGCTGGAGACCCATAATAAACTGTCAAGCAGTGTCCTCCCAAGCAATAGCAGCCTGACGATTAAATGCTACCTCAGCACACGGTATACATTTAATGAACAAAAATTCTACCACTTACGGGCTATTCATGCCCGTGCCACCTCTTGGGTGGCCTAATCTTCATCAATCAATCGGAAAGGGTCTAGTTCTTTTGCGCTGGTCGACTTGATAACGTTGTCCAACAAGTTGTGCTTGGAGCGGCCCGCAGGCCCACATGTCCACTACAGCCTGGTTGGTCCGGCACTTCTTGCAAGAACTTATCTAATAGTAGGAAGGTATCCATTAACCTCAGGAGACTATGGACTTGCACTCTGGTTGTTGGTCTGGAGTGGCCTCTCCAAGGCGCAAAGTCAGGGTAGGTTGATATGGAGAAGAAGCTGTTACCCAAGCAGCAGGTCCCCCCCGCCACGGCGCCGAAAGTCTCCAATAGAAAGGCAAACGCCAATACGATTGGTTCCAGCGCTGTCGCAGGAACTATGAGCTCCGGAGTTGACCTCGAAGTTGGTGAAAGAAGGCACAGGGACTCGAAACCCGGAGACCGCCGTGGTCGGGGCCGGAGAACAACGACACCATCAAGGGCAAGAACGACCCCAGCCTCCTGAAGCAGAGCCTGGGGGGGGCTACATGAGCCCCGGGAGGTGGACGGCCCGGTCCCGCACCTACGGGTTCCAGACAGAGATCGTCACAGCCCTCTTTCACCCGAGGCCGGCTTCCTCCAAGACTAAGCAGAAGGAAGAGTGATAATTATTAAATTATAATTGTTATTAGCATTGCTAATATTGGATTAACAATGGGTCTCTGGAATTGATCGTTCTCATAATCCATTCTATCATTTTCCTGACCGCCGCTATATTTGCTCGGTTAGGTTCACTAAATGTCACGTCGTCAGATATTATAATTCCCAGATCTTTTGCATGTTGCTTTCCTTCTATGATTGTTTCCTGTACCCTGTGTTTCGTTTAAGTTCCTCGTTTTCACCATACCTCAGTACCTGGAACTTGTCACCATTGAACATATTTTCAGTTGCCCAATCGAAAACTTTGTATCTGCCTGAAGTTTTCAGCGTCTTCTACAGAGAAAATTGACATGCTGATTTTTATATCATCTGCAGAGGATGACACGAAGCTGTGCCTAATATTGTTGTCTATATCCGAGATAAGAGCGAGAAATAGCAGTGGTGCAAAGACTGTGCCGTGGGGTACAGAGCGCAGCTTTTACTCAACAACCAGCAGCTTTTCCCAGGGAAAAGTGCAGCTCTCCAAGTGCACTTAGACTTTTCATTTGATTGACTGTTATTCTTGTGTTCACCTAAGTCTTGTAACCTGTGTTTTACAAAACATTCCCGATATCTCTGATTTCGTGACTGGTGGTGCTGGCCTCCACCCCGGGGCCCCCTGGTCCGGGGCCCCCTGGTCCGGGGCCCGCACCCGTCAAGCTCTCACCCCGCCGTGTTGACAGTGACCGGGCCGGATACATTCCATAATTGCAAGCCATCCTCCTGGAATGGTGGTGGTACCAATATGTGGTGATGGAGCCTCCACTAAGCCACTTGTACTTTATTGAAAACCGGAAAATAAACCTCAAGCTAAGATTACATTTCAAAGCTAAGTATATCACACACACTACACTACACACAGAAATCACAATTGCATGATGCATCAAATGAACAAATCCACAAGGGCAGTGACGAGGATTCGAACCTGCGTCCGAGAGCATCCCAGACGCTGCCTTAATGGACTGAGCTACGACATGGTCAACACTACGACATTTGTTCATTCGTACAGCACACATATTAGGCCTCAGGTAGTGTATTAGACCTATGATGATTATTAGGTTTCATTAGCAACAAATATAAAACGTTTCCGGTTTGTCCCAATTCAATAATACAAAAGTCAACTTTCTCCAACACAGTTACTGTAAGGACTTTCATTTTAGGAAAGTTTCGTAAATGACTAAGAACGACCTTGAAGCTGGAGGAAGAAGTAGGTGGTGGTGGTGGTATTTTGGCGAGGGAGAGAACGCCCAGGTCCTGACCGCCACACACCGCAGCTACACGAGCCACAGCCAGCTGACACTGACGCAGCTGGGAGTCAGGTCAGCGTCCACACACACACACACCCACACCCCCCCCCCACACACACACACACACACACACACCCAACCCACCCACACAGTGTGTGTGTGTGTGTACTCACCTATATGTACTCACCTATATGTGCTTGCAGGATCGAGCATTGACTCTTGGATCCCGCCTTTCTAGCTATCGGTTGTTTACAGCAATGACTCCTGTCCCATTTCCCTATCATACCTAGTTTTAAAAGTATGAATAGTATTTGCTTCCACAACCTGTTCCCCAAGTGCATTCCATTTTTCTACTACTCTCACGCTAAAAGAAAACTTCCTAACATCTCTGTGACTCATCTGAGTTTCCAGTTTCCACCCATGTCCCCTCGTTCTGTTATTATTACGTGTGAACATTTGATCTATTTCCACTTGTCAATTCCCCTGAGTATTTTATATGTCCCTATCATATCTC
>NC_059600.1:22946902-23004402 GCF_020424385.1 Procambarus clarkii
GCCCTACCACACCCATACTCTTCAAGACGCTAGTGCTCTCTACACAAGAATACTTATTATTATTAACATCATTATTGACACAATTACAATTTTGCGTAATCTGAGGATTTTGATAGTCTTATTAAAGTGAGAATAATGCTGGTATTCACTGTCACGCAGGACAGAGGGTCATACATAAGACAATAAGTCTAAACTGGAATACTGCTGCACAATGACACACCTTTTCAAACAAAATTGTTGACCTGGAGAGCGTGCAGAGATCCTTTACTGCTAGAATCCACTCAGTAAAACATCTAAACTACTGGGACCAACTAAAGAGCCTAAATCTGTGTTCTCTTGAGCGCAGGCGGGAGAGATACATAATAATTTACATGCGGAAAATATTAGAGTGGCTGGTCCCAAACCTGCACACAGAAATAACAGCACATGAGACCAGAAGGCATGGCAGGATGTGCAGAATACCCCCGTTGAAGAGCAGAGGTGCAACAGGTACTCTGAGAGAGAACTATCAACATCAGAAGCCCGAGACTGTTCAACACGCTTCCACTACACATAAGGGGCATAACTGGCCGACCCCTCACAGTGTTCAAGAGAGAACTATCAACATCAGAGGCCCGAGACTGTTCAACACGCTTCCACTACACATAAGGGGCATAACTGGCCGACCCCTCACAGTGTTCAAGAGAGAACTATCAACATCAGAGGCCCGAGACTGTTCAACACGCTTCCACTACACATAAGGGACATAACTGGCCGACCCCTCACAGTGTTCAAGAGAGAACTATCAACATCAGAGGCCCGAGGCTGTTCAACACGCTTCCACTACACATAAGGGGCATAACTGGCCGACCCCTCACAGTGTTCAAGAGAGAACTATCAACATCAGAGGCCCGAGACTGTTCAACACGCTTCCACTACACATAAGGGGCATAACTGGCAGACCCCTCACAGTGTTCAAGAGAGAACTATCAACATCAGAGGCCCGAGACTGTTCAACACGCTTCCACTACACATAAGGGGCATAACTGGTAGACCCCTCACAGTGTTCAAGAGAGAACTATCAACATCAGAGGCCCGAGACTGTTCAACACGCTTCCACTACACATAAGGGACATAACTGGCAGACCCCTCACAGTGTTCAAGAGAGAACTATCAACATCAGAGGCCCGAGACTGTTCAACACACGCTTCCACTACACATAAGGGGCATAACTGGCAGACCCCTCACAGTGTTCAAGAGAGAACTATCAACATCAGAGGCCCGAGACTGTTCAACACGCTTCCACTACACATAAGGGCATAACTGGTAGACCCCTCACAGTGTTCAAGAGAGAACTATCAACATCAGAGGCCCGAGACTGTTCAACACGCTTCCACTACACATAAGGGACGTAACTGGCCGACCCCTCACAGTGTTCAAGAGAGAACTGGACAAGCACCTCCAACTGATACCTGATCAACCAGACATATTCATATGTCAGGCTGCGAGCAGCCGCGTCCAACAGCCTGGTTGACCAGTCCAGCAACCGGGAGACCTGGTCGAGGACCGGGCCGCGGGGACGCTAAGCCCCGAAATCACCTCAAGGTAACCTCAAGGTAACCTCAAGATAATCCCTACACCTCATCAAGGCTCTCAAACTTCCTGCTCCTCGCCCACCGCGTGCCCCCCCCCCCCCCCCCCCACCTCGCCCACCGCGTCGGTGGGGTGAGAGGGAGACTGCCAGCCAGGTGAGAGGAAAGTAGTGGCGGAAGAGGAAGAGGGGTGGGAGAGAGGGGAGGAAGAGGGGTGGGAGAGAGGGGAGGAAGAGAGTGAGCCAACACGTGGAGGTGCTGGACAAACAAATGGTTACGGGTGGTCCAGGAATATGGTAATGAGCTTAAACTACCTCCTCTCTCAACACTGGGCCCCCCCTCACCCCCCCCAGGCCAGGCTAACTTACCAAACAAGAATGTAGACGACTACCTAATTACCATATCTTGCGGTGATTCCGAGGATCAACGTCCCCGCGGCCCGGTCTCTGACAAGGCCTCCTGGTTGCTGGACTGGTCAACCAGGCTGTTGGACACGGATGCTCGCAGCCTGACGTATGAGTCACAGCCTGGTTGATCAGGAATTCTTTGGAGGTGTTTATCCAGTTCTCTCTTGAACACTGTGAGGGGTCGGCCAGTTATGCCCCTTATGTGTAGTGGAAGCGTGTTGAACAGTCTCGGGCCTCTGATGTTGATAGTTCTCTCTCTGAGTACCTGTTGCACCTCTGCTCTTCAACGGGGGTATTCTGCACATCCTGCCATGCCTCCTGGTCTCATGTGGTGTTATTTCTGTGTGCAGGTTTGGGACCAGCCACTCTAATATTTTGCACTAATATCTCCGTAAAGAGCACTAGTATCTCTAATAGAACCAGTGAAGAGCAGAGGTGCCATAGGCACAATCAGAGAACACTGTATAAACATCAGAGGTCCGCGGTTATTCAACGTCCTCCCAGCGAGCATAAGAAATATTGCCGGAACAACCGTGGACATCTTCAAGAGAAAACTAAATTTTCTAAAAGTTCCGGACCAACCGGGCTGTGGTGGGTATGTGGGCCTGCGGGCCGCTCCAAGCAACAGCCTGGTGGACCAAACTCTCACAAGTCAAGCCTGGCCTCGGGCCGGGCTTGGGGAGTAGAACAACTCCCAGAACCCCATCAACCAGGTACCACTGGCATACGACCATTAGCATAAATATACAAGTTATCCAAGCTGTCGTTGTCTAGCAGCCGTGGCAGCTACTAGGACCAGGTACCTAAACAATCCGAATTTTCCCGAAATATTGGATTTTTCACTATTTGTCTTATACAATAGAATTGAAGGCTTTATCATTCCATGATTTGATTTTATATTTCGGCAGGGGTTACCAGATCAGCCAGGCTGTGAT
This sequence comes from Procambarus clarkii, assembly GCF_020424385.1. Classification (NCBI taxonomy): domain Eukaryota; kingdom Metazoa; phylum Arthropoda; class Malacostraca; order Decapoda; family Cambaridae; genus Procambarus; species Procambarus clarkii. Next base: position 22,949,816 of record NC_059600.1, read on the forward strand.
GGTTGGGTGGGCCTTCCGGGGGCACAACACTGCACCCTCACACACCACGCAATATCCAATGGGTTATGTTGAGGTTTTCTTGAGATGATTTCGGGGCGTTTTTTAGTGTCCCCGCGGCCCGGCCCTCGACCAGGTCTCCACCCCCAGGAGCAGCCCGTGACAGCTGACTAACACGGTAACGACAGCGTAACACGACAGGCACAGACAGCTCCCCTCTCCGACAGGACAGACAGGCACAGACAGCTCCCCTCTCCGACAGGACAGACAGGCACAGACAGCTCCCCTCTCCGACAGGACAGACAGGCACAGACAGCTCCCCTCTCCGACAGGACAGACAGGCACAGACAGCTCCCCTCTCCGACAGGACAGACAGGCACAGACAGCTCCCCTCTCCGACAGGACAGACAGGCACAGACAGCTCCCCTCTCCGACAGGACAGACAGGCACAGACAGCTCCCTCTCCGACAGGACAGACAGGCACAGACAGCTCCCCTCTCCGACAGGACAGACAGGCACAGACAGCTCCCCTCTCCGACAGGACAGACAGGCACAGACAGCTCCCCTCTCCGACAGGACAGACAGGCACAGACAGCTCCCTCTCCGACAGGACAGACAGGCACAGACAGCTCCCCTCTCCGACAGGACAGACAGGCACAGACAGCTCCCCTCTCCGACAGGACAGACAGGCACAGACAGCTCCCCTCTCCGACACGACAGACAGGCGAGGCGTCAAGACGACACCCACCAAACAGATACCAAGTGTCTTCTAAGGTAATGAGACGAGGAGGGTTGGCCTGTCCAGAGGAAAGAGCAGTCATCACTCCGGAGGGCAACTGACGACCACCAGACAAATGACGGGAAACGACCAGAGGCAGTAGGCAAAGCAACGGGGTGGGGGGGGGGAGGGGGGGAGACTTGAGTCAGATGAGCTAATACTCTGTCTCTCCCCCTCCCCACCCCCCTCTCCTTGTTTCATATGAATTGGAAATAGTTGAGTTCATTCATAATAACTCTTGTATAAAATTTGTGTGGATCCCATCCCATGTTGGAGTTGGAAAACATGACTTTGTAGATCAATTGGCCAATGAGGCTTGCAGGAAAGAAAACATTGATTATGACTTTGGACTATCTAATGCAGTTATTAGAAACATACAAATTAAAGAAATTAATTCAGATTTAGAACAGCTAAGATATGCCCAAAGACCTGAAAGCTGCAGTATTAAAAGTTATGACAAGTTTTGTAATAATAGGCATTTGTATGGTCAGCACAGTAACCGGACCAGGCAATGTGATGTAGTCATTGTGGTAATTCGCCTTGGCTATAGACACATCTGGCAGGTTAGTGAGGCTGAGCCACTACCAGAATACTCAGATTGTAAACTCTGTGATAAACCTTTAATGCATTCATTAGAACATTATATTGATGAATGTGAAACCGTAAAGGACTTTAGACCTCCTGGCCTCTTGTACCACCAACTGTGTAACTATTTCATTGACTCAGGTGTTCTGGACGACATCCTAACAAGTTATCCAAAATTTGCTTGTCCATTTTAAAGAATGAAGAACAATTTTTATTTATATTACTTCTAAGCTGTATCACTTATGAACCCATCCCTGCCCTTGTGTGGCAGTGCACAATAGAAAGTTGTTTTCACGTATCCATATATTAAAACATTGATTGTAACCATAATATATATATGCTTCAGCCTACAGTTTAGACCTATTGTCTTGTGTATGACCCTCTGTCCTGCGTGACAGTGAATACTAGCATTATCCTCACTTTAATAAGACCTATCAAAATCCTCAGATTAGGCAAAATTGTAATTAATTTTGTCAATAAAGATGTTAATAATAATAATAATAAGTTCATTCATTCATACGCTAAATAAATGATCTTTGGCTGGACACCAAGTATCGGGTGTAGATAAGTAAGCTGAGCAAATAGGCGAAACCTGTTGCACATTACCTGCTCCAGTCAGCCTAGCTAAGGCTGCTGGAATTGCAGAGTTGGAGGGCGTGCAAGAAATAGTTCCTGGACGAATTCTTTCAATAATCTCAAAATGATTGGAAATGCTTAAAATCCCTGAAATTTTGTTCCCTGAAACACCGCCTACTCTGCATCTGGAAAAGTTTAGACACACAACAATGAAATCATTCCTGGCGTGACCAAGAAGATTGTGCATTGTAGGACTAGAGTAACTGTGGCGGGAACCCTGGTTGATGGGGTTCTGGGAGTTGTTCTACTGCCCAAGCCCGGCCCGAGGCCAGGCTTGACTTGTGAGAGTTTGGTCCACCAGGCTATTGCTTGGAGCGGCCCGCAGGCCCACATACCCACGACAGCCGGGTTGGTCCGGAACTTTTAGAAAATTTAGTTTTCTCTTGAAGATGTCCACGGTTGTTCCGGCAATATTTCTTATAGTCGCTGGGAGGACGTTGAACAACCGCGGACCTCTGATGTTTATACAGTGTTCTCTGATTGTGCCTATGGCACCTCTGCTCTTCACTGGTTCTATTCTGCATTTTCTTCCATATCGTTCACTCCAGTATTATGTTATTTTACTGTGCAGATCTGGGACCTGGCCCTCCAGTATTTTCCATGTGTATATTATTTGATCTCTCTCTCGTCGTCTTTCTAGTGAGTACATTTGGAGAGCTTTGAGACGATCCCAATAATTTAGGTGCTTTATCTCGTCTATGCGTGCCGTATATGTTCTCTGTATTCCCTCTATTTCAGCAATCTCTCCTGCTCTGAAGGGGGAAGTGAGTACTGAGCAGTACTTAAGACGGGACAACACAAGTGACTTGAAGAGTACAACCATTGTGATGGGATCCCTGGATTTGAAAGTTTACGTAATCCATCCTATCATTTTTCTGGCTGACGCAATATTTGCTTGGTTATGCTCCCTAAACGTTAGGTCGCCAGACATCATTATTCCCAAATCCTTCACATGCCGTTTTCCTACTATGGACAGATTTGATTGTGTTTTGTGCCCTGTATTGTGTTTAAGGTTCTCGTTTTTACCGTATCTGAGTACCTGAAATTTATTACAAACATGCTTTCTTCTTCTGCCCAGTAAAAAACTATTAATATCTGTTTGTAGCTTTTCAATGTCTTCAGAAGAGGTAATTTTCATGCTGATTTTTGTGTCATCTGCGAAGGATGATACGAAGCTGACATTTTTTGTCTATATCTGATATGAGAATTAGTAAAAGCAGTGGAGCAAGGACTGTACCTTGAAGTACAGAGCTTTTAACTGCGCCTGGACTATTTTATTTGGTTGACTGTTACTCTTTGTGTTCTGTTCGACAGAAAACTGTGTATCCACCGTCCTACTTTACCAGTTATTTCCATTGACCTCAAATGTGACTCAATGGTCACATTTATCGAAAGCCTTTGCAAAATCCGTGTATACCACATCTGCATTCTGTTTTTCTTCTAATGCCTCAGTGACTTTGTCGTAGTGATCAAGTAGCTGTGAGAGGCATGATCTTCCTGCTCTAAATCCATGTTGGCCTGGGTTGTGGAGGTCATTGGTCTCCATGAAACTGGTGACCTGACTCCTGAACACTCTCTTAAATACTTTTATTATGTGGGACGTTAGTGCAACTGGTCTCAGTTGCACAGACCCCGACTCAAACTATCCCACTCTCAACAGGTCAAAACAAAACAAAAAGCAAAAATGGGCTCTTATGCCTTTGTGGAATGAGGAATACAATCTTCTAGGAACAAAAGTTGGAAGCAGGTTTAAGATCTAAGTACCACCGTTTATACGGAACAAAGATAAAATTAAAGAAGTTGAATAAAGCAAATGTAAAAAGCAGGTATGAAAGAAATTGAGGAAGGAAAGTAAATTAGAGTAGGGCCTACACCTGTTAGTGAATTAAGTGATAATGGGCAGTAAATAACTTCTTTCATGCAGTTCACAGTACTTTCATATCAATAAAGCTAAAAAATCAAACTTAAATATTCCTCGGCCTAGTATAGCGCACACATGTACTATATTCAACCTGTCCTGCTACAAAGAAGGTCGCAGTTAGCTCTATGTGTTACATAAAGCCAACAATTGTCGAACTAGAAAATGGAAGCGGCTGGCGAAAGTGACGTACTGTCCCGCTTTCTGTTTTGGGTCCTCTGGTAGGCTAGGAGAGCACACTTTAAATTGACAGTTTCCTTGACGTTGAGAAACCTTAGGCGGACGGGCTGCTATATTAGGCCTCAGATAGCGTGCACTAGACCTAGGAAGGTTTGGTTAAGTTTTCTTTGCAACATCAGGACAAAAACTTTTATAGATTGTCCTAATTCAATAGTATCTATTTCTACTTTCTAATTGCCTTTTACGTCAAATATAGTAACCATGCGCACCAGAGTACATATAAGTACTACCTAAACAGGAGGACGGACTGCGGCAGGTATACATAGGTTATCTGGAGATGATTTCGGGCCTTTAGTGTCCCCGCGGCCCGGTCCTCGACCAGGCCTCCACCCCCAGGAAGCAGCCCGTGACAGCTGACTAACACCCAGGTACCTATTTTACTGCTAGGTAACAGAGGCATAGGGTGAAAGAAACTCTGCCCATTGTTTCTCGCCGGCGCCTGGGACCGAACCCAGGACCACAGGATCACAAGTCCCGCGTGCTGTCCGCTCGGCCGACCGGCTCCCCTACATGCACCCAATAATGGCTCAGGTGATCATGGTTACTATTTGGGTCAATGATGGCCTGCCTTCCAACCCGGGCCTCCCTATTGTGAGTCTAGGGCGAACCCGACTGGACTCTACACCCTACGGCTGTAGATTTATGTAGACTACAGAAATTTGATTCCTAATCACTCTTTCAAAATTTTATTGTGTGTGATGTTAGCGCAACTGGTCTATAATTTTTTGCCAAGGCTTTACTCCCCCCCTTGTGCAGAGGAGCTATATCTGCAGATTTAAGTGCTGCTGGTATCTCCCCTGTATCCAGGCTCTTTCTCCATATTACGCTGAGTGCTCTCGCTACTGGTACTTTACATTTCTTTATGAATATTGAATTCCATGAGTCAGGCCCAGGAGCTGAGTGCATGGACATATTGTCAATTTCTCTTTCAAAGCCTTCCGAGTTCGTGTTAATATCCATTATATTATCTGCAGCTTGAATGTCATTCATAAAGAAGCTGTCTGGGTCATCAACTTTCATGTTGTTTATTGGTGTGCTAAACACAGCCTCATACTGGTTTCTTAGAATTTCACTAATTTCTTTGTTGTCCTCTATGTACGTACCTTCAGTTGTAATTAAAGGTCCAATACTGGTCGAGGTTTTTTTACTTTGATTTTCCGTATGTGAAAAAATATTTCGGATTTTTCCTTATCTCTTGTATAGCTTTCTGTTCCAATTCCATTTCCTCAGACTCGTATGATCGCTTCAACGTTTGTTCTATTTCTTCGATCTCCCTGTTTAGGTTTATTTTCCTTGCTTGTGATAGTCGTGTCTGCTTAAACATTTCCGTTATTTTTTTCCTTCTGTACAGTTGTCTGCGTTCTCTTTCTAGAGTGGTGCTCTTTCTGCCCCTCCTCACAGGCACGTGCTTCAAGCAGACCTTGTAAGCTTCAGCTGTCAGTTGAGCTATTCCCTGTGTGGGAGTTTTGTCGCTTAAGACCGTCTCCCATTGAATGGTTGCAAGCTCTACATTTATTTTTTCCCAGTCAATCCTCTTATTGTGGAAATTGAATTGATTGAATATTCCTTCTTGCTTGTTGGACTCTGTTTAACTGAACAGTAAAATGGGTACCTGGTTGTTAAACGATTTTTCGCGGGGTCGTATTCCGGGGAACATAGGATTAAGGACTTGCCCGAAACGCTACGCGTACTAGTGACAGCGTACTGGAGTGAACGTTATGTTAGAAAATGCAGAATAGAACAAGTTTGTGAAGAGAAGAGGTGCCATAGGCACAATCAGAGAACACTGTATAAACATCAGAGGTCCGCGGTTGTTCAACACCCCCCCCCCCCAGCGAGCATAAGAAATATTGCCGAAACAACTGTGGACATCTTCAAGAGAAAACTGGACTGTTTTCTAAAAAGAGTGCCGGATCAACCGGGCTGTGGTGGGTATGTGGGCCTGCGGGCCGCTCCAAGCAACAGCCTGGTGGACCAAGCTATCAAGTCAGGCCGGGTTTGGGGGCGTAGAAAAACTCCCAAAACCCATAAGCAGGTAAGCCTAAAGTGTATGAATACACACTGGCTTCCTGTCCCCCCCCCCCACCCACAATGAATTATTATTATTATTAATTATTATTGAGGTCTGTGTCTATATCTAGAGAGGAGAGATGTACATCACGTAATAAACAGAGTACACATGGATTATACTGGAAGACCAGGTCCCAAAATAGCACAGGAAAATAACTTGCGGGAGCGAAAAATATGTCGGGCAATGAAGAATAGAGCAGTGAAAAGAGTAGAGGTGCCACATACACAATAATACAACTATATGAACACCAGAGGTCCACGGCTGGTCCCAGCAAATGCAAGAAACAAAGGTCAGAACAAAAGTGGACGTTCTCGAAAATGTATTTCGTTGCAAGAAGTGCCGGACCAACCGGGTTGTATTTAGTAGATACGTTTGCCTGCAGGCAACAAAGCAACAGCGTGTTGGAAGAGGCTGTCACAAGAGCAAGCCTGGCCCAGGTCGGGCTTAGCAATTACAACTCCCAGAACCCGCTCTATATAATCCTATTACATACCGAGGAAGAACACGTTAATATTTTCTCAAGGTGCAGAAACACAACGCAGCTTTAGGTAAATATTATGATCACACCTGAGGCCTGATTACCAGGCATCAACCTATGGGATGAGACACTGACGAGACGCTAGAGTATATTGGCAAGAAGCGGGTCTTCACACGTCAACCACCCAAGACTAGCACACAGCGTGCCTCTGGCAGCACCCAAGACCAACCTCTCTCGGACACAACCAGGTCTACCATAAGAGTAGACATAGCCTAAGCTACCATCATTTGGGGATATATTTTATAATCACAAAATTGTTTCAGCTTTATCGTGAGCCCTACCACCCCTGCCTATACGCCCAACCACTTGGGCTGGACGGTAGAGCTTTATGCAGGTCATCGTTCAATCCCCGACTGTCCACAAGTGATTAGGCACCATTCCTTTCCCCCCGTCCCATCCCAAATCCTTATCCTGACCCTTTCCCCTGTTCTATAGTCATAATGGCTTGACGCTTTCTCCTCATAGTTCCCTCCCCTCCCTGCCTATATTCCCTTGGGCCCATACATCACACCTCTATAGCGTGCCAGCTAGCATTACTGAAAAACAATTTAACTAGTTTCAACAATTGGCAAGTACGGCATGCAGAGGAGTGGACACAGACGGGACCCGCCTAGTATGGGCCAAGCCGTCTACCGCGGTGCTCCACAACAATTCCTACGAGCGCACACTCTTGTCGGAGCCGTAAGGCAGCAATCTCTGTGTCGCAAAACAGTGAAACAAAAAGAGGGAGAAACTAGGGCTCGTCGGTACGGGGCCACGGAGGTTCATGGTGGGTGACGTCAACGGTTCAGCCTGCAAGGACTTCACATTTTGTACCAGGGTTAGGGTGTACGAGAGCGCCTGGCAGCGCCTTCCTCACACATACACAGGCACCAAATATGCTACAAATAGAGTCAGCCTTTGCGGACTTGTCATGGTCACTCCGCCACTATGGCGGAGTGACATCTTCAACATCCATCAGTCTCGTTCAGTGTTCCTTAAGAGCATCGCTCAGCAGGATAGAAATAGCCGAAGCTACTCTACCCCTTTGACATGTACTTTATTGTCTCAGTAAACGTACTGGAACTTTAATTATTCGCTTTACGGGCAATTCATGTCCGTGCCACCTCTTGGGTGGCTTAATCTTCACCAATCTACTACTAAACTACCCCAAGTTTCAGCCCCGCTCCGGTGCCAGGTAAGTCCATCACGGGCTCACCATAGACCGTGCTACTTGGAACTTTTAGTTCCCAGTAGCTGAATCTTAAACAACAATACTAAACTACTCGCTGCAGTCCTCATCACCACATGGACGCCCATAGTCGAGACGGGAACTATACTAAAGAGCTTTAAGAGTTTAAGGAACTGTGTGGCGATATATTGACTTTTGTGGACCGGAGAAGATAGGATGTGTATGAACCGTATGGGTAAGAGATACACCTTTCATGGTGGATATCTCAACACATCTTAGGGAGCCGGTCGGCCGAGCGGACAGCACGCGGGACTTGTGATCCTGGGTTCGATCCCAGGCGCCGGCGAGAAACAATGGGCAGTTTCTTTCACCCTATGCCCCTGTTACCTAGCAGTAAAATAGATACCTGGGTGATGTTAGTCAGCTGTCACGGGCTGCTTCCTGGGGGTGGAGGACTGGTCGAGGACCGGGCCGCTGGGACACTAAAAACCCCGAAATCAAGATAACCTCAAGATAACCTACGCTTTAATTACCTCAACACAAAGATGTTTGGACGCGGTACATTTAGGTTAATTACTGCATTCCTGTCTGGACGAAATTCCACCTTTTCCAACAGCCACTTGTAAAGGTAAAGCCTTCACCGTTACCAACATTGATATACTGCACGTGTCAATACCACTGTAAAGGTAAAGCCTTCACCGTTACCAACATTGATATACTGCACGTGTCAATACCACTGTAAAGGTAAAGCCTTCACCGTTACCAACATTGATATACTGTACGTGTCGATACCACGCACAAAAAAAAAAAAATGCCGCAATATTTTGTTATTTAAGGGACGAGTTTCGCAAAAGATTTCCCGACATTGTAAATGCTGAGAGGAACATTTCTCAGTTTTCCAGAACCCATAAATTTTTCTCCTAGAAATAATCGTTACAATGTAGTGGTATTTTGAGGATATTTCCGTGTGTCCACATTGGCATATTTTATTAATATTTGGGACCAAGTTATCCCAGCATCAAGTATTATACATCAAAGGCTATGTCCAGGTTTGGAAACACGCTAGAACAGCTATTTTCTGTAATGAACATGAACACGTGTCTGCTTCGTTCTCAACCTATTAGTGCATACCCGAGCTCAATACACCAGGTTGCTGCGGCTCGGTTATTTGCAGCAAACTGTTGCAATGTGCCCGACATGCAGAGTGCCACGATGCAGGCAATATGGTGTATTGGGCAATATTGCATACACGATCGTTGAGAATTTCCCTCTGGCCCCCTGAGGGGAGGGATTTCCTTGTCATCGGCCCCATCATACAGACTCGCATGCAACATGACCCGCCTAGTAACTGACACACTACTGGTTTAGGGGGGCCGCGGGTGCACCGTACAACGAGGCCGCGGGTCACGTCGCTTCGTCAGGAGGATTCTTCCGGCGCCGCATGCGGTGAGGGGACCCCGGTGCGGCATGAACGGAGGGTGCGGCCTGTTGCTAGTGCAGGTCCCTTTATAGCTTGGCAAGGCGCCGAGGGGCCTTGGCTTCAACATGGCGAGTGCAAGATGGTCAACGCTCCGCTACCCCCACCGTTGTCACGCCTTTCCTACACCTCTCCGGACACCCATTACACCTAGCTCTACCACTACACACCAGGCCCAACACCTGCCGCAGGCGGTGGCGAGGCGGGAAGCTGGTGGCACCCGCCCTGCGGCAGCGACACCACAAAACACGAGGTATGGCGCCCCCCCCCTCCACAACCCCCAACTCCTCACGCGGCCAGACGACGGAAGAACCCCCGCCGCCCCCGGCTAATAAAAGCCCAGCCACGCTAAACGTTTGGGTATGTGGTGACCGGCGGTGCGGTAACGTGACCCCATCACCAAACATTCACACACCAACCACTTGCAAATACAAATGATGACAACGTTTCCATAGGAACTCACTATAATTTTGTTGATTTTCCCTTTAAAGTTGATGGAATTTGATGTACTCTGTCTACCGACACACACACGACCCCCGCGCCTCACCCAGGCCACCCGACCCCCGCGCCTCACCCAGGCCACCCGACCCCCGCGCCTCACCCAGGCCACCCGACCCCCGCGCCTCACCCGGCACCCGACTCCCGCGCCTCACCCAGGCCACCCGACCCCCGCGCCTCACCCAGGCCACCCGACCCCCGCGCCTCACCCGGCACCCGACCCCCGCGCCTCACCCGGCACCCGACCCCCGCGCCTCACCCAGGCCACCCGACCCCCGCGCCTCACCCAGGCCACCCGACCCCCGCGCCTCACCCAGGCCACCCGACCCCCGCGCCTCACCCAGGCCACCCGACCCCCGCGCCTCACCCAGGCCACCCGACCCCCGCGCCTCACCCAGGCCACCCGACCCCCGCGCCTCACCCAGGCCACCCGACCCCCGCGCCTCACCCAGGCCACCCGACCCCCGCGCCTCACCCAGGCCACCCGACCCCCGCGCCTCACCCAGGCCACCCGACCCCCGCGCCTCACCCGGCACCCGACCCCCGCGCCTCACCCGGCACCCGACCCCCGCGCCTCACCCGGCACCCGACCCCCGCGCCTCACCCGGCACCCGACCCCCGCGCCTCACCCGGCACCCGACCCCCGCGCCTCACCCGGCACCCGACCCCCGCGCCTCACCCGGCACCCGACCCCTCCACATACACTAACAAGAGTTATGTGGGGGGACACAGCAGAACAGGAGACCGCGAGAGAGCACGGCAACGACCAGACTAATGAACAATGGGAATGCACACGTCTACCAGGTGCTAACCAACGGCTGGTCGGGTCGGGTCGGGTCAAATGTTCACATTACAACTGTCAGTCATGTTGCAGCCGTGATCCTCAGCGCTCACCACCACACTGAATCGTTCCGCGTTCTTTGACGAAGTATTAATCACCGCAGTTCAGCAACGATCAAGTTTAGACGGTGACGACAGAGGGTGGGGGGGGGGGAGGGTGTGTACTCACCTAGTTGTGCTTGCGGGGGTTGAGCTCTGACTCTTTGGTCCCGCCTCTCAACCGTCAATCAACTGGTGTACAGGTTCCTGAGCCTATTGGTTCCTGTGTGGGGGAGGCTGTGTGTACTCACCTAGTTGTGCTTGCAGGGGTTGAGCTCTGCTCTTTGGTCCCGCCTCTCAACCGTCAATCAACTGGTGTACAGGTTCCTGAGCCTATTGGTTCCTGTGTGGGGGAGGCTGTGTGTACTCACCTAGTTGTGCTTGCAGGGGTTGAGCTCTGCTCTTTGGTCCCGCCTCTCAACTGTCAATCAACTCTTTCTTCTACTACTACTACTACAACTATTTTTCCCACACCACACACTAACTGCCTTCATTATTACACTGAAGGACCAGGATCCTCTTTTTTTTTACCATTTATTCCTGTCAACACCTATCCATCCAGTATATTAATGTGTCATTTCGCTTGCCACTTCTCTGACCGGGAGCCGGTCGGCCGAGCGGACGCTGGACTTGTGATCCTGTGGTCCCGGGTTCGATCTCAGGCGCCGGCGAGAAACAATGGGCAGAGTTTCTTTCACCCTACGCCCCTGTTACCTAGCAGTAAAATAGGTACCTGGGTGTTAGTCAGCTGTCACGGGCTGCTTCCTGGGAGTGGAGGCCTGGTCGAGGACCAGGCCGCGGGGACACTAAAGCCCCGAAATCATCTCAAGATAACCTCAAGATAACGTCCCCCTGGTCCCCCAATGCGGGTAACTTGGGATAAAACTGGCAATTATGAGGATGGTGGGATCCAATTGTGTCATTAGTAGCAGCCAAAATATCACTCCACCTCTGCCCTCCCCCAGCTGGCTACTTACACTCCACAGTCCATCCATTGTGGTGTGTGGGAGACTGTCACCATGGTGGTCTCTACTCTGACTATGCAGTAATGCTACTACTAATGTACTACTATTGTAGTACCTCCTGTACTACTAATTATAATCATTGCTCACGTCTCGCAACACTCAAGCAGCACATTAGTGATAGTTAATGCATGAGGAAATTATATATTAACAAAAAGCGTGTAAACAGTTTTATTTTTAATGTAGGAGAGTTACAATATTGGATACCTGCTTGATGGGGTTCTGGGAGCTGTTCTACTCCCCAAGCCCGGCCCGAGGCCAGGCTCGACTTGAGAGTTTGGTCCAATGTGATATATATACGTGTGATATCAGAGGCCTATGGGATGACACACTGGTACAAGTGGAGAGTATCATGGGTGTATCATGATACTTGCGTGGCCCTGGTCACGCCTGCCGGCCACGGAGGTCACTATGGCCTAACACTGACATTTATTCCTCTAGTTATTAATGATGACAGCAGTCGTCTAATTTTCATCCAGTTATAACACGACCCCCGCGCCTCACCCTGCCCCTCCCCACGACCCCCGCGCCTCACCCCTGCCCCTCCCCACGACCCCCGCGCCTCACCCTGCCCCTCCCCACGACCCCCGCGCCTCACCCTGCCCCTCCCCACGACCCCCGCGCCTCACCCCTGCCCCTCCCCACGACCCCCGCGCCTCACCCTGCCCCTCCCCACGACCCCCGCGCCTCACCCCTGCCCCTCCCCACGACCCCCGCGCCTCACCCTGCCCCTCCCCACGACCCCCGCGCCTCACCCTGCCCCTCCCCACGACCCCCGCGCCTCACCCTGCCCCTCCCCACGACCCCCGCGCCTCACCCTGCCCCTCCCCACGACCCCCGCGCCTCACCCTGCCCCTCCCCACGACCCCCGCGCCTCACCCTGCCCCCAACTAGCCAGTGAGGAGTGCCAGGGTAGCCGCGCCCCACCAGGTGCCCTCCGCTAAGAACCAGTCACACCATAACCAGCGGGCAGCCAATACTTACCGTCTCACACCCATGGGAAGCGGCTTCATTTATTTTGGCAACAAATTAATGGGAACAGAATGACGCAACTCGTGATGACGTCACGAGGCTTCCCAGCCAATGGCGAGGCGGCGAACACCACGGTTAATTCAGTGGTCGAGAGCCGAAAATTTAACCAATAAACGAAACGCTGAATAAAGGACTGTTAGAGTCCTATAATCTGGTTGACGGGTAGGACGCTGCCCTACAAGGTAATTATCCACAGTATATCAGGAGTTCTATGTATAGAACTCGCAGTATACTACGAGTTCTACTATAAACTCTGGAGGAGTTCTACTCCCAGAGCCCGGCCTCAGCCCAGGCTCGTCTTGTGATAACTTGGTCCAACAGGCTTTTGCTGGCAGCGGCCCGCAGGCCCACATATCCACCACAGCCTGACTGGTCCTGCACTTCTTGCAGGAACTTATCTAAGTGTCTTTTGAATACACCCACCTTTGTTCCAGCAATATTTATAATGCTCGCTGGGAGGACGTTGAACAACCGCGGACCTCTGATGTTTATACAGTGTTCTCTGATTGTGCCTATGGCACCTCTGCTCTTCGCTGGTTCTATTCTGCATTTTCTTCCATATCGTTCACTCCAGTACGTTGTTATTTTACTGTGTAGATTTGGGACCTGACCCTCCAGTATTTTCCATGTGTATATTATTTGATATCTCTCTCGTCTCCTTTCTAGTGAGTACATTTGGAGAGCTTTGAGACGATCCCAATAATTTAGGTGCTTTACCTCGTCTATGTATGCCGTATATGTTCTCTGTATTCCCTCTATTTCAGCAATCTCTCCTGCTCTGAAGGGGAAGTGAGTACTGAGCAGTACTCAAGACGGGACAACACAAGTGACTTGAAGAGTACAACCATTGTGACGGGATCCCTGGATCCACACCACACTACGCCACACCACGCCCAACCACCAGGGCCCCACAATATACGGGAATGTGGGCATGATGGCCACAAAGTGAGCCTCAGTGTGCAGAAGGGCGAGGTAGCAGCTGGGGCGGGCGGGCGGCGGGGAGCGCGCGGGCGGCCACCTTGAGACAAAGGGCGGGAGGGCAGGAGTGAAGAGGGGAGACCACCGGAAGTAGGGCGTCGGAGGGGATCACATTACCCAAGCCACGTGAGGGGAAACGAGCGGCGGGACATGTTACCCATCTACCACCACGGCCGCCATCCTGGTGAACCAGGCCAGGCAACTGTCCCAGAGATGTTACCCTCCCACCACCACCACAGCCCCGTGCCCTGCCCTGCTGGAGGGAACCATTACCCTCCCACCACCACCACAGCCCCGTGCCCTGCCCCTTCTGGAGGGAACCATTACCCTCCCACCACCACAGCCCCGTGCCCTGCCCTGCTGGAGGGAACCATTACCCTCCCACCACCACCACAGCCCCGTGCCCTGCCCCTTCTGGAGAGAACCATTACCCTCCCACCACCACCACAGCCCCGTGCCCTGTCCTGCTGGAGGGAACCATTACCCTCCCACCACCACCACAGCCCCGTGCCCTGTCCTGCTGGAGGGAACCATTACCCTCCCACCACCACCACAGCCCCGTGCCCTGTCCTGCTGGAGGGAACCATTACCCTCCCACCACCACCACAGCCCCGTGTCCTGCCCTGCTGGAGGGAACCATTACCCTCCCACCACCACCACAGCCCCGTGTCCTGCCCTGCTGGAGGGAACCATTACCCTCCCACCACCACCACAGCCCCGTGTCCTGCCCTGCTGGAGGGAACCATTACCCTTCTTACGTCATGCACCGGGCCACACTGTACCAGGTACGGCGCCAGGGAAGGTTGCCTTTACCTGTGGCGGGTTTCTATGGTCTAAGTGGTCGGGCACCGTTCCTTCACTGTCCTCGTATATATTTATCAACATCAGAGGCCCGAGACTGTTCAACACGCTTCCACTACACATAAGGGACATAACTGGCCGACCCCTCACAGTGTTCAAGAGAGAACTGGATAAACACTTCCAAAGTATACCTGATCAACCAGGCTGTGACTCATACGTCAGGCTGCGAGCAGCCGCGTCCAACAGCCTGGTTGACCAGTCCAGCAACCAGGAGGCCTGGTTGAGGACCGGGCCGCGGGGACCTTGAGCCCAGAAACCATCGCAAGGTAAAGTAACTTTCCAATTACTATATAGTCATACTGAATTTCGCCTGAACTTACCTTACCATCTTAAAAATTTAAGGATGAGATAACATCATGCATCCAACACCAACCTGGTTGATGGGGTTCTGGGAGTTTTTTTACTCCCCAAGCCCGGCCCGAGGCCAGGCTTGACTTGTGAGAGCTTGGTCCACCAGGCTGTTGCTTGGAGCAGCCCGCAGGCCCACATACCCTCCACAGCCCGGTTGGTCCGGGGTGTGGTGTGTATGTGGGTACTGTGTGGGTGGGTAACACAGTGGGTACCGTGTTCCTCCCACCGAGGAAGAGAGTATCATAGGAGTTAGCCATGTGAGGTGTAGCCAGGTGGTTATGGTATACCCAGCAGAGCACGACACGCAGCTGTGGTTGACCAGACATGAGCAGGAAGGACTAGCGGTGCGAGGACTGTGCCAGGCGGGACCACCACACTCCTCCTCCCCCCCCCCCCCACCCACCCACCCACCCACACACACACACGTGGCTCATGCACCAAATGAGCCACAGAGATATTAGAAAGAACTTTTTTGGTGTCAGAGTGGTTGACAAATGGAATGCATTTGGAAGTAATGTGGTGGAGGCTGACTCCATACACAGTTTCAAGTGTAGATATGATAGAGCCCAGTAGGCTCAGGAACCTGTACACCTGTTGATTGACTGTTGAGAGGCGGGACCAAAGAGCCAGAGCTCAACCCCCGCAAGCACAACTAGGTGAGTACACACACACACACACACACACACCCACACACACCCACACACACACACACACACCCACACACACACCCACACACACACCCACACACACACCCACACACACACCCACACACACCCACACACACACACACACACACACCCCCCCCCCCCCCCCCCCCACACACCCCCCCCCCCCACACACACACACACACACACACACACACACACACACACACACACACACACACACACACACACACACACACACACCCACACACACACTGCAAGGTTCACCTCTTGTACTACTGCAATACTAAAGGCCATAACCACAAATAGAAAACTATACTATAAACCGAATTTGTCATTCTAACCCTAATATGCTCAATGTTAAGACCTAAGCTACGCAACGTGAGCAAGACTATAGTACAAATAGGTACTATACTAGGCGAGACAGTAACATTTGAGGAGAGTGCCCCCACTGGCTGCCCTCTGCAGAATGTACAAACTGGCCACGAGTCTTATTTCCAGCATAACTATGGTACTACCAATTTGGATGACAAGCTGGCAATTTTGACTTTGCACAGACGGACTTATTTTATAACCTGTAAAAACTTGACGGGACCTGACGGCTGAGTGGACAGCACTCGGGATACGTAGTCCTAAAGGTTCCGGGTTCGATTCCTAGATTCCGCAAAAGCAGTGCCGGACCAACCGGGCTGCGATGGGTATGTGGGCCTGTGGGCCACTGCAAGCAACAGCCTGGTGGACCAAGCTCTCATGTCAAGCCAGGCTTGGGGAGTAGAAGAACTCTCAGAACCTCATCAACCAGGTATCTAGCGGAGGCGGAAACAAATGGATCGAGTTTTACACCCTGATGGCCCTGTTCACTTAGCAGTAAATAGGTACATGGGACGTTGACAGCTGCTACGGGCTGCTTCCTGGGGATGTGTAACAAAAAGAAGGCCTGGTCGAGGACCGGGCCGCGGGGACGCTAAGCCCCGAAATTATATCAAGATAACTTTCCTATCCACGTTTCCCTTGTAACTTATTCTTCTAGACCTGAACATACCTGGAGAGAATTTCAAGAGTTCTTTGTTCTGGCAATATTTCTAACGCTTCTTTTTGTTAAAATTGAATAGATTCAATAACCTTACAAGTCACAGCTTTGTGTCATCCTTTGCCGATACAAAAATCGGCATGAAAATTTCCTCGGCAGAAGTTAGAGAAACTGCAAACCAACACAATTAAATTATTCGACAGACAACGGAAAATAAGACGATGTTTAACGGTGTTCCTCAGTTCCAGGTACTGAGGTACGGTGAAAACGAGGAACTTAAACGAACCACAGGGTACAGGACACAAACAGACCTACTCATACAAAGAAAACATGTAAAAGATCTGGGAATTATGATGTCTGACAGTGAACATAACCGAGTTATGTTCAGACAGTGAACATAACCGAGCAAAATAGCGGCGGCCAGGAAAATGATAGGATGGATCATGAGAACGTTCAAGTCCAGAGACCCACAGTAATGCTGATACTATTTAAATCACTGATGCTGTCCCGTCTTGAGTATTGCTCAGTACACACTCCCCTTTCAGAGTAGGAGTGATTGCTGAAATAGAGAGAATACTGAGAACATATACGGCACGCATAGACGAGATAAAGCACCTAAATTATTGGGATCGTGTCAAAGCTCTCCAAATGTACTCCCTAGAGAGGAGACGAGAGAGATACCAAGTAATATACACATAGAAAATACTGGAGGGCCAGGTCCCAAATCTACAAAGTGAAATAACAACATACATTTAACAACATACATATGGAACCATTTTCTTCCATATCGGTGAACGATAGGGAAGAAAATGCAGAATAGAACCAGTGAAGAGCAGGGGTGCCATAGGCACAATCAGAGAACACTGTATAAACATCAGAGGTCCGCGGTTGTTCAACGTCCTCCCAGCGAGCATAAGAAATATTGCCGGAACAAACGTAGACATCGTCAAGTGAAAACTACATAATTTTCCCCAAGGAGTGCGCGACCAAACGGGCTGTGGTATACATGTGGGCCTGCGGGCCACTGCAAGCAACAGCCTGGTGGACAAAGCTCTCTCACGTCAAGCCTGGCCTCGGGCCGGGTTTTAGTAGTAGAGCTGGCAGAAACCCATCAAGTAGGTATGGAGCAGGTGTGTGGGACAGTGGACACTGGGGGCGGGAGAGGCGTACTCTTGCTTGGGTTCATGTTAGAGGTGTGGAGGCGGGACCCTCACGCTCCTGGCTGCTCTAGCATGTCCTCAACCTTCATACCTTAATATCTCCCCACTCACGCACGCTTTAATCTCTAATAATGCAATCGCTTTAGTTTCCAACCTGCGTACGGGTGGGGCGTACGCCGGCGGAGGGTTGGGGGGGGGGGTCGTCTGCCGGATGAGGGTAGGGGGGGGGGGAAGGGTCGTCAACTCTGATATTGATAGAGTTCTCTCTCAGAGTACCTATTGCACCTCTGCTCTTCAACGGGGGTATTCTGCACATCCTGTCATGCCTCCTGGTCTCATGTGGTGGTATTTCTGTGTGCAGGTTTGGGACCAGCCCCTCTAGTATTGTCCACGTGTAAATTATTATGTATCTCTCCCGCCTGCGCTCAAGAGAATACAGATTTAGGCTCTTTAGTCGGTCCCAATAGTTTAGACGTTTTACTGTGTAGATTCTAGCAGTAAAGGATCTCTGCACGCTCTCCAGGTCAGCAATTTCTCCAGCTTTGAAAGGGGCTGTCATTGTGCAGCAGTACTCCACTCTAGAGAGCACTAGCGTCTTGAGCATCATTGGTATATCATCTCTAGTTTGGAAAGTTCTTGTTATCCAACCTGTCATTTTTCTTGCAGTTGTGACGGCTACTTTATTGTCTTCCGACATGAGTACACCCAAACATTGCTTTTACGTTCTATGGTATGATTTGACTGCGTTTTGTACGTAGTTTCCGTTTTTATGTTTTAATTTATTCCGTAGAATTGGAGCTGGAACTTATCTTCATTAAATATCATTTTATGTAGACCACAGAAAGACCTGATTTATATCATATTGGAGGTTCGCCGTGTCCTCTGTTGTCTACTCTCATACAAATCTTTGTCATCTGCAAAGGATGATACAGTACTATTCCTGCTTGATGAGGTTTTGGGAGTTTTCTACACCCCAAGCACGGCCCGAGGCCAGGCTTGACTTGACAGTTTGGTCCACCAGGCTGTTGCTTGGAGCTACCCGCAGACACACATACCCACCACAGCCCGTTAGGTCCGGCACTCCTTGAAGAAAACTATCTAGTTTTCTCTTGAAGATGTCCACGGTTGTTCCGGCAATATATCTTAGAGTCGCTGGGAGGATGTTGAACAACCGTGGACTTCTGATGTTTATACAGTGTTCTCTGATTGTGCCTATGGCACCTCTGCTCTTCACTGGTTCTATTCTGCATTTTCTTCCATATCGTTCACTCCAGTACGTTGTTATTTTACTGTGTAGATTTGGGACCTGGCCCTCCAGTATTTTCCAAGTGTATATTATTTGGTATCTCTCTCGTCTCCTTTCTAGTGAGTACATTTGGAGAGCTTTGAGACGATCCCAATAATTTAGATACTTTACCGCGTCTTTGAATGCCGTTTATGTTCTCTGTATCCCCCTGTATTTCAGCAATCTCTCCTGCTCTGAAGGGGGAGGTGAGTACTGAACAGTACTCAAGACGGGACAGTACAAGTGATTTGAAGAGTACAACCATTGTGATGGGATCCCTGGATTTTAAACTATACTATAGTTTGTGTCCTTGTCTATGTCAGATATGAGGATGAGAAAAATTACTGGAGCAAGCATGGTACTCTGAGGGACTGAGCTTTTCACGGTTGACGATACGGATTTGTTGAGTTACACATTGAGTTCTGTTAGTCAGGAAATTGTAAATCCATCTGCCTATTTTTCCGGTAGTTCCTTTTGAACGCATTTTGTGTGCAATAATACCATGGTCACATTTGTCGAAAGTTTTTGGGAAATCTGTGTAAATTACATCAGCGTTTTATTTGTCTTCCATAGCATCTAATGCCATGTCATAGTGGTCCAGCAACTGCGACAGGCAAGAGCGCCCTGTTCTGAAACCATGTTGTCCGGGGTTATGGAGATGCTGTGATTCCATGTATTTTGTGATCTTACTTCTTAGCAATCTTTCAAAGATTTTTATGCTGTGTGATGTTAGTGCTATCGGTCTGTAATTTTTTGCCTCTGCCTTATTTCCTCCTTTATGGAGTGGTGCTATCTCTGCTGTTTTTAGTATGTCAGGGATAATGCCAGCATCTAGGCTTTGTCTAGGCTTAGACGGGGGGGGGGGGTAGTTCCGAGGGCGAGCGACGGGGGGGGGGGGGGGGGTAGTTCCGAGGGCGAGCGACGGGGGGGGGGGGTAGTTCCGAGGGCGAGCGACGAGGGGGGGGGGTAGTTCCGAGGGCGAGCGACCGGGGGGGGTAGTTCCGAGGGCGAGCGACGGGGGGGGGGGGGGGTAGTTCCGAGGGCGAGCGACGGGGGGGGGGGTAGTTCCGAGGGCGAGCGACGGGGGGGGGGGTAATTCCGAGGGCGAGCGACGGGGGGGGGTAGTTCCGAGGGTGAGCGACGGGTGGGGGGGGGGGGGGTAGTTCCGAGGGTGAGCGACGGGTGGGGGGGGGTAGTTCCGAGGGTGAGCGACGGGTGGGGGGGGGGGGGTAGTTCCGAGGGCGAGCGACGGTGCGGTAGGCGAGAGGGAAGAGCACCTGCGCCACGTCTGCCAGTGATTGGCTGGAGGGAGGTGGGGAGTGGCGTGAGTGGGCGGGGTGGCGGCGGGGGTGGTGGTGGGCGGCGGGTGTTCCGGACGGGCGCGCACGGCCAGCCACGGGCGGGGCCGCGGGGCCTCCCGACCCCGCCACCGTGACGGCTGCCACCTGTCGCCCGCCCGAGCCCACACCACGCCTCGCCCCCCCCCCCCACCTACAGTACCTCGCCTCGCCGCCGCCCCCCCCCTACAGTACCTCGCCTCGCCGCCGCCCCCCCCCCTCTACAGTACCTCGCCTCGCCGCCGCCCCCCCTCTACAGTACCTCGCCTCGCCGCCGGCCCCCCCTCTACAGTACCTCGCCTCGCCGCCGGCCCCCCTCTACAGTACCTCGCTTCGCCGCCGCCCCCCCTAAAGTACCTCGCCTCGCCGCCCCCCCCCCTACAGTACCTCGCCTCGCCGCCGCCCCCCCTCTACAGTACCTCGCTTCGCCGCCGCCCCCCCTAAAGTACCTCGCCTCGCCGCCGCCCCCCCTCTACAGTACCTCGCCTCGCCGCCGGCCCCCCCCTACAGTACCTCGCCTCGCCGCCCCCCCTACAGTACCTCGCCTCGCCGTCCCCCCTACAGTACCTCACCTCGCCGACCCCCCCCCTACAGTACATCGCCTCGCCGCCCCCCCTACAATACCTCGCCTAGCCGACCCCCCCCTACAGTACCTCGCCTCGCCGACCCCCCCTACAGTACATCGACTCGCCGCCCCCCCTACAGTACCTCGCCTCGCCGACCCCCCCCCTACAGTGCCTCGCCGCCCCCCCTACAGTACCTCGCACCCCCCCCTCCCAGTACATCTTAAATTAACGTTGTCCAATTTTCCCCCTGTAATGGTTGATAATACATAAGGCGCCGCGGCCGTGACGTTACCGGCCCCCCGCGAGGTTACCGCCCCCCCTCCCCCCCCCAGCGAGGTTACCGCCCCCCCCAGCGAGGTTACCGGTCCCCCGCGAGGTTACCGCCCCCCCCCCAGCGAGGTTACCGGTCCCCCGCGAGGTTACCGCCCCCCCTCCTTCCCCAGCGAGGTTACCGGTCCCCCCGCGAGGTTACCGCCCCCCCCTCCCACCCCAGCGAGGTTACCGGTCCCCCGCGAGGTTACCGCCCCCCCCCCCCCCAGCGAGGTTACCGGCCCCCCCAGCGAGGTTACCGGCCCCCCCTCCCCCCCCCCGCGAGGTTACCGGCCCCCCCTCCCCCCCCCGCGAGGTTACCGCCCCCCCCCAGCGAGGTTACCGCCCCCCCCCCCAGCGAGGTTACCGCCCCCCCCCCCAGCGAGGTTACCGCCCCCCCCAGCGAGGTTACCGCCCCCCCCCAGCGAGGTTACCGCCCCCCCCCAGCGAGGTTACCGCCCCCCCCCCCAGCGAGGTTACCGCCCCCCCCCAGCGAGGTTACCGCCCCCCCCCAGCGAGGTTACCGCCCCCCCCAGCGAGGTTACCGCCCCCCCCAGCGAGGTTACCGCCCCCCCCAGCGAGGTTACCGCCCCCCCCCCAGCGAGGTTACCGCCCCCCCCATCGAGGTTATACCGCCCCCCCCCCTCCTTCCCCAGCGAGGTTACCGGTCCCCCGCGAGGTTACCGCCCCCCCCCAGCGAGGTTACCGGCCCCCCCTCCCCCCAGCGAGGTTACCGCCCCCCCTCCTTCCCCAGCGAGGTTACCGGTCCCCCGCGAGGTTACCGGTCCCCCCCCAGCGAGGTTACCGCCCCCCCCAGCGAGGTTACCGCCCCCCCCCCCAGCGAGGTTACCGCCCCCCGTCCCGCGAGGTTACCGCCCCACCCTCCCCCCAGCGAGGTTACCGCCCCCCCCCAGCGAGGTTACCGCCCCCCCCCCCAGCGAGGTTACCGCCCCCCCCCTCAGCGAGGTTACCGCCCACCCCTCAGCGAGGTTACCGCCCACCCCTCAGCGAGGTTACCGCCCCCCCCCCTCAGCGAGGTTACCGCCCCCCCCCCCCAGCGAGGTTACCGGTCCCCGCGAGGTTACCGCCCCCCCCCCAGCGAGGTTACCGCCCCCCCCCAGCGAGGTTACCGCCCCCCCCCCCAGCGAGGTTACTGGTCCCCCGCGAGGTTACCGCCCCCCCCCCAGCGAGGTTACCGGTCCCCCGCGAGGTTACCGCCCCCCCCCCAGCGAGGTTACCGCCCCCCCCCCCCAGCGAGGTTACCGCCCCCACCCCCGCGAGGTTACCGCCCCCACCCCAGCGAGGTTACCGCCCCCACCCCAGCGAGGTTACCGCCCCCACCCCAGCGAGGTTACCGCCCCCACCCCAGCGAGGTTACCGCCCCCCCCCCCCAGCGAGGTTACCGGTCCCCCGCGAGGTTACCGCCCCCCCCCAGCGAGGTTACCGCCCCCCCCCCAGCGAGGTTACCGGTCCCCCGCGAGGTTACCTTGCTTGAGGGGTTCTGGGAGTTGTTCTACTCCCCAAGCCCGGCCCGAGGCCAGGCTCGACTTGTGAGAGTTTGGTCCACCAGGCTGTTGCTTGGAGCGGCCCGCAGGCACTCCTTGAAGAAAAAAGAAGTGCCGGTTGGTCCGGCACTTCTTGAAGAAAACAATCTAGTTTCCTCTTGAAGATGTCCACGGTTGTTCCGGCAATATTTCTTATGCTCGCTGGGAGGGTGTTGAACAACCGCGGACCTCTGATGTTTATACAGTGTTCTCTGATTGTGCCTATGGCACCTCTGCTCTTCACTGGTTCTATTCTGCATTGTCTTCCATATCGTCCACCGATATGGAAGAAAATGCTTCCACATGTATGTTATATGTACATTGTTATTTCACTTTGTAGATTTGGGACCTGGCCCTCCAGTATCTTACATGTGTATATTACTTGGTATCTCTCTCGTCTTATTTCTAGAGAGTACATTTGGAGAGCTTTGAGCGATCTCAATAATTTAGGCGCTTTATCGCGTCTATGCGTGCCGTATATGTTCTCTGTATTCCCTCTATTTCAGCAATCTCTCCTGCTCTGAAGGGGGAAGTGAGTACTGAGCAGTACTCAAGACGGGACAACACAAGTGACTTGAAGAGTACAACCATTGTGATGGGATCCCTAGATTTGAAAGTTCTCGTAATCCATCCTATCATTTTTCTGGCTGACGCAATATTTTCTTGGTTATGCTCCCTAAACGTTAGGTTCAAATCCTTGACATGCTGTTTTCCTACTATGGGTAGATTCGATTGTGTTTTGTACCCTGTGTTATGTTTCAGATCCTCATTTTTGCCGTACCTGAGTACCTGGAATTTATCACTGTTAAACATGCTATTTTCTTCTGCCCAATCGAAAACTTTGTTAATATCTGCTTGTAGTTTTTCCTATGTCTTCAGCAGAGATAATTTTCATGGTAACTTTTGTGTCATCCGCAAAGGATGACACGAAGCTGTTACTTGTATTTTTGTCTATATCTGATGAAAGAATAAGGAAAAGCAGTGGTGCAAGGACTGTACCTTGAGGTACAGAGCTTTTAACTGCGCTTGGATTACTTTATTTGCTTGACTGTTACTCTGTGTTCTGTTCGACAGGAAATTGAGTATCCAGCGTCCTACTTTACCAGTTATTCCCTTTGACCTCATTTTGTGTGCAATCACTCCATGGTTATATTTGTCGAATGCCTTTGCATAGTCTGTGTATACAGCATTTCCATTTTGCTTTTCTTCTAAACCTTCTGAATTTGTCATAGTGATTGAGTAACTGACACGACAGGATCTTCCAGCTCTAAATCCATGTTGTCCTGGGTTGTGTAGCTCCTTTTCCATAAAACTAGAAATTTGATTCCTAATCATTCTTTCAAAAACTTTTATTGTGTGATGTTAGTGCAACTGGTCTATAATTTTTTGCCAAGACTTTACTATCCCCCTTGTGCAGAGGAGCTATATCTGCAGATTTAAGTGCTGCTGGTATCTCCCCTGTATCCAGGCTCTTTCTCCATATTATGCTGAGTGCTCTCGCTACTGGTATTTTACATTTCTTTATGAATATTGAATTCCATGAGTCAGGCCCAGGAGCTGAGTTCATAGGCATATTGTCAATTTCCCTTTCAAAGCCTTCCGAGTTCGTGTTAATATCTTATATTATCTGCAGCTTGGATGTCATTCATAAATTTATCTGGATCCTTAACTTTCATGTTGTTTATTGGTGTGCTAAACATAGCCTCATACTGGCTTCTTAGAATTTCACTAATTTCTTTGTCGTCCTCTGTGTACGTACCTTCAGTTGTAATTAACGGTCCAATACTAGTGAAGGTTTTTAATTTTGATATTGCGTATGTGAAAAATATTTTGGAATTTTCATTATCTCTTGTATAGCTTTCTGTTCCAATTCCATTTCCTCAGACTCGTATGATCGCTTCGACGTTTGTTCTATTTCTTCCATCTCCCTGTTTAGGTTTATTTTCCTTTCTTGTGATAGTTGTGTCTGCCGAAGCTTTTCCGTTACATTTCCTTCTCCTGTACAGTCGTCTGCGTTCTCTTTCTAGAGTGGTCCTCTTTCTGCCCCTCCTCACAGGCACGTGCTTCAAGCAGACCTTGTAAGCTTCAGCTGTCAGTTGAGCTATTCCCTGTGTGGGAGTTTTGTCGCTTAAGACCGTCTCCCATTGAATGGTTGCAAGGTCTACATTTATTTTTTCCCAGTCAATCCTCTTATTGTTAAAATTGAATTGATTGAATACCACTTCTCGCTTGTTGGGTCTCTTAAACATACTACCGTTATTTATGTTAGTTTGCACTTCAATGAGTTTATGGTCTGAGTATGTAGTATCTGAGATTGTAATGTCTCATTAGTGCATCAGTGTTTGTCCTTAGGTCCTTGTCCGTTTGGCCCTAGTCCTGGTTGATGGGGTTCTGGGAGTTGTTCTACTCCCCCAAGCCCGGCCCGAGGCCGGGTAAATGTAGAATAAGTTAAACAAATAAAAAATTAAATAAAAAATAAATGTAGACTTAGTCCTTAAGGCCAGACGAAGTGTTTGCCAGGGTGCTTAGTTAAAAGAACACAATGAAAAGATTTTAGCGTCCTTGTCTAGTTTATTCAGTAAATCATTGGAGTCGGGCAGAGTATTGCCAGCCCGTCCTCATAAACAAGGCTCAAAGTCCATTCCATGCACCCGCAACTGTTTATGACTGAAAAACGGTTTACACACGACTCGCAACACATGACGTTCGAACACTTCAATAACTGCTTCGCTGACGACTTTTGTTAGAACCAAAACGCTGTTAATGCTTGACCCACGTACTACAAATAATCGCCGCCGCCATCACCACCTAAACATTTACCCTAACCTAACCAATGTACGGTAAGCTAATATATAATAATATTACAGGTAATTTATATACGAGAAATTTCCTATTATGAATGAACAGCATGAATGTGCCTTTCGCGTCAATCACAGCAAGGAATGGACTACTTGAGGTTATCTTGAGATGATTTCGGTGCTTTAGTATCCCCGCGGCCCGGTCCTCGACCAGGCCTCCACCCCCAGGAAGCAGCCCGTGACAGCTGACTAACACCCAGGTACCTATTTTACTGCTAGGTAACAGGGGCATAGGGTGAAAAACTCTGCCCATTCTTTCTCCCAGGCGCCTGAGATCGATCCCGGGACGACAGGATCACAAGTCCAGCGTGCTGTCCGCTCGGCCGACCGGCTCCCCGACCGGCCGACTTGGTCTGAGGACGGGTTAATATTGTAGTCTTGGAGGGTTGACAATGTACTACACCAAATTTTTAAGAATGATAGATCACCATCATTCGGCTAACTATCGGCCAATTAGCTTAACATCTACTGTAGGAAAATGTCTTTAATCTAATTGCAAAAGCCATTCATCTGTATCTTGAAAATTAGAATAATAAATCATTTTCATGGCTTTACTAAAGGGTGCTCATGTGTGACAACTTTGTTGTCATTCCATTCCAGCATAATTACCTGCTTGATGGGGTTCTGGGAGTTGTTCTACTCCCCAAGCCCGGCCTGACTTGTCAGAGTTTGGTCCACCAGGCTCTTGCTTGGAGCGGCCCGCAGTTGTTAAATTGTGGCAGTTGACAGTAAAATGGTTTGCGTTGTGTACCCTGACTTTAGTGAAGCTTTTGATACAGTGGCACATGAAAGGTTGATTAAAAAGATAAGAGGCTAACTACGGTATTGGGGGTGCTATATTAAGTTAGGTAAGAGTATGGTTATATCAAAGGAAACAGTTTGTATACCTGGAGTCAAATCAGGCTGCGAGTCATACATTGAGAGGAATTGACAGTAGATAAAGAAACTATTCAACACTGGTGGTACGCAAACAAGGGGACGCAGGTGGGAACGGAGTACCAAAATGAGCCACAGGGACGTTAGAAAGAACTTTTTCAGTGTCAGTAGTTAACACATGGAATTCATTAGGCAGTGATGTAGTGGAGGCAGACGCCATACACAGTTTCAAATGTAGATATGATAAGAGCCCAGTAGGCTCAGGAACCTGTACATCAGTTGATTGACAGTTGAGAGGGGGGATCCCCGCAAGCACAACTAGGTGAGTACATCAGGCAGCAAGCAGCCTGATGTACTCCAGGCGTGTCCATCATCCTGGTTGACCAGACGACAAACCAAGAGGCCTGGTCAGAGACCGGGCCGCGGTAACGTTGATCCCTGGAACCACCACACTGTAGACTATCCTGGGACCTCTGTTGTTTACAAAATATATATATACGGTTTAGATTCAGGACTGAGCAGTAGTATTTGTAAATTTGCCGACGATACGAAAATCGGAAACAAAAACCATTTGACGATGTGGACGGGTTCCGAGGCAAAGCAACTATGATGGTTACAGGACATCAGCTGGATGGTATTGAAATTGTCATGTCTGATTGTGACAAATTATCGAAATTGATCGAAATAGGACACTGATTTATGTCTAAAAGCATCAGCAATACAATGCCTGGTATTATTCTTCAGCTATATCTTACTCTTGCTAGGCCCCATCTAGATTATGCAGCTCAGTTTTGGTCGCCGTACCGCCGGACATAATTCACTAGAACGCGTCCAGTGGAGGATGACAGTTAATCCCACAAATTAGAAATCTTACATACGAAGAGACTTAAAACCTTAATTACCATTCTCTAGAAAGGGATGTTTGTCAGGCGCGACCTGATTAGTGTACAAGTGGATGAATGGGCATAACAAGGACTCGTTAATAAGCATTGAATATATCAACACAAGTACACCACGAAACAATGAAAATAAATTGGATAAATTTAGATTTTCGGAAAGACGTATCTTAATACTAGTTGATTGATTGATGAAGATGAAGCTACCCAAGAAGGGGCACGAGCATGAATAGCCCGTAATAATATTACTTGTTGGGAAACAGGGTTGTTATTTGTGGACCAGATTATGTTACCATCATAGACGTGGGAGTGATGGAGTGTTACAGGCATGAGCTACACATTCACATGAATGACTTTGGTTGGATAGACATAGGAGTTACCTTGTATGGGTCAATAGATCTTCGCCAGTTTCCTTAATATTCTCAGTCAACTGTTCATCTGCCGGGTTAGTTCAGCAAAAGTCTACTTGTTGCTACCTACCTATCTTGCGGGTAGGTAGCCACGTGTCTGGTTATGGCAAAGTCCTCCGGTGCTGCTTGGTCTAACACTACCATAGCTTAGGAACAACCCCTTTATTTTACAAACGACAATGTGTGTTAAGTGCTTCGTATACCTCTCAATCATTTTCTGTAAACGTGTCCTTAGTTTCATTGCCTGTTGTTCCTTTTACATTCTGATGAAGGTTGATTCTTTGCTTTATGTATAATATAGTTTTAAAATCTCTGCTTCTCTTCTCACGCTGAAATACTCATTCACAGGAGGGATTACTGTACTAGAACAATGGGCCTCACATAGGATGTTAATGGCGCTGGGAAGGGTCCCCTGAGCAAGTCCCTAAAGGCTATCTCGGCGTTTGCCTGTTTGGCACATAATGCCTCCGGCGAGAGCCTCCGGCGAGAGCCTCCGGCGAGAGCCTCCGGTGAGAGCCTCCGGCGTTAATTTTGGAGTCAAGTTTACTTCTTCCAGTCTCTCTTCCAGAAGTGGGCATTCCTTTCATTCACTTCGTACTGGAGCTACCTGGAAAGGGTTTCGGGAAGTCTTGTACACTGAGCCTGGCCCCTTCGCCAAGCTCTATTTATTTGATCTTATTGTACTTATATATCTATAAACAAGAAGGTATATTGGGTTTGTGAGAGCACATAACATTGGTGTTCTTACAATCTTGCAAAGCCACTAACACACGTACCATTTAGGGCACTTGGGCTCACTTGGCCCAACAGGCTGTTGCTACGAGCGGCCCCGAAAGCCCACATATCCACTATAGCCTGATTGGTCCGACACTTACAAAAACTTATATAAATGCTTCTTGAATACATCCACTTTTGTTCCAGCAATATTTATAATGCTTGCTGTGAGTGTTGAACAGCCGAGGACCTCTGCCTATGGCATCTCAACTCTTCACTAGTTCTATTCTGTATTTCCTTTCGTATCTTTCGATCCAGTATGCTATTCTACTGAGCAAAATTGGGACCTGGCCTTAAGGTATCTTCCATGTGTATATTATTTGATACCTTTCTCTCGTCTCCTTTACAGAGAACAGAGAATACATCTTGAGAGCTTTGAGACGGTCCAAATAATTACAGTGTTATTTATCGCGTCTGTGTGTGCCGTATATGTTCTCTGTATTCCCTCTATTTCAGCAATCTCTCCTGCTCTGAGAGGGGAAAACAAGTACCAAGAAATACTCCAAGACGGGACAGCACCAGTGATTTAAATAGTATTAGCATTACTGTGGGGTCTCTGGACTATAATGTTCTCATAATCCATCCTATAATTTTCCTGGCCGCTGCTATATTTGCTCGGTTATGTTCACTACTGTACTTGTCCCTCTCGCACTCTTATTTTCACAACCACGTATTTGTCTGGTTGGAGTCAAGCAGCCATTCCTGAAATCATCTCTGGAACTTGGCGATTCATCTTGCCGGGTTACTTCAACCCTTGTCATTTACGAACATTCTCATTAGTTTAGCATGGTCTGAAAGTTCAGATAAGAACCTGCTCACTTCATCCATTACGTCTTTTACGTATATTACAGTGTTGACCCCTTGAGGTACTCCACTCCAGTCTGATGTGATGTGATGTGATGTGATCTGATCTGATCTGATCAACGTATTGTGACTGCCTCCCTTCTCAATGGTGTTCTTCCACCCAACTTAACACTTCCGAATACACCAGCCTGCTACTATAGTTTGCACAGGAGCCGGTCGGCCGAGCGGACAGCACGCTGTACTTGTGGTCCTGGGTTCGATCCTGGGCGCCGGCGAGAAACAATGGGCAGTTTCTTTCATCCTATGCCCCTGTTACCTAGCAGTAAAATAGGTACCTGGGTGTTAGTCAGCTGTCACGGGCCGCTTCCTGGGGGTGGAGGCTTGGTCGAGGACCGGGCCGCGGGGACACTAAAAGCCCCGAAATCATCTCAAGATAACCTCAAGGAGATGCTTATATAAAAGTACATCAAATGCTACGCATTGGGCCGATGCTGCAAATGGCCAAGCTTTCGTTGCCACTTGTGTCTGGCTGACGAGGTCCCAGAACTTATAAATCCCATGTTTTTGTTTCTCTTCTATGCCCTCTGAAACAAGGGTAAAGTTATTAAGGTCATCGCTGTTTGGAAGTAACCGACGCGCCTCTGCCAAGGCTACCATTAGAATAGTCTGGCAGGAAGTGGCCAACACGTTGAATTCATAAATGTTTGGTTTCGGGATGTTAAAGGGTGTGAAGCAGCTAGCCACTGAACACCAACACACGCTGCCAACATCACACACAAGGCTCTAGTCAAACAAAATTAATAAATAATTCAGCCTGGTCGAGAGACGCAATTTTCTCTGCAGTTCATCGTCATTTTCCTTCTCGGCTCATTTACACAGTATTACTCTAATATTCATTCAAAGTTACTTTTCGACAAGCATGACCTGGATTGTATATGGATGAGGCTCTGGGAGTAGTTCTACTCCCCAAGCCCGGCCAGAGGCCAGGCCTGACTCTGCTTGGTCCAACGGGGGGTTGCTAGGTGCGGCCCGCAGGCCCGAATATCCACTACAGCCCGGCTGGTCTGGCACTTTCAGCAGAAAAAGTGTTCATGTTTTTTTTTTTAATGGTTTCATTTGAAGTGTCGAGCATGGTGTTAACCTTGCCCCCGCCCCACTCACAGTTCAGGTTTGGTCATTAAAAATGCACAAAAGGTTTGTCCAGGTGGTGGTCAGTATTTGGTGCTCGAAGCTAACCGAGGAAGCAACTAATAGAACACCTAACCGCCCGCCAATTTAACGAACTGCTCTGAATTATAGTGCATCATATTTTGACGTCAGAATACGATGTATTACTGGAGAGAACACGGTGGGAATAAGCCACTCTTGCTGCCAGACTGTCTGGCGCCGGTATGCGCGCTCTCGCACACTCAGAAGTCACAGCCAGTAAGCAAGTGCAACTTATTAGAAAGGAAAATAAAACGAGGTCAACTCCATCCAAAATTGCAATGGCAGATATAAACAGAAATAAAGGTCAGGAATCATTCGACTATATCACCAGATCAACTCGTTAAATCTTTCTTCCCAATTTATGTCGCTTAACTCTGCCCAATTTGGTGGTACACCACTAACAATTGTTTCAAACGTGGGTTGGACATGCATATGAGTGGGGTTGGGTAGTTATATATAGGAGCCGCCTCGTATGGGCCAATAGGCCCTCTGCAGTTACCTTGTTCTGATGTTCTCATGTTTAACCTTGTTAAGCTTTCATGTGCTCTAAACAGGCGGTGTTAATACACTCGCCCCCCACAATTTGCAGTCACTGGAGAAAACCGATTTTGGAAGATATGATCAAGATGTGTACGATACGGGAGCCGGTCGGCCGAGCGGACAGCACGCTGGATTTGTGATCCTGTGGTCCCGGGTTCGATCCCGGACGCCGGCGAGAAACAATGGGCAGAGTTTCTTTCACCCTATGCCCCTGTTACCTAGCAGTAAAATAGGTACCTGGGTGTTAGTCAGCTGTCACGGGCTGCTTCCTGGGGTTGGAGGCCTGGTCGAGGACCGGGCCGCGGGGACACTAAAGCCTGGAAATCAAGATAACCTCAAGATGATGCTCAGCGGTATCTTGATGGTGGACAGGGACAACCCATACCCCACTGAGAACCAGGACTAAAAGGCATTCAAGCAAGTATAACACCCAAACACGTTCTAAGGTGCGCCATGAAAAATGTTTTAGCACAAGGGATAGAGAAGACTAGCAGCAAAGTATGGAAGGTAGGACAAAAATACAGAGTTACCTGCCACTTAAGAGTACTGACGTCCACGGAGCATTAATGTTAAGTTTACTGGGAAACAAGTGGCACGAGTCAAGTGAGAAGTTTGTGTCATATAAGATGGTAGAAAAGTGAGCAACAGAGCATGTTTACTGACCTGTAAACCTGGCTAAGGTAGCGACTAGGAGGACGAGTATGGTGAGTACTGAGGGGTGTGGGGGCGGCCCACTCCTCCATTTGGGCCAGAGTGTGGGCGCCCCGCTCCTGCCCCTGCTGCTGGCAGTGGTGGTAGTGGTGGTGGTAGTGCTGGTGGTGGTAGTGGTGGTGATGGTGATGGAGGGCGGCGTCGGCGTCGGACAACAGTGATGATGGGTGGTGGTGGTTGTGGTGGTGGTTGTGGTAGTGGTGGTGGTAGTGGTGGTGGTGGTTGTGGTAGGGTCGGGAGACAGGCCCGCCGCACTGCTCCCACAGTCCTGGACCAAACCTGGCAAGTCCATAGTCTTACAGTTGTGGTGGTGGTGAGAGTGAGCACCACTCTGGCACCTGCCCCCCCGCCGCCGCCGCCACCACCACCTCCTCCAGCCAGGCCCTCGCCACCGACACGTCACCTGCTGCTGCTCCTCCGTCAGGTACGGACTCGTGCACGGCCCAGCACAACCCTCACAGTGCACCTCCGGCGCAGGCTTCGCTCTCCCGCCCTCGGCTCCCGCCACGCTGCATCCTCGCCAACACCCTGCAAATGATCCAAAACATTACCTGTGAGACGGACAACATGCAATGATATAGGTAAGCTGTGAGGCACCCTACCCTACCCTACGAGGGGGGGGTAGTGAAGCACCCTACCCTACGAGGGGGGGGGGTAGTGAAGCACCCTACCCTACGAGGGGGGGGGTAGTGAAGCACCCTACCCTACGAGGTGGTGGGGTAGTGAGGCACCCTACCCTACGAGGTGGTGGTAGTGAAGCACCCTACCCTACGAGGGGGCGGTAGTGAAGCACCCTACCCTACGAGGAGGGGGGTAGTGAGGCACCCTACCCTACGAGGGGGTGGTAGTGAAGCACCCTACCCTACGAGGGGTGGTAGTGAAGCACCCTACCCTACGAGGAGGGGGGGTAGTGAGGCCCCCTACCCTACGAGGGGGGGGGTAGTGAGGCCCCCTACCCTACGCGGGGGGGGGGTAGTGAGGCCCCCTACCCTACGCGGGGGGGGGGGGGGGGTAGTGAGGCACCCTACCCTACGAGGGGGGGGTAGTGAGGCACCCTACCCTACGAGGGGGGGGTAGTGAGGCACCCTACCCTACGAGGGGGGGGGGTAGTGAGGCACCCTACCCTACGAGGGGGGGGGGGGGTAGTGAGGCACCCTACCCTACGAGGGGGGGGTAGTGAAGCACCCTACCCTACGAGGGGGGGGGTAGTGAGGCACCCTACCCTACGAGGGGGGGGTAGTGAGGCACCCTACCCTACGAGGGGGGGGGTAGTGAGGCACCCTACCCTACGAGGGGGGGGGTAGTGAGGCACCCTACCCTACGAGGGGGGGGTAGTGAGGCACCCTACCCTACGAGGGGGGGGGGTAGTGAAGCACCCTACCCTACGAGGGGGGGGGTAGTGAAGCACCCTACCCTACGAGGGGGGGGGGGTAGTGAAGCACCCTACCCTACGAGGGGGGGGGTAGTGAAGCACCCTACCCTACGAGGGGGGGGGGTAGTGAGGCACCCTACCCTACGAGGGGGGGGGGTAGTGAGGCACCCTACCCTACGAGGGGGTGGGGGTAGTGAGGCACCCTACCCTACGAGGGGGGGGTAGTGAGGCACCCTACCCTACGAGGGGGGGGGGTAGTGAGGCACCCTACCCTACGAGGGGGGGGGGTAGTGAAGCACCCTACCCTACGAGGGGGGGTAGTGAAGCACCCTACCCTACGAGGGGGGGGGTAGTGAAGCACCCTACCCTACGAGGGGGGGGGGTAGTGAAGCACCCTACCCTACGAGGGGGCGGTAGTGAAGCACCCTACCCTACGAGGAGGGGGGGGTAGTGAGGCACCCTACCCTACGAGGTGGTGGGGTAGTGAGGCACCCTACCCTACGAGGTGGTGGTAGTGAAGCACCCTACCCTACGAGGGGGCGGTAGTGAAGCACCCTACCCTACGAGGAGGGGGGTAGTGAGGCACCCTACCCTACGAGGGGGTGGTAGTGAAGCACCCTACCCTACGAGGGGTGGTAGTGAAGCACCCTACCCTACGAGGAGGGGGGGTAGTGAGGCACCCTACCCTACGAGGGGGTGGTAGTGAAGCACCCTACCCTACGAGGGGGTGGTAGTGAAGCACCCTACCCTACGAGGGGTGGTAGTGAAGCACCCTACCCTACGAGGGGTGGTAGTGAAGCACCCTACCCTACGAGGGGGCGGTAGTGAAGCACCCTACCCTACGAGGGGGCGGTATTGAAGCACCCTACCCTACGAGGAGGGGGGGGTAGTGAGGCACCCTACCCTACGAGGGGGCGGTAGTGAAGCACCCTACCCTACGAGGAGGGGGGTAGTGAAGCACCCTACCCTACGAGGGGGGGTAGTGAGGCACCCTACCCTACGAGGGGGCGGTAGTGAAGCACCCTACCCTACGATGGGGGGGTAGTGAGGCACCCTACCCTACGAGGGGGTGGTAGTGAAGCACCCTACCCTACGAGGGGGGGCGGTAGTGAAGCACCCTACCATACGATGGGGGGGGTAGTGAGGCACCCTACCCTACGAGGGGGTGGTAGTGAAGCACCCTACCCTACGAGGGGGGGTAGTGAAGCACCCTACCCTACGATGGGGGGTAGTGAAGCACCCTACCCTACGAGGGGTGGTAGTGAAGCACCCTACCCTACGAGGGGTGGTAGTGAAGCACCCTACCCTACGATGGGGGGTAGTGAAGCACCCTACCCTACGAGGGGTGGTAGTGAAGCACCCTACCCTACGATGGGGGGTAGTGAAGCACCCTACCCTACGAGAGGGGTGGTAGTGAAGCACCCTACCCTACGAGGGGTGGTAGTGAGGCACCCTACCCTACGAGGGGGGGTAGTGAAGCACCCTACCCTACGAGGGGGGTAGTGAAGCACCCTACCCTACGAGGGGTGGTAGTGAAGCACCCTACCCTACGAGAGGGGTGGTAGTGAAGCACCCTACCCTACGAGAGGGGTGGTAGTGAAGCACCCTACCCTACGAGAGGGGTGGTAGTGAAGCACCCTACCCTACGAGGGGGGGGTAGTGAAGCACCCTACCCTACGAGAGGGGTGGTAGTGAAGCACCCTACCCTACGAGAGGGGTGGTAGTGAAGCACCCTACCCTACGAGAGGGGTGGTAGTGAAGCACCCTACCCTACGAGGGGGGGGTAGTGAAGCACCCTACCCTACGAGGGGGGGGGTAGTGAAGCACCCTACCCTACGAGAGGGGTGGTAGTGAAGCACCCTACCCTACGAGGGGTGGTAGTGAAGCACCCTACCCTACGAGGGGGGGGGTAGTGAAGCACCCTACCCTACGAGAGGGGTGGTAGTGAAGCACCCTACCCTACGAGGGGTGGTAGTGAAGCACCCTACCCTACGAGGGGGGGCGGTAGTGAAGCACCCTACCCTACGAGGGGGGGCGGTAGTGAAGCACCCTACCCTACGATGGGGGGGGTAGTGAGGCACCCTACCCTACGAGGGGGTGGTAGTGAAGCACCCTACCCTACGATGGGGGGTAGTGAAGCACCCTACGAGGGGGGGGGGTAGTGAAGCACCCCACCCTACGAGAGGGGTGGTAGTGAAGCACCCTACCCTACGAGGGGGGGTAGTGAAGCACCCTACCCTACGAGAGGGGTGGTAGTGAAGCACCCTACCCTACGAGGGGTGGTAGTGAAGCACCCTACCCTACGAGGGGTGGTAGTGAAGCACCCTACCCTACGAGGGGGCGGTAGTGAAGCACCCTACCCTACGAGAGGGGTGGTAGTGAAGCACCCTACCCTACGAGGGGGGGGTAGTGAAGCACCCTACGAGGGGGGGTAGTGAAGCACCCCACCCTACGAGGGGGGGTAGTGAAGCACCCCACCCTACGAGGGGGGGTAGTGAAGCACCCTACCCTACGAGAGGGGTGGTAGTGAGTCACCCTACGAGGGGTGGTAGTGAAGCACCCTACGAGGGGGGGTAGTGAAGCACCCCACCCTACGAGGGGGGGTAGTGAAGCACCCTACCCTACGAGAGGGGTGGTAGTGAGTCACCCTACGAGGGGTGGTAGTGAAGCACCCTACGAGGGGGGGTAGTGAAGCACCCTACCCTACGAGGGGTGGTAGTGAAGCACCCTACCCTACGAGAGGGGTGGTAGTGAAGCACCCTACCCTACGAGGGGTGGTAGTGAAGCACCCTACCCTACGAGAGGGGTGGTAGTGAAGCACCCTACCCTACGAGAGGGGTGGTAGTGAGTCACCCTACGATAGGTGGTAGTGAAGCACCCTACCCTACGAGGGGTGGTAGTGAAGCACCCTACGAGGGGGGGGGTAGTGAAACACCCTACGAGGGGGGGGGTAGTGAAGCACCCCACCCTACGAGAGGGGTGGTAGTGAGTCACCCTACGATAGGTGGTAGTGAAGCACCCTACCCTACGAGGGGTGGTAGTGAAGCACCCTACGAGGGGGGGGTAGTGAAACACCCTATGAGGGGGGTGGTAGTGAAGCACCCTACGAGGGGGGGTAGTGAAGCACCCCACCCTTCATGGGGTGATGCTTACCTATCAATACTTACCTATCAGCGAGAACAAGGAGGCAAGATCTAGCTCTTTATCCCCCATCAACTTGTGGACTTGTTGAGTTATAATTGATCTATTCCGAGGTTATAATTTGTTGTGGAGTCTGGTAGTGGCGGAGGCGGACTGGGCACCGCTCTCCTGGCTACACCTGCAGAAGGCAAGGCCTGACTGTGGAGGTTACTGCTGCTCCTGACGGCGGCGGCGGGAGTGCACTTGCAACAGCCTTGTGCAACCCTGCCTGGCTGGGGCGCCGCTCCAAAATAGCGGGTACCTGGGCTGGTGCCCGGCTGACGTCACACCCCCGCGCCCTCTCCCACCACCCAGCCAGTAAACAACCACTCCGGCCCTACACTTCGCCCGTCATCATCACACCGCTGCCCACCTACCTAGGCTCCGTGTTTTAGGCTCTAGTCCCTCTCCTGCTCGAGAATCCTAGGCAGCTACCATGGATTTTCAAGGCCTAGCTAACGAGTAGTAGTCTACATATACGACCACGAGACTAGGATGAGTCGCTTCCTCCCACCACACACACTACACCAAAACTCTTCCCCAGTCTCATACTCAACACATACATGTTAACAACTGATGCAGCATTATTTGCACACACTACTACCTTCACGAGTTTCAACTCCAGAGGACCTGGACTGTACCTGTAGGGGGTTCCGAGAGTTGTTCAACTTGCAAGAGCTTTGTCGAACATGCTGTTGCTTGGGATAGCCTGCACGTCCACATTTCCACTACAGCCTGGTTGGTCCCGTACTAACTACAGTAAACTGTTCAGTTTGTATTTTCTTGAACTCCAAACTAATGTAAACTGGGTCTTCCAGTGAGCTACAGAAAATATAATGCCAGATGAAAATTTTAAGATCCTACCCGTGGGAAACAAATTAAAACCGTAAGTGCATCCAAAACGCCATAAAATATCACAAGAAAAACCTATGTACATGTGAGTATTTATGTGAAGACTTTACAGTACCACAACACACTAGTACTCACTAGTGGGGAAAACCGTTGAACATTAATTGTTCCGCTTAAGGCTGGACGAATTGACGACATGGAGAACAGGTGGAGAATATTGACTAAATTACTATTTTAGTAATGCTTAAGAATTAACCATTACCAAAATGTATTACATGCATTTCCTGGCACGAGAAATTGTATACCTGAAAATTATCAAGACGAGCTGGTTCCAAATGTGGCCACCGTAATAACGCCTTACGAGACCAGGAGACATGGACGCAACATGTGCACAAGCGCTCCACTCAAAGGTACAGCAAACAAGGATAACAATTATATCAACGAAGGAACCAAGGCAAGAATTATTACGCCAGAATTTGGACAAACATCTGCCAATGGTAAGGTGTTTGGGGAGAAAGCAGCAAGCCAGTACGACTAAATAGGACTAGGAAGGGATACGAAGGCACGGAGCTAGGAGAGGACACGGAGTGAAGGGATTGCAACCCCCCCCCCCCTCTATCCAGCTATAGGCAGACACTTGGTGAGTTGAACATTAAGGTGACTTGGTCGTGTTTTACAAGTGTTGTGTGATGATCAAGGGCAGTCAGTTGTAGTGTTCTCAGATTCTTGGAGGATGACTCACTTTACCTATATATATCTTGAACATGCCTTAAAGTATGATACTTAGTATGTGAAATATAATTGAATTTATTATTTAAATTGTCTTTGTTCCCTAGAGCGTTGAGTTGAGGTGAGAAAGCCTCTGTGAGTACTGGTTTCATGATTTAATGAGTACATGATAAAGATGGGACATGCTAATAATGACCTCTTGATAACATTTTGTGAATATTGTGATACAGACAAGTTCCATTCCTTGTCTTGTAGGTAATGGTCTTGAATGGATGGTGGCAGCATTTCGTCTTCTACTATCTACTCTTCTACTATCTACTCTTCGACTTCTACTATCTACTCTTCTACTTCTACCTATCTACACCTCTCCCTCCACCCCTCTCTAAACTCTCACTTTCAACTAATGACCCTCCTCGCTCCTCCCACCTCTCTCCCTCTCACCCCAAACCCTCACTAATTACTTCACTATTCATTTCTTTCCTTTCGTTTTCTCTTATACGTTTGTGGCAATGAAATGTGTTCTAGAGTTCTCTCTCGAGTTTCGGGTAGCGGATCCAGTTACGGCGCCTTGTGGTCTTAGCACCTAGGTAGTCAAATACCTAGGTCACAAGGTGTTGAACGAGAGAGGTGGCCGTAGGAACTCTGGGAGTTCTCTAGAATAGTTAGCTAACTGGGGACGGGATAACGGACTAGAGAGAGCTGTTTCCCCCGGCCTCGTTAGTTAACTGGGGGGTGGAATAATGGACAAGATAGAGCTATTTCCCCCACCCCCCGTTACAACTTGACCAGGTCGCACGCCGACGTGCTGGACACCAGGTCGTGGCCGTGTCGACCAGGTCGTGGCCGTGTCGACCAGGTCGTGGCCGTGTCGACCAGGCCAAGTGGTTGGATACACCTGCCAAGGGTCCTGATCAACGAGCCTCTGGTGTACCTACGTGGGACTGCGGCTACCGACAGTTAGTGAGTGAAGAGTCAACTAGGTTATACAGTCCGTTGAAACTATCACGAGGCAGTAGCTAGGATGGAGCCAGACAGCGCGGCTTCCAACTTGGTCCACGGCCAGGAGTCGTCAGCCACTTCGTACCGTTCTACCTTGTGATCATTCTGGGAATCAGATATTCTCGCGGCCTCCTGGCTGGTAGTCTGGTCAAGGAGGCTGTTGGATGAAGCTGTTCGCAGTCTGACGTGCGAGTCACAGCCCAGTTCATCAAGCGTACGAGCTGGGAAGCGCTACGAGGTTGTCCGTAATGATAAGACCCGCGGGCTGAGAACCACCTCGCAGCATCTCTAGGCTCGTAAACTGTTTAATGAATACAAACTAAATATTAGATGGACCGTTACACATATGCACACGGAAATAACTCCTTACAAGCAGCCGCGTCCAACAGCCTGGTTGACCAGTCCAGCAACGAAGAAGCCTGGTCGACGACCGGGCCGTGGGGACGCTAAGCCCCGAAGCCATCTCAAGGTAACGAGAGCAGAAGGCACGACAGGATGAAACGGCGCCATTGATACCCTAAGACATTTCTGTCAACATGAACATTTCTATCAACATCAACTCCCTCTTAACATGAGGGGCATGACTAGCCAACCTCTCACAGTGTTCACAGGACAACTTCATAAACACCTCCAAATGATGCATCATCAACCGGGCTATGATTCACACGCCAGACTGCCAGACACAGCATATAACAACTTGCTTGACCAGACCACCAAACAGGGTGGCCAGGGTAAAGACTGGGGTTTAATAAATCAAAGACGGGGTCATTGATTGAACCAGCAACAGGTAGACCCTCCACGTGTAATCAAAAGCAAGCAAGCACACACGAAACTACACTTGAGCGCAACCCTTCCCAAACGGTGTGCGTACCTGGTTGATGGGGTTCTGGGAGTTCTTCTACTCCCCAAGCCCGGCCCGAGGCCAGGCTTGACTTGTGAGAGTTTGGTCCACCAGGCTGTTGCTTGGAGCGGCCCTCAGGCGCACATACCCACCACAGCCCGGTTGGTCCGGCACTTCTTGCAAGAACTTATTTAAGTGCCTCTTGAATACATCCATCTTTGGTCCAGCAATATTTCTAATGCTTGCCGGGAGTTTGTTTAACAGCTGTGAACCTCTGATGTTCAGAGTGTTCTCCGATTGTGCCTATGGCACCTCTGCTCTTCACTGGTTCTATTCTGTATTTCCTTCCGTACCTTTCGCTCTAGTACGTTGTTTTTCTACTGTCTAAATTTTGACCTGGCCTTCTAGTATCTTCCATGTATATAATACAAGATATCTTTCTCGTCTCCTTTCCAAACAGTACATTTTGCGAGCTTTGAGACGGTCTTAATAATTTAATGTTTTATCGTGTCTATGCGTGCCGTATATGTTCTCTGTATTCCCTCTGCGAGGGAGATCTCTGCGAGAGATCTCTCTCGCTCTGAAGGGGGGAAGTGAGTACCGAGCAATACTCAAGACGGGACAGCATCAGTGATTTAAACAATATTAGCACTGCTGTAGGTCTCTGGATTTGAACGTTCCCATAAGCCATCCTATCATTTTCCTGGCCGCCGCTATATTTGCTAAGTTATGATACCTGCTTGATGGGGTTCTGGGAATTCTTCTACTTCCTAAGCCCGGCCCGAGGCCAGGCTTGACTTGTGAGAGCTTGATCCACCAGGCTGTTGCTTGGAGTGGCCCGCAGGCCCACATACCCACCACAGCCCGGTTGGTCCGGCACTCCTTGGAGAAAACTATCTGGTTTTCGTTTGAAGATGTCCACAGTTGTTCCGGCAATATTTCTGATGCTCGCTGGGAGGACGTTGAACAACCGCGGACCTCTGATGTTTATACAGTGTTCTCTAATTGTACCTATGGCACCTCTGCTCTTCACTGGTTCTATTCTGCATTTTCTTCCATATCGTTCACTCCAGTATGTTGTTATTTTACTGTGTAGATTTGGGACCTGACCCTCCAGTATTTTCCATGTGTATATTATTTGGTATCTCTCTCGTCTCCTTTCTAGTGAGTACATTTGGAGACGAATGTACTCACTTTGTACATTCGTACAAAGTAAGAATGTACTTTGAGACGAGCCCAATAATTTAGGTGTTTTATCTCGTCTATGCGTGCCGTATATGTTCTCTGTACTCTATTTCAGCAATCTCACCTGCTCTGAAGGGGGAAGCGAGTACTGAGCAGTACTCAAGACGGGACAGTACAAGTGATTTGAAGAGTACAACCATTGTGATGGGATCCCTGGATTTTCACTAAATGTCAGGTCGGCAAACATTATTATTCCCAGATC
This sequence comes from Procambarus clarkii, assembly GCF_020424385.1. NCBI lineage: Eukaryota > Metazoa > Arthropoda > Malacostraca > Decapoda > Cambaridae > Procambarus > Procambarus clarkii. Next base: position 22,991,239 of record NC_059600.1, read on the forward strand.
TTTTACATGTTTTCCTTCTATGAGTAGGTCTGATTGTGTCCTGTACCCTGTGTTTCGTTTAAGTTACTCGTTTCCACCATACCAAGTGGAAAGTACCAGGAACTTTTCACCGTTAATCATCTTGAGGTTGTCTCAGATTTTTTTCAGGGATATTCCTGTGTGGACCCTAAGCCTCTGGCTGGCCGATTAAGTGTTGCTTGTTTCTGTTTTACTTGAGCGGAGTACGAGTATTTATGACTCGTATGGTCGCTTCAGTAAGATTTTGCCCAATGTGTTTAACAACTTCTGCTCTGTTGAATCTTAGTTGAAATCTTAATGGGTTTGTAACTGTGCACTGTGTTAGATAATGTTCCAGTGGTCTGTCGGGCATTTCTCCACAGTGCTGACATTTCCTCTCATCTTCCGGAACCTGTAAGCCTATTTAACATGCACATGGGTGTCCAAGCCTGATGCGATGCAAGTGTACTTCTGTTGTTCTACTGCTCTCTTTCATCAAACTAAGTGGTTCGTAGTTGGTTGAATTCTTGTACCAACCCGCAAATCCTGATGTTGCAACTGCTGTGTTGTGGTCACTGTACATCTCCTGCATTACTCCGTTTCTAATTACTTTCTTAATCCGTGATAGACTCTGTGGTACGTAAATGTCTACATTTCTTCTCTTAGTTGCAAGTTTTGCAGCTTCGTCTGCAATGTCATTTCCTATTATTCCTACATGACTTGGCATCAAGTTGATAAGTACCCGACGGCCTTGTCGTTTGAGTGTTTGCATTAATGATACGACATTTGTGATCTGATGATGTTATCACACATGTGTTCTTGTTGCCAGGTTTCAATGGCGGTTCTCGAATCTGTATGCATGATAACATGATCTTAAGATGATTTCAGGGCCTAGCGTTTCCGTGGCCCAGTCCTCGACCAGGCCTCCTTATTGTTAGACAGCTACTACGGGCTGCTTCCTGGAGGAAGCAGCACGTAGCAGCTGTCTAACTCCCAGGTACCAATTTACTGCTAAGTGAACAGGAGCATCAAGGTGAAAGAAACTCTGCCCATTTGTTTTCGCTTCCGCCGGGGATCGAACCCGGAACCTTAGGACTATGAATAGCGAGCGCTGTCCGCTCAGCCGTCAGGTCCCCCCATGTAACATGTTATTTTGCTGACTTTTGATACAATATTTTATTATTATTATTATTATTATTATTATTTTCTACCACAGACGTGGCCACACATTTACAATGCTAACTAGCATATATACATTTTCTTCTGTCCTCCATGGACAGGGTTAAAGATTTGTTAAACATATAGTTAAGGGATTTATTGAACAATCAACCACAGAAGGTGACTGTAGTGCTTTTAAAATGCTAAGCTAACCTACATACATAAATACATAGACATAGATTTACGTATGCCCTACATAAAGTGTTCGAGGTGTCTTTTACATAGTGTTAATGTGCATTTACAAAGGCGAAATGTAATTCTGATCAGCTTCCACATATACTTTATAAACATACATATAGAGACACACATACGTACATACATAGACATATACACACACGTACACATACATTTATGTCTCTTACTCTGACAGGGTGAGATAGCTGATAGAGAAACTAGTGTGCAATTAAGAACTTAACCACTGAAGGTGATTAAGATTCTTTTACAAGCTCAGGTTATATAATTACTTCACATACATACATTGACCATGTAATGTATCAATTATACAATCTAGGGTACAAGTCCAATATATCATCAAGTGTCCCAGTACTCGTATAGTAGTTACAGAGTTCAGCATACCTTAGCCCAGGAGGGCGAAAGTCAGTCAATATGGGACATTCTACAATATAATGTTCAAGTGAATGCATGTTTTCTCTTTCACAAAGTTGACACATTGTGTACTCGACATTTGGGGTTTGAGAAAGCTGCCAGATACGTCTATATCCGAGGCGTATTCTGGCCACTATAACATCACATTGCCAAGATGATACAAATCTGACGGCTTGTATCATGTTATTTTCAGTTGCCCAATCGAAGACTATTAATATTTGCATGTAGTTTTTCCAGTGTCTTCTACAGAGAAAATTTGCATGCTGATTTTTTTATCATCTGCAAAGGATATGAAGCTGTGACTAGTATTTGTGCCTATATCCGAGATAAGAATGAGAAATAGCAGCGGTGCAAGGACTGTGCCCTAGGGTGCAGAGCTTTTCACTGCACTTGGGCTTTATCTTATTTGATTGACCGTCACTCTCTGCATTCTGTTTGAGAAAGTTTAAACAATGTTCAGAATGAAGCCTCGTGTTCACACTGTAATTGTTCTTATGGCTTAAAAGACTCTCCAGTGGATTTATTCCTACCATCTTTCTCTCCGATCTCCAGCATCTTCCAGTATGTTGCCCTTTTATTGTCCAGGTTTGGAAGCCGACCTTCCCTGATCAGAATTACATTTCACCTTTGTAAATGTACATTAATGACACTATGTAAAAGACACATCTAATACTTTATGTAGGGCATACGTAAATCTGTGTATCTATGTATTTACGTATGTAGGTTAGCTTAGCATTTTAAAAGCACCGAATCACCTTCTGTGGTTGAGTGTTCAATAAACCCTTGAACTATATGTTTAACACTTCTCTAACCCTGTCCATGGAGGACAGAAGAAAATGTATATATGCTGGTTAGCATTGTAAATGTGTGGCCACGTCTGTGGTAGAAAATAATAATAATAATAATAATAATAATAATAATAATAAAAAGTATCTTCCATGTGTATATTATCATATCTTTCTCGTCGTTGCAAGAAGTACAATTCTAGTGCTTTGTAAGAAGGAAATATGGCACTGGAAACCGTACAATAAGTAGGGAAGGAACACAGCCCAACAATCATGTTACTATCTTGAGGTTATCTTGAGATGATTTCGGGGCTTGTGTCCCCGCGGCCCGGTCCTCGACCAGGCCTCCACCCCCAGGAAGCAGCCCGTGACAGCTGACTAACACCCTAACCCGTTCTCGCACTTGTTTATAGTCAATATTGGCTTATGAATACAGTGCATATGTGACATACTAATTTATTGTGAATATTTTAGTTTACCTTGAAAAGCTTTATAGAAAACGCCTACCTTACCTAACCTTCTTAGTATGTTAAGATAAGCATCTTATTGCTTCTTAATTACAATTATTACTTAACCTATACCTATAATAGGTTATCTATCTTATTGCTATCTATCTTATTGTTATCTATCTTATTGCTATAATAGGTTATCTATCTTATTGCTAATATCTTATTGCTTCTTAATTACAATTATTACTTAACCTATACCTATAATAGGTTTAGTAATAATTGTAATTAAGAAGCAATAAGATGCTTATTACTAAACCTATTATAGGTATAGGTTAAGTAATAATTGTAATTAAGAAGCAATAAGATATTAGCAATAAGATAGATAACCTATTATAGCAATAAGATAGATAACAATAAGATAGATAAGATAGATAGCAATAAGATAGATAACCTATTATAGGTATAGGTTAAGTAATAATTGTAATTAAGAAGCAATAAGATGCTTATCTTAACATACTAAGAAGGTTAGGTAAGGTAGGCGTTTTCTATAAAGCTTTTCAAGGTAAACTAAAATATTCACAATAAATTAGTATGTCACATATGCACTTTATTCATAAGCCAATATTGACTATAAACAAGTGCGAGAACGGGTTGAACACCCAGGTACCTATTTTACTGCTAGGTAACAGGGGCATAGGGTGAAAGAAACTCTGCCCATTGTTTCTTGCTGGCGCCTGGGATCGAACCCAGGACCACAGGATCACAAGTTCAGCGTGCTGTCCGCTCGGTCAACCGGCTCCCTACTAGAGAACAGTTAAAAACCACACAGTCACTGCCACAACTTCGCGACGTGTGCCATAGGCTGGATAACCACAACCTTTCAAACACGAAATGTCGAACTTGTGATTACCTAAAACTGTCTTGGTACGGTGGCTGCGTGGGGCGCTGCTGCACGCGGCTACTCGCAGCCTGACGTACGAATCACAGCCTGATTGATCAGGTATCCTTAGGTGGTGTTTATCACGTTCTCTCTTGAACACTGAGGGATCTGCCAGTTATGTCCCTTATGTGTAGTGGAAGCGTGTTGAACAGTCTCGGGCCTCTGATGTTGATAGTTCTCTCTCAGAGTACCTGTTGCACCTCTGCTCTTCAACGGGGGTATTCTGCACATCCTGCCATGCCTTCTGGTCTCATGTGGTGTTATTTCTGTGTGCAGATGCCAGTATGCCAAATTATTGTATCCTCTCATTATTATAGGTACGAAATAATGTACTGCTGCATATTTATTCTAATCGTATTAAAGTTGAAAACATATATTGTGTAAACCTTGCAGGCCTATGTTACTATACGTTATTAAACTAAGCGTAGAATTTTATATAGCAACAAACTTCTTGTCTGTTATCTCTCACCAACCAAAAGAAGACGAAGATGATCTCAAGATAAGATAACCAACAATGAAAGACGATATCCGACTGCCGATATGCTTCGGCAGGCAGTTGTTCTATTCCTTAGAATAGTTTCCAGTTGACTGTTTGCAAATTCCATTTATATCTTCCCCCAGTCTATCCTTTCATTATTACAGCAGCATGCTCCACACTAACAAAAGTCAGATCATCCAGGAACCTAAATCAAGACGAATGTAGATCCCTGTACACCACCTACGTCAGACTAGTATTAGTGTACCGCCCCATGGTCGACCATCCCACCCCATCTAAAACTCAAAATTCGAAGAGTTTCAGAAGTCTGCAACAAGGTTCTTCCCAGAATTACGAGGGATGAGGTATGGAGAGAGACTGAAGAAACAAAACCTGATGACTTTAGAAAAGAGGTAGGGATATATCAAAAGAAAGCGCCAAGCCATTATGACTATAGCACTTGGAAGGGATCAGGATAAGCATTTGGGATGGGACGAGGGGAAGGAATACAGGAGTTACGTTGTGTTAATTCAGGTGGTCAAGGTCCCCGAGGCCCGGTCTATGACCAGGTCTCCCAGGGGGACAAGTGTGCAAGGAACTAATAAATCCAGGAGGTCTTCACAATAGAGCAAGGAGAAATCCCAGAGACAAGAAAGAATATCTAACCAAACACCAGTAGACGAGTTTGATTACCAGTGGGGAAGCTCCAGGTGCTCCACAGGAAGCATCTGCTAGAGAGTTGGATGTAACAAAGGCTATAGACTCTGATAGAATCTCACCATTCATATTAAAGGAAGGAGCAGAAGCTCTGTGTCTACCACTCGCCATAGTGTATAACAAATCACTGGTAACGGGAACTGCCAAAAATTTGGAAGACGGCCAATGTAGTCCCAATATTGCCTACCATTGTAACATGCATACCATGCAAGATGGAGAAGATTGCGTGAAAAAAAAGCTAGTGGAATATCTGGAGTGAAAGAACTTTCGTAACACATCAGCATGGGTTCAGGGATGACAAATCATGCCTCACATGATTAATTGAATTCTATGAGCAGGCAAAAGAGGGATGAGCAGACTGCATATTTTTGGATTGCCAGAAAGCCTTTGACACAGTACCACATAAGACCCTGGTACACAAGTTGGAGATGCAGGCAGGAGTGAAAGGGAAGGTACTCCACTGGATAAGGGAGTACCTAAGCAACAGAAGACAGCGAGTCACTGAGGGGTGAGGTCTCAGATTGGCGAGGCGTCACCAGTGAGAACTGATCTCACAGGGTGACGAGGATGTTCTTGGACCTATACCGTTTCTGATATATGTAAATGATCTCCCAAATGAAACAGACTCGTTCCTCTCATTGTTTGCTGATGATGCAAAAATTATGAGGAGGATTAGACAGGAAGATAGTACGAGGCTACAAGATTACCTAGACAAACTGAAGGAATGGTCCAACAAATGACTATTAAAGTTCAACCCGAGAAAGGTAATGAAACTAGGCGGAGGTAATAGGAGGCCAGACACTGGATCCCGAATGGGAGATAAAGTCCTTCACGAAACGGACAGAGAAAGATCTAGGAGTCGATATCACACCAAACCCGTCTCCTAAAGTCCATATCAAAAGAATAACATCAGCAACTTATGCGAGGCTGACTAACATCAGAACTGCTTTCAGAAACCTGTGTAAAAAAAGGAATCCTGGAGTATGCGGCCCCAGCATGGAGCCCGTACCTTGTCAAGCACAAGACGAAGCTGGAAAAAGTTCAGAAGTATGCCATTAGGCTAGACCCACAATTAATAAGAGGCATGAGTTACGAGGAAAACTACGTGAACTGTACCTCACGTCGTTTGAAGACAGAAGAGCTGGGGAAGGCATGATCATCACATACAAAATTCTCAGGGGAATTGACAAGGTAGATAAGGATGGATTAACACGGGTATTACCCGTACACAAGGGGACACGGGTGGAAGCCGAGTGCCCAAATGAGCCACAGACATTAAAAAGAACTTTTTCAGTGTCATAGTAGTTAGTAAATAGAATGCACTAGGAAGTGATGTGGTGGAGGCTGATTTTACACAGTTTCAAAGGCAGATATGAAAGAGCTCGAGAAGCTCAAGATCTGTACACCAGTAGATTAAAAAAAAGGTGGATTGACGGTTTAGAGCCGGGATCAAAGAGCCAAAGCTCAACCCATGCAAGCACAACTAGTCGAGTACGTACATACACATTTGTGCTAATGCTTAAAAGTCTGGATAACTGGCCAAAGACTGGACGTAACAGCGAGGGAAGGTAGGATTGGGAAAGGACTGGAGGGGGGGGGAGTAGGATAGGGGTGGAAGAGGAGGAGGAAGAGGAAGGGAGGAAAAGGGAGGGAGGGAGGGAGGGGAGGGTAGAACGTGAGTTGAATGTGTTATGTAGTTGGGGCTGGACACCACCATGCCCGCGGGAGCACCACACCAAGCCAGCCACCCACAGCAGCTGCCCTCCAGCTCAACATTATAATTCCAGGAGTCTGGGGCGAGCATGCTGTCTGTTACTACTCTGAAGAAGTTACACTTCTTCAAAAGTTTAATGGTTAGAGTGACATGACTTATGCGCCACGTAGGTGTCACCGTTACTACTCTGAAGAAGTTACACTTCTTCAAAAGTTTAATGGTTAGAGTGACATGACTTATGCGCCACGTAGGTGTCACCTTAAGAAGACCATATTATTGTTATGGCAAATCAACGCGAATTTGGTGGTTCGCTGTAAATCCATTCCAAGTTTGTTTCAAATATTTCCCCGATATGTTTGTAACTCTTAGGGGCGCCAAGGGATGCTACGTAAACCCCCCCCCCGCCCCTCCACACATGCATCTCTTCCCTCCCATCTCCCTAAACCCTTGCGGTTATCTTGCGATGATTTCAGGACTCGACGTCCCAGCGGCCCTGTCCTCGAACAGGCCTCCCGGTTGCTGGACTGGTAAAGTAGCCGGTTGGACGCGGCTGGTCGCAGCCTGACGTATTAATCACACACAACCTGGTTGATCAGGTATCATTTGGAAGTGTTTATCCAGTTCTCTCTTGAACACTGTGAAGGGTCGGCCAGTTATGCCCCTTATGTGTAGTGGAAGCGTGTTGAACAGTCTCGGGCCTCTGATGTTGATAGTTCTCTCTCAGAGTACCTGTTGCACCTCTGCTCTTCAACGGGGGTATTCTGCACATCCTGCCATGCCTTCTGGTCTCATGTGGTGTTATTTCTGTGTGCAGGTTTGGGACCAGCCCCTCTACTATTTTCCATTTGTAACTTATTATGTATCTCTCTCACCTGCGCTCAAGGGAGTACAGATTTAGGCTCTTTAGTAGGTCCCAATAGTTTAGATGTTTTACCGAGTGGATTCTAGCAGTAAAGGATCTCTGCACGCTCTCCAGGTCAGCAATTTCTCCAGCTTTGAAAGGTGCTGTCATTGTGCAGCAGTACTCCACTCTAGAGAGCACAAGCGTCTTGAAGAGTATCATCATAGGTATAGCATCTCTGGTGTGAAAGGTTCTTGTTATCCAACCTGTCATTTTTCTTGCAGTTGTGACGGCTACTTTACTGTTCTTTAAAGGTAAGGTCTTCCGACACTAATACACACAAATTCTTTACATTGCCTTTTCGTTCTGTTAAGATTTGACTGCGTTTTGTACGTTGTTTTCGTTTTGATATTTTTTTCCCCGTAGCGCATGAGCTGGAAACTTATCTTCATTAAGGGGGTATGCGGTTGGAGCACATTTCTAGTGCACCCGAGCTTATCTCTTCCAGGTACTGGTCAAAGTTGGCATTTTATACTTGTTTTTCCCAGTTTATTTCTGCGAGTTCTGGGTATTAAAGAACTCAATTGCTCTCAATTAATGTGTTTATTATTAAATTTGAATTTGCTGAATTCTCCTCCTCTGGGATTGGGGACTAGTTGTGTAGATCTACTCCCCATGCTCGTCGGAACGTCAATTAAGTTGTGATTCGAATACCGGGTATTTGTAGTCATTATGTTCCTAATTAATTCATCGTTATTTATGAAAATGAATTCTCTTTTCTAGTTGGTTCTACTATTTGCTGGTTTAAGACAAATCTGTCGCACATCCGTAGAAAGTTATTTGCATGTGACTTCATTTAAGTTACTTCCCAATATTCTTTCGGATGTAACTATTAGCTAGGGTCTTCCATTTCAGGTGCCGTAGGTTGAAGTCCCCAATCAGGATGATGTTCGGGGCTGGATTTGAGGTTTTCCAAGCAGTGTTCTATTTTCATTAGTTGGTCTTTAAACTGCTGAGAATTTGCCTCCAATGAACATCTTCAAGAAGAAACTAGATTTATTCCTCCAACGAGTGCCGGACCAACCGGGCTGTGGTGGGTATGTGGGCCTGCGGGCCGCTCCAAGCAACAGTCTGGTGGACCAAACTCTCACAAGTCAAGCCTGGCCTCGGGCCGGGCTTGGGGAGTAGAACAACTCCCAGAACCCCATCAACCAGGTATCAACCAATTATATACAAGGATAATAACTACATTTGGTGGTATGTCATCTAACTAGTCTCAAGAGCCGAGAAGAATGAGTTACGGGGAAAGGATACGGGAAGTAAACATCATCTCCCTGAAAGACAGAAGAGATGGACATATCACCACGCACAAACTTCTCAAAGGCTTGACAAGGTGGACAACAACTATTTAGCATGGGCGGAACACAAACAGGGGGAACACAGGTGGAAGCTTAGTACTCAAATGAACCACAGACATTTGAAAGATTTTTTTCCAGTGTCAGGGTAGTTAACAGATGGAATGCACTAGGAAGTGATGTGGTGGAGGCTGACTCCATACAGTTTCAAATGTAGATATGATAGAGCCTAGTAGGCTCAGGAACCTGTACACCAAAACTAGTCAAGTCTATGCTTGACTAAACTAGTCGAGCTTAAGACTAAATTGGAAAAGGTTCAAAGGGTTGCCACCAGATTAGCACCCGAACTGAAGGGCATGAGCTACGAGGAGAGATTACGGGAATTAAAGCTCACGTCGCTGGAAGACAAGAGTTAGAGGGGACATGATAACCACATACAAGATTCTCAAAGAAATTGATAGGGTCACAAAGACAGACTATTTAACACAAGGGACACGCACTAGGGGACACAGGTGGAAATTGAGTGCCAAAATGAGCCAGAGACATTAGATTTTTATTTTTTTGGTGTCATAGTAGTTGACAAATGGGATGCATTAGGAAGTGATGTGGTGGAAGCTGACTCCATACACAGTTTCAAGTGTAGATATAATAAGAACCTAATAGGCTCAGGAATCTGTAAATTAGTTGATTAACAGTAGAGAGGCGGGACCAAAGAGCCGAAGCTCAACCCCCGCAACCACAACTAGGCGAGTACATACACTCTTGTATGTGTAGAAAACCATCTTATAAATGTAGAATACACATATAAAAATGTGAATATTCCATCTCCTTGAGAAAGGACAAAATCTTTGAAGAGTTAGTTTGCTCTCGAGTCTACACTTTACGAAATCAATTTTTCTTGTCGAATTAAAAAAAAAAAAATGCAAAACTGATCTTAGGTTTTGTAGTCCATAATACCTTAAAATAATTCATTATCGCATTTAAACGTGTCACTAACGAGGTATACTGGTGACCGAGAGAGCGCGGGGCATTTGAGTAATGGTAAACTTTCTTTGCCTGTAGGAACAGTTTGGCTCACCTAAGTCGCATGCTCCCCCCCCCCTCCCTTTGGTAAGGCTTACGTAGGTGTGTTGATAGATGTGACTGTAGGAATAAACCAACACCCACAGAAGGTTGTGGGCGCGCACACACGTATCTTGAGGTTATCTTGAGATGATTTCGGGGCTTTTAGAGTCCCCACGGCCCGGTCCTCCACCAGGCCTCCACCCCCAGGAAGCAGCCCGTGACAGCTGACTAACACCCAGGTACCTATTTTACTGCTAGGTAACAGGGGCATAGGGGTGAAAGAAACTCTGCCCATCGTTTCTTTCCGGCGCACGGGATCGAACCCGGGACCACAGCATCACAAGTACAGTGTGCTGTCCGCTCGGCCGACCGCCTCCCCTTAGTAGTCAAGAGACATTACCTGTACCTTCAGGTGTATACCAAACCCGCAGCCAAACCCGTACACCTAACCTTTTACCTTGAAGTGTTTCCGGGGTTTAACGTCCCCACGGCCCGGTGTTGACCAGGCATCCTCGTTACTCGACTGGTCAACCAGGCTGTTTGACGCGGCTGCTCGCAGCCTGACGTATGAGTCACAGCCTGGTTGATCAGGTATACTTTGGAGGTGTTTATCCAGTTCTCTCTTGAACACTGTGAGGGGTCGGCCAGTTATGTCCCTTATGTGTAGTGGAAGCGTATTGAACAGTCTCGGGCCTCTGATGTTGATAGTTCTCTCTCAGAGTACCTGTTGCACCTCTGCTCTTCAACGGGGGTATTCTGCACATCCTGCCATGTCTTCTGGTCTCATGTGATGTTATTTCTGTGTGCAGGTTTGGCACCAGCCCCTCTACTATTGTCCACGTGTAGATTATTATGTATCTCTCCTGCCTGCGCTCAAGGGAACACAGATTTAGGCTCTTTAGTCGGTCCCAATAGTTTAGATGTTTTACTGAGTGAATTCTAGCAGTAAAGGATCTCTGCACGCTCTCCAGGTCAGTAATTTCTCCAGCTTTGAAAGGGGCTGTTATTGTGCAGCAGTACTCCACTCTAGAGAGCACTAGCGTCTTTAAGAGAATCATCGGTACAGCATCTCTAGTGTGAAAGTTCTTGTTATCCAACCTGTCATTTTTCTTGCAGTTGTGACGGCTACCTTATTGTGTTCTTTAAAGGTAAGGTCTTCCGACATGAGTACACCCAGATCCTTTACAAGGTGCACGCCCATACAACTCCAAATCCCAAGGTGCCTATTCCAGCACAATTGGTAGGAACTCCAATAAGGGCCGGTATGAGGGTGACCAACCCCACACGTGGTGGCCCGGGGCGGCTCCCACACACTTTCTCCTCCAGTATGCCCGCCCCAGGAAGGGGGGGGGGGGGTGTTTTGTGTGGTGTGTGTTTTTTGTGTGTGTGCTTTGCGTGCGCGCGTGTGTGTGTACTCACCTAGTTGTGTTTGCGGGGATTGAGCTTTGCTCTTTCGGTCCGCCTCTCAACTGTCAATCAACTGTTTACCAACTACTTTTTTCTTTTTTCCCCACACCACACACACACACCCCAGGAAGCAGCCCGTGACAGCTGACTAACTCCCAGGTACCTATTTACTGCTAGGTAACAGGGGCATTCAGGGTGAAAGAAACTTTGCCCATTTGTTTCTGCCTGGTGTGGGAATCGAACCCGCGCCACAGAACACACACACACACACAGTGTGTGTGTGTGTGTGTGTGTGTGTGTGTGTGTGTGTGTGTGTGTGCGCGCGCGCGCATGCGTGCGTGCGTGCGTGCGTTGAGTAGGGACCATCAAGAGGGTACAGTTGCACACTGCTGTAACCCGTGTGTGTAAGTGGGTCACAAACACCCGTGTCACGGGAACACTATATTAAAACCGGAACCACATAAAAGCTCATTTAAAACACAGTATAGAAAGGTAAATCCACGAAACTAACCAATATTCATGAAAAAACCATTATATTACATTATATTAAAACCCGGCCCGAGGCCAGGCTCGACTCTTGATAACTTGGTCCACCAGGCTGTTGCTTGGAGCGGCCCGCAGGCCCACATACCCACCACAGCCTGGTTGGTCCGGCACTTCTAAAACTAATTTCATCTAAGATGTCCACGGATATTAAGTGTTCTCTGTTTATAGCACCTCTGCTCTTCACTGGTTCTATTCTGCATTTTCTTCCATATCGTTCACTCCAGTACGTTGTTATTTTACTGTGTAGATTTGGTACCTGGCTCTCCAGTATTTTCCACGTGGTATATTATTTGGTATCTCTCTCGTCTCCTTTCTAGTGAGTACATTTGGAGAGCTTTGAGACGATCCCAATAATTTAGGTGCTTTATTTCGTCTATGCGTGCCGTATATGTTCTCTGTATTCCCTCTATTTCAGCAATCTCTCCTGCTCTGAAGGGGGAAGTGAGTACTGAGCAGTACTCAAGACGGGAGAGCACAATTTATCTTCTTGAAGTTATCTTGAGATGATTTCGAGGCTCAGCGTCCCGCGGCCCGGTCCTCTACCAGACCTCCTTTTTTGTTACTCCCCCCCCCTTTCCCAGGAAGCAGCCCATAGCAGCCATCCAACTCCCAGATACCTATTTCCTGCTAGGTAACAGGAGCATCAGGGTGAAAAACATTTTGCCCGTTTGTCTCAGCCTCCACCGGGGATCGAACCCGGAACCTCAGGACTACGAATCCAAAGTGCTGTCCACTCCGCTGTCAGGTGCCCTTTTGAGTGATAAACCTAAGTACCTGGAATTTATCACTGTTAAACATCATGTTATTTTCTGCTCATTCGAAAACTTTATTAATATCTGCTTGAAGTCTTTTCAATGTCTTCAGTAGAGGTAATTTTCCATGCTGATTTTTGTGTCATCTGCAAAGGATGACACGAAGCTGTGTTTTGTATTCGAATATATATCTGATATGAGAGTAAGGAAAAGCAGCGGTGCAAAGACTGTACCTTGAGGTACAGAGCTTTTAACTGCGCTTGGACTATAGTATATGGTTGACTGTTACTCTGTTCT
>NC_059600.1:23009402-23231334 GCF_020424385.1 Procambarus clarkii
TTTCAATATGAGTCGACCAAATATAACTCACTGCCCTCTTGACGATGGTACTGGCGCACTCTCGCTTGCCAAACTATGTAAAGGTTCACTCCACCTCTGCCACTAGCCTCCACCTCCACTGGGGTACCTCTTTCACAGCTTTATACACACTTGACACCCGGGACAACCCCATTACCGCTAAAGTGGCTTCATGGCACCACCACCACCAGTTATCTTGAGAGGTTATCTTGAGATGATTTCGGGGCTTTTTAGTGTCCCCGCGGCCCGGTCCTCGACCAGGCCTCCACCCCCAGGAAGCAGCCCGTGACAGCTGACTAACACCCAGGTACCTATTTTACTGCTAGGTAACAGGGGTATAGGGTGAAATAAACTCTGCCCATTATTTCTCGCCGGCGTCTGGGATCGAACCCAGGACCACAGGATCACAAGGCCAGCGTGCTGTCCGCTCGGCCGACCGGCTTCACCACCTGTAAAATCAAAATTCGTGACGGTGCGCCTGTAATGAAAATGCGTGTTCATGGTGCTCTCTAGTCTCAGATGGTAGGCCTAGGCCTACATAATCCTCAATAATGCTAGACGACGGGAGTGCTGAATAACGGGAGCCGGTGGCTGAGCGGACAGAACACTGGACGCGTGAGCCTGTGGTCCTGGGTTCGATCCCGGGCGCCGGCGAGAAACAATGGGCAGAGTTTCTTTCACCCTGATGCCCCCTGTTATCCAGCAGTAAAATAGGTACCTGGGTGTTAGTCAGCTGTCACGGGCTGCTTCCTGGGAGTGCAGGCCTGGTTGATGACCGGGCCGCGGGGACACTAAGCCCCGAAATCATCTCAAGATAACCTCAAGAAGATAGACAACACACCCCATATTGGTGTGTTGTGGGACATGGTGCAAGAGGTGACACACTTTATGGTCTACAGTTGCTGGCTAGCCTAAGCCCAATACTCAATACCTAGATAATGTACTACAATTTACTAACTCAAAATTTACATATTTGGAGAGAATTTTACGTACCTGAAGGTTAGCCTAATAAGTCGTTATGAAATTTTATTCAAACATTTCTTGAAAATCTTTAATAAAGGTCAAAAAAGTATTTATTTATGTGTACGTCTGCTACCATACTACTTGTGTGAAGGAGGAAATGTGTATGTTTATCTCTCAGAATGTTTGGTAATATGTTTATTGTTTGTGATGTGTGTCTATGTATGTATTAACACGATGTACTGAACGGGGGTGAGAATAGCTTGAGCTACCTCATCCCTTTGTGTGTATTTTCCCTCAATAAACTTATTTCAATTTCTTTAATAAAATCAAAATAGTTTAAAAGTTAATGTTCTTAAATTTTAGCATATAGCCTATCAAGACACAGGAATACGTCTGATGATAATATGGTCAAATGTACATCAGAAGGTGGTGCAAAGTCCCTAAAACACTTGGGCTCAGCCTACCTCACCACAGAGGTGCTCTGCTTAGCCTCAATGTCTTTAGGGTCCAGTATCTAGACTACAGTCCATCCTCATCAAAATCCTAGTGTCATCTGAGAAGGATGACACAGTACTATAGGCTGTGTCCTTGTCTATGTCCGATATGAGGATGAGAAAAAGGACTGGAGCAAGCACAGTACCCTGGGGGACTGAGCTCTTCACGGTTGATGGTCCGGATTTGATTTTGTTGACTATTACACATTGGGTTCTATTAGTCAGGAAATTGTAGATCCAACTGCCTATTATTCCGGTAATGCCATTTGAACGAAAGCCTAACAAGTGAAGCCTGGCCCCGGGCACGGCTTGAGGGGAACAACTCCCAGAACCCCATCCACGTACAATACAGGTACAAATATGAATAAATTGACAACGGAAGGTTTTACAATTAATAGGTTAGTAGTACACGAGGCAGTTTCTCACACATGCATGCTACCCTCTCAGAGTAATCAATCATTAGCCAACTGTTCGGTACATAATATATTTAATACATAAATGTATCATTTAAAGTAACACCAGTGGCCAGGTAAAATGTTTTTCAAAACCTCACGTTAGACCTTTGCCAAAACTTATTCCATCCACTTAGCTCGGTTACCTGACCTTACGGTTACCTTGTGTCGGTTTCGGGGCTTAGCGTCCCCGCGGCCCGGTCATCGACCAGGCCTCGTGGTTGCTGGACTTGTCAACCAGGCTGTTGGACGCGGCTGCTCGCAGCCTGACGTATGAGTCGCAGCCTGGTTGTGACTTGGTTATGGAGCGAGATGGGGTACAAGGACGACCTCGCTTCCTACAGGGTCAACATTACTCCCCAATGGTCCAAAAGGTTTGGACCCTTCCTCTGCCTTGTCCTCATATCATCAGCTCTTTGTCCGTATATTCAAGCTTTACCATATTGCTTCAATATACCATACCAACTTGGGCAAATATGAGGTAAAATATTACCTGGTTGATGGGGTTCTGGGAGTTATTCTACTCCCCAAACCCGGCCCGAAGCCAGGCGTGACTTGTGAGAGTTTGGTCCACCATGTTGCTTGGAGCGGCCCGAAGGCCCACACACCCACCACAGCCCGGTTGGTCCGGCACTCCTTGAAGGAAACAATCTAGTTTCCTCTTGAAGATGTCCACGGTTGTTCCTGCAATATTTCTGATGCTCGCTGGGAGGGTGTTGAACAACCGCGGACCTCTGATGTTCATACAGTGTTCTCTGATTGTGCCTATGGCACCTCTGCTCTTCACTGGTTCTATTCTGCATTTTCTTCCATGTCGTTCACTCCAGTACGTTATTTTACTGTGCAGTAAAATTTTACTTTACTGGGGGATACTCTAGATGCGGCCGAACTAGAGCCTTATATAGGTGGATCTGAATGTTAGTACTGAGGCTTCGGAATCTCCTCAATTTTCCTAAGGCTGCTTTGGCTTTGTTTAGTCGGTCCCTTACATAAATTTGTATCCCTGTTCTATTTATCATAAGTCCCAGTATTCTGCCTACCTCCGCATATTGGATCGGATGGTTGTCAAGGATGATGGGGTCCGGGGTTTCTTTTCGCAATGTGTATTATCTAAAACTTTTGTTTGTTGGTGCTAATTTTCCATTGCTTCTCAAAGTTGTTTATGAGTTCAATTGCTGCCTTGGTCTTGTCGGCTAGTAGCGACTTTGATGGTCCCGGTTGGCATATTATTTGGGTAACATCATCAGCGTATGTGATGTATTCTCCATGTTGGGGTTGGGGTAGGTCAGCTGTATATATGTTGAATAAAGTGGGGGAGAGGCAGCTTCCTTGTGGTACTCCACTTTTCAGTTCTATTACGTCAGCCAAGTAGCTGCCGATATTAAGCCTAGCAGTTCTGTTGTCTATAAAGCTGCAGAGAGTAGCAGTAAATCTCTCAGGAAGTCCTAGCTCAGATATCTTATATTTTAAGCCTGTGTACCACACTTTGTCGAAGGCTTTCGAAACGTCTCTAAGCACTATATTACACTGATCTTTTTTCGACACTGCGTTGGCTATATGCTGGTAGATCAGGGCTATAGCTGTATGGGCCCTCTGCTATATGCTGGTAGATCAGGGCTATAGCTGTATGGGCCCCTCTGCTATATGCTGGTAGATCAGGGCTATAGCTGTATGGGCCCCTCTGCTATATGCTGGTAGATCAGGGCTATAGCTGTATGGGCCCCTCTGCTATATGCTGGTAGATCAGGGCTATAGCTGTATGGGCCCCTCTGCTATATGCTGGTAGATCAGGGCTATAGCTGTATGGGCCCTCTGCTATATGCTGGTAGAACAGGGCTATAGCTGTATGGGCCCCTCTGCTATATGCTGGTAGATCAGGGCTATAGCTGTATGGGCCCCTCTGCTGTATGCTGGTAGATCAGGGCTATAGCTGTATGGGCCCCTCTGCTATATGCTGGTAGATCAGGGCTATAGCTGTATGGGCCCTCTGCTATATGCTGGTAGATCAGGGCTATAGCTGTATGGGCCCCTCTGCTGTATGCTGGTAGATCAGGGCTATAGCTGTATGGGCCCCTCTGCTATATGCTGGTAGATCAGGGCTATAGCTGTATGGGCCCTCTGCTATATGCTGGTAGATCAGGGCTATAGCTGTATGGGCCCCTCTGCTATATGCTGGTAGATCAGGGCTATAGCTGTATGGGCCCCTCTGCTATATGCTGGTAGATCAGGGCTATAGCTGTATGGGCCCCTCTGAGGTTTGTAAACCTATGCTGCCTGGTGTTATACTTCTCTTATACTTCTACTTCTTATACTTCAGGTGTTATACTTCTCAGTATCTCTCAGCCAGTATACGCCCCGGGAGTTCCTTCCTGTGGGAGCAGGAGGGGGAAGGGTGGGACAGCTGTAGACAGAGAGGGGGCAGGAGAGGGGTGAAGTAGTCTGTGGGGGAGAGGGGGGAGGGGGAAATAGGCAGCCAGGGTGGCTGGTCAGATTACCACCAGCACCTGGACGAGGTACGGGGTGGACAGGCTACCCACCCACCAGCACCTGGACGAGGTACGGGGTGGACAGGCTACCTATCCACCAGCACCTGGACGAGGTACGGGGTGGACAGGCTACCCACCCACCAGCACCTGGACGAGGTACAGGATGGACAGGCTACCTATCCACCAGCACCTGGACGAGGTACGGGGTGGACAGGCTACCCACCCACCAGCACCTGGACGAGGTACGGGATGGACAGGCTACCTATCCACCAGCACCTGGACGAGGTACGGGGTGGACAGGCTACCTATCCACCAGCACCTGGACGAGGTACGGGGTGGACAGGCTACCTATCCACCAGCACCTGGACGAGGTACGGGGTGGACAGGCTACCTATCCACCAGCACCTGGACGAGGTACGGGATGGACAGGCTACCTATCCACCAGCACCTGGACGAGGTACGGGATGGACAGGCTACCCACCCACCAGCACCTGGACGAGGTACGGGGTGGCCAGGCTACCTATCCACCAGCACCTGGACGAGGTACGGGATGGACAGGCTACCTATCCACCAGCACCTGGACGAGGTACGGGATGGACAGGCTACCCACCCACCAGCACCTGGACGAGGTACGGGATGGACAGGCTACCCACCCACCAGCACCTGGACGAGGTACGGGATGGACAGGCTACCCACCCACCAGCACCTGGACGAGGTACGGGATGGACAGGCTACCTATCCACCAGCACCTGGACGAGGTACGGGGTGGCCAGGCTACCCACCCACCAGCACCTGGACGAGGTACGGGATGGACAGGCTACCTATCCACCAGCACCTGGACGAGGTACGGGGTGGCCAGGCTACCCACCCACCAGCACCTGGACGAGGTACGGGATGGACAGGCTACCTATCCACCAGCACCTGGACGAGGTACGGGGTGGCCAGGCTACCTATCCACCAGCACCTGGACGAGGTACGGGGTGGCCAGGCTACCTATCCACCAGCACCTGGACGAGGTACGGGATGGACAGGCTACCCACGTACCAACACCTGGACGAGGTACGGGATGGACAGGCTACCCACGTACCAGCACCTGGACGAGGTACGGGGTGGCCAGGCTACCCACGTACTAACACCTGGACGAGGTACGGGATGGACAGGCTACCCACGTACCAACACCTGGACGAGGTACGGGATGGACAGGCTACCCACGTACCAACACCTGGACGAGGTACGGGATGGACAGGCTACCCACGTACCAGCACCTGGACGAGGTACGGGGTGGCCAGGCTACCCACGTACCAACACCTGGACGAGGTACTGGATGGACAGGCTACCCACGTACCAGCACCTGGACGAGGTACGGGATGGACAGGCTACCCACGTACCAACACCTGGACGAGGTACGGGATGGACAGGCTACCTATCCACCAGCACCTGGACGAGGTACGGGATGGACAGGCTACCCACGTACCAACACCTGGACGAGGTACGGGGTGGCCAGGCTACCCACGTACCAACACCTGGTCGAGGCCATCTCACACGCCAGCCGCCACAGTATACCAACTGGTCCAGTAAGAGGTACCGGATGGACAAGTTTTTACCATGAACGACCATGTGGACGAGGCAGCCAGCCCCTGGGACCACCCTCACGCGACTACTTAAGAAGTGCTAACCCTCAATGGAGAAAAAAAATGATAAACGTATCGCACGCCTCAAATCGTTCACCATTTTACAGAATTAAAATATTACTTTCAGTGATGAACACAAATGTATCAATAAGAGCAATGTGCGGGTGAGTCGGGCAGGTTAAACCATAGGGTCTGGCCAGTAACTAGATAGGTACCCGGGATAGGGCGGTGTGTTAATACGGGATGAAGTGAGGTTAGGTGATGGGGTGGCGAGCGCACACTACTGGTTACAAGGTGTGTGCTGCTGCTGGTGCTGCTGCTGCTGCCTTACATCACCAAGCTGGTGGCTCCGGTAACATTACCTGGAGTGCTGAATGTGGCAGCGCGCACCACACATGATCCAGTGTGGATCATGTGTGGCGTATTATATACCCATCATATTACTGAGCCCACCCACATAGGGTGGGTTCCCGCCCGCCCACACCCGCTGGAGACCATCACCCTGCTTGGTACGAGCCTCCACCACGCCCACACTACTCTAACAAGGGGCCCCAAAACTTGACAAAACCCTCCCGCTAACGTAACCTCTCGTGGTGTTCAAGACTGTATAAACGCCTCAAAAGGATACCTGATCAACCTGGCTGTTCACCATACGCCAGGCTGCGAGCAGCCGCGTCCAACAGCCTGGTTGACCAGTCCAGCAACCGGGAAGCCTGGTTGAGGACCGGGCCGCGGGGACTTTGAGCCCCAAAATCAAGTCAAGGCAACTGCTCGACCGCTGGCCACACGGGCCAACGCGGCCACCCACCACCGCTGCCAACCCAACTAAATAATAGTGATGTAGCAGCTTGCTCGGGGGCCGCCACCACACCACCGACCCGACCATAGTTCCTTCCCTCCCCCAACCACACCATTACCCATTTACCTTTTGGTTTACCTACTGTTGGTTCCGGGGATCAATGTCCCCCAAGGCCCCGGTCTCTGACCAGACCTCTCCTGCCCCCCCCCCCTCCGTCTACAGCCATTCACGAAGCACTTACGTACGTACTTTACGAATGTTTTTCTTAGCACCTTCGTAGCGGCTACGTCGGTATTCAGGTAGGCATTTAAGAAGGAAAATTTTCCCCAAGTACACCGCCTAGATTTAAGGACGGCCTCGACCACTCCTAGCTTTACGTAAACTGGATACAACTCAATTTTTCTCTGCTACACAACACGGAGGATCGATTTTCTTATAAACCAAACATTTTAGCTGGCGAGTTTCAAGACGGAGTCCTTCGTGTTTACTATATATGCAGTCTCTGCTAGAAACTTTTGGTAAATGTGTCTTTTATGATATTAGAATTAGTTTTATAATGGCAAGATATTATACCCGTAGTTTGTAAGTAAATAAACACTGGTGAACATGAAATATGAGGTGATGAACCTGAGCTGATGGGAGCATTTCTATCACCAAATGCAAAGAATTATTAATAACACTGTTCGTCTTTTTATCTTCTAGTGTGTGGTTTCGTCAACATTACTAACATTACATATCTATATGAGATCTTAATGATCCATCGTTAACATGATTTAACAAGGATAATACTGGTAATAATAATAATAGCTATAATTTAAAACTTTCATTAATGATTTCTTTTTATTAACAAGCTTAGGTATGCACAGCAATGTGCTGCTATCATATTCTATATGAAAGATAACACAGTGTAGATCATAAACTAGCTATCAGCTCATCCAACATCCCCACCTCACAGGACGGCCAGTCATACATGGAATCAGGAGATAATAAGAAATGTAAGGCTGATCTATTAGCCCCCCCCCCCCCACCCCACTAGCAAAATCTGGGTACAGCACAAGAATATCTTCCAATATTCCTGAGTGTATGAAGTTATTACAGAGCTCAAAGTTCCTCATACCATTTGGTCTGAAGTCACTGATAACAGGGCAATCACAGATATAGTGTTGGAGAGTATGTCCTCTCAAGTAGGACTGAAAATAGATGTTTTTTTTTCACCCAGAGGGTTATAAACCCATGGAACCGCCTACCCGCTGAAGCTGTAAATGCCAAAATCCAGCTAGAAAATATCATTAGGACAAATGACGGGACTTAACAAGCCACCGGCTTTTTGTCCTCGTCGAGGCCACTAGGTAGTTTGTGGCCCTTGGGTAAATTTAGGTAAATATATACATAAATAAATACCATCGCTTCTGAAATCTTGGGAGCTACAAGAAAAGCTATACACTATCTCTTAGAATTACGTAGGTAAACAAAAATAACATTTGTTTACTACAATGTTGGTGCTGACTGTACAAGTTGAAAAAACAATTTTACTTCGAAATATGCTAATTTTATAAGAAAATTCGACGTAAATAAGTGGCAAGTGCATCACGGATAAGCTCCGATATGCCAGCGTCGTGATTGGCTCAGCTGTAAGATGAAAAATGTTACCTTCTCTCTGATTGGCCAAACAAAGCCCTAGTGACATCTAGCGAGACCAAAGTGAACTACTTAAAAAATCTTCATAAGTATACTTTTCTGAATCACCCTTTGGCGCGTTCTTAGCCGGTACTTAGGAACCTTCGTAGCACACATACCTACGAAGAAATACATGGAGCTTCGTGAATCTAGGTCCTGGTTGGTAATCTGTTAAACCAGGCTGTTAGACGCAGTTGCTAGCAGTGTAACAAATAAATCAGTCCGGATGACCAAATATCCTTTGGAGATATTAACAAGTTCTCTGATGGCTTCTCTTGTTCATAAAAAGGTCCTTGTTTTATATGGTGTTGTGACACCACCTTTATTGTGTTCAATAATGCAAGTTTTTCCGACGTAATTACACCCAAATCTTTCATATTGCCTAATTCTTTATAGTGATATTCATGCTGATGGTGATCACCATTCTTTAGGGTGAAGTAATTTTCATGCTGATTTTTGTGTCGTCTGCAAAGATACGAAGCTGTGACTTATTTGAGTCTGTATTTGACATGAGAATAAGGAAAAGCAGTGGAGCAAGGACTGTACCTTGAGGTACAGAGCTTTTATCTGCGCATGGACTATTGTATGTGGTTGACTGTCATTCATTGTGTTTTGTTCGACAAAACCGAGTATCCAGCGTCCGACTTTACCAGCTATTCCCATTCGCGTCATTGTGTGTGTTATCACCCTATGATCACATTTACTTAATGCCTCGAGGAAATCCTTGTATACCACATCTGCATTCTTTTTTTCTTCTAATGCCTCAGTGATTTTGTCATAATGGTCAAGTAGCTGTGAGAGGCATGATCAAAGTGCTCTAAATCCATGTTGGCCTGGATTGTGGAGGTCATTGGTCTCCATGAAACTGGTGACCTGACTCCTGATCACTCTCTCAAATACTTTTAGTATGTGGGACGTTAGTGCAACTGGTCTATAATTCTTTGCCAATGCTTTGCTCCCTCCCTTGTGTAGAGGGGCAATGTCTGCTGCTTTAAGCGCATCTGGTACAAAATACAATGTGAAAGAATAAGCAAAGTTGCAATAGAAATATGCTAATGTTATGGACCTATTCGTACGAGTGAAGGTTAAAGCACTGAGCAGTGCAGTACACTGAGCGTGCAGAGATCCTTTACTGCTAGAATCTACCCAGTAAAACATCTAAACTATTGGGACCGACTAAAGAGCCTAAACTTGTATTCTCTTGGGCGCAGGCGGGAGAGATACATAATAATTTACACATGGAAAATACTAGAGTGGCTGGTCCCAAACCTGCACACACAAATAACACCACATGAGACCAGGAGGCATGGCAGGATGTGCAGAATACCCCCGTTGAAGAGCAGAGGTGCAGCAGGTACTCTGAGAGAGAACTATCAACATCAGAGGCCCGAGACTGTTCAACACGCTTCCACTACACATAAGGGGCATAACTGGCCGACCCCTCACAGTGTTCAAGAGAGAACTTGACAAACACCTCCAAAGGATACTTGATCAACCAGGTTGTGACTCATACGTCAGGCTGCGAGCAGCCGCGTCCAACTGCCTGTTGACCAGTCCAGCAACCAGGAGGCCTGGTCGACGACCGGGCCGGGGTCGCTGAGCCCCGGAATCACCTCAAGGTAAGGTATCTCCCCCGTATCCAAGCTCTTCCTCCACACTCTACTGAGTTCCTGCGCTACTGGCACTTTGCATTTCTTTATAAATATTAAATTCCATGAGTCTAGACTCGGGGCTGACTGCATGGTCATTTTATCAGTTTATCTTTCAAAATCTGTCACGCTCGTGTTGATATCAGATATATTTACAGACGTTTGGATATCACCCATAAAGAAGTTGTCCGGATTTTTCACTTTCATGCTGTGTATCAGAGTGCTAAACATGTCCTCATACTGCTTTTTTAGGATTTCACTAATTTCTGTCATCCTCCGTGTATGAACCTTCACTGGTACGAATAGGTCCACAACATTAGCATATTTCTATTGCAATTATGCTTATTCTTTCACATTCTATTCTTTGTAAATTAAGGTTTACATCATCTAGCCGGTTTTGTCGGGGAAAAACATACTTCCTTTAATATTCTTAGGTACAATATGCAAATAATTGCGCAATTATTCTTGTACTACCTGGTTGATGGGGTTCTGGGAGTTGTTCTTCTCCCCAAGCCCGGCCCGAGGCCAGGCGTGACTTGTGAGAGTTTGGTCCACCAGGCTGTTGCTTGGAGCGGCCCGCAGGCCCACATATACCTGGTTGATGGGGTTCTGGGAGCTCTTCTACTCCCCAAGCCCGGCCCGAGGCCAGGCGTGACTTGTGAGAGTTTGGTCCACCAGGCTGTTGCTTGGAGCGGCCCGCAGGCCCACATACCCACCACAGCCCGGTTGGTCTGGCACTCCTTGGAGGAATAAATCTAGTTTCCTCTTCAAGATGTCCACGGTTGTTCCGGCAATATTTCTTATGCTCGCTGGGAGGGTGTTCAACAACCGCGGACCTCCGATTCTTGAAGTTACCTTGAGATGATTTCGGGGCTTAGTGTCCCTGCGGCCCGGTCCTCGACTAGGTCTCCATCCCCAGGATGCAGCCCGTGACAGCTGACTAACTCCCAGGTACCTATTTAGGGGCTGATAACAGGGGCATCAGGATGAAAGAAACTGTCCATTGTTTCTGGCCGGCGCCCGGGATCGAACCCGGGATCACAGAATCACTCATCCAGTGTTTTGTCCGCTCAGCCACCGTCTGATGTTTATAGTGTTCTCTGATTGTGCCTATGGCACCTCTGCTCTTCACTGGTTCTATTCTGCATTTTCTTCCATATCGTTCACTCCAGTATGTTATTTTACTGTGTAGATTAGGGACCTGGCCCTCCAGTATCTTCCATGTGCATATTGTTTGATAACTCTCCCGTCGTCTTTCTAGCGAGTACATTTGGAGAGCTTTGAGACGATCCCAATAATTTAGGTGCTTTATCTCGTCTATGCGTGCCGTATATGTTCTCTGTATTCCCTCTATTTCAGCAATCTCTCCTGCTCTGAAGGGGGAAGTGAGTACTGAGCAGTACTCAAGACGGGACAACACAAGTGACTTGAAGAGTACAACCATTGTGATGGGATCCCTGGATTTGAAAGTTCTCGTAATCCATCCGATCATTTTTCTGGCTGACGCAATATTTGCTTGGTTATGCTCCCTAACTAATCCATTAACCAATAACACAAATTTAATAACTCGTTCAAAGAAAAGGAAATTTCAGTGGAATTTTCCCTTAAACATGGGATATTATTGCTACGTCACCAGATGATATATTAATAAAATATCAACAATCACTAAAACCACCAATCCAGCATTATGAACAATACAAAACTGTTCCGAGACTGGATCAAATAAATTATTAAATAGAACTAACGCCTCCCCACTTTTGTCCATAAATGGGGCGAGAACTGAACCGGTTTACAGTGACGTCATTAAGCTGGGAAGAGGCGCCATTGTGCAACCAAAAATCTCTTGTGAGGAAAGCGCTCTAGGCAGCCAAGATCTCTAAGTTTTTCTGCTGCCGCTACCTCAGATGACGAGTACCTCGTTCCGGTTATATACAACATTCTATTTTATTGTTAAGCTCAAATATCATAGTAACAACCGGTTAAGAGGAAGGCAAACCATAAAACAGGGCGAGCACCTCGCAATCACGAGATCAGTAATAATTCATACGCCATATCTGATTTAGAAGGATATTTGCAGGAGCTATATTGTATTCTTCCGGCAGATAGTGTGGGGCGTAATAGGCGGCATCAACCTGTCGCATCATGAGGGAACATATCGACGCCACAGCCACGAAGCTGATTGTCCACGTGTCCCACAAACCTAGATTGATGTCTTCTTATCAGGTCACTTAATTTAAGTCACTTAAAACTAACCCAGTACCACCATCCATTGGTATCAATTTTCCTGTCAACCGAGAATTCTCGTTTGATAGGCTACAACTAAAAACGCCCCTAACTTGTGTAGGGACATGACTTTTGGGAGAATTTAAATCCATACAGTCCATTCTTTAAAACACACAATCCGCTAAGCTATCCTAAGTAAATGTAATTATACTTAATAAATTGAGAATTCAATTAATTAAAATAAAATCCCACGAGTCAGAATTCCCCACAGTTTTTCCTAGCATATTTGAGAGGTCTTGGTCTATTAGTTCCTAGTTTTTTTCAGTTTATTTTTATTTACGGAAATTTTCCTTCTTCCACTTTAAAGTGGCTGCGCACGTTGAGTTGCCTTGCTTGTCTGCTTAAGTACATTAATTGCGTCAATAAGATAAATAAGAGGTTAGGCAGACACCACTATCACAAAGGAAAATAAACCTAAACAGGAAGATGGAAGAAATAGAACAAACGTTGAAGCGATCATATGAGAGGAAATGGAATTGGAACAGAAAACTATACAAGATAAAGAAAAATCCAAAGTATTTTTTGACATACGCAAAATCAAAATCAAAAGCCTACACCAGTACTGGACCTTTAATTACAACTGAAGGTACGTACACAGAGGACAACGAAGAAATTAGTGAAATTCTAAGATGCCAGTATGAGGCTGTGTTTAGCACACCAATAAACAACATGAAAGTTGATGACCCAGACAGCTTCTTTATGAATGACATTCAAGCTGCAGATAATATAACGGATATTAACACAAACTCTGAAGACTTTGAAAGATAAATTGACAACATGCCCATGCACTCAGCTCCTGGGCCTCACTCGTGGAATTCAATATTCATAAAGAAATGTAAAGTACCAGTAGCGAGAGCACTCAGCGTAATATGGAGAAAGAGCCTGGATACAGGGGAGATACCAGCTGCACTTAAATCTGCAGATATAGCTCCTCTGCACAAGAAGGGGGGAAGGGGGTATTAAAGCTTTGGCAAAAAATTATAAATCAGTTGCACTAAGATCATACACAAGTTTTTGAAAGTGATTAGGAATCAAATTTCTAGTTTTATGGAAAATAATGAGCTACACAACCCAGGACAACATGGATTTAGAGCGGGAAGATCCTGCCTGTCACAGTTACTCAAGAAGCCCTAGAAGAAAAGCAAAATGCAGATGTTGTATATACAGACTTTGTAAAGGCGTTCGACCAATGTGACCATGGAGTAATAACACACAGAATGAGGTCAATGGGAATAACTGGTAAAGTAGGACGCTGGATACTCAATTTCAATTTCCTGCCGAACAGAACACAAAGAGCAACAGTCAATCAAATAAAATCCAGTCCAAGCGCAGTTAAAAGCTCTGTACCTCAAGGTAGTCCTTGCACCACTGCTGTTCCTTATTCTCATATCAGATATAGACAAAAACACAAGTCACAGCTTCGTGTCATCCTTTGCAGATGACACAAAAATCAGCATGAAAATTACCTCTGCTGAAGACACTGAAAAACTACAAGCAGATATTAACAAAGTTTTCGATTTTGCGACAGAAAATAACAATGTTCAACAGTGATAAATTCCAAGTACTCGGGTACGGCAAAAATGAGGATCTGAAACATAATACAGGGTACGAAACGTAATCAAATCTGCTCATAGTAGGAAAACAGCATGTCAAGGATTTGGGAATAATGATGTCTGACGACCTAACGTTTAGGGAGAATAACCAAGCAAATAAATCGTCAGCCAGAAAAATGATAGGATGGATTACGAGAACTTTCAAATACATCACAATGGTTGTAATATTCAAATCACTTTTACTGTCCCGTCTTGAGTACTGCTCAGTACTCACTTCCCCCTTCAGAGCAGGAGAGATTGCTGAAATAGAGGGAATACAGAGAACATATACGGCACGCATAGACGCGATAAAGCACCTAAATTATTGGGATCGTCTCAAAGCTCTCCAAATGTACTCACTAGAAAGGAGACGAGAGAGATCAAATAATATACACCTGGAAGATACTGGAGGGTCAGGTCCCTAATCTACACAGTAAAATAACAACATACTGGAGTGAACGATAAGGAAGAAAATGCAGAAAAGAACCAGTGAAGAGCAGAGGTGCCATAGGCACAATCAGACAACACTGTATAAACATCAGAGGTCCGCGGCTGTTCAACATCCTCCCAGCGAGCATAAGAAATATTGCCGGAACAACCCTGAACCAACCTAAGTTCCGGACCAACCGGGCTGTGGTGGGTATGTGGGCCTGCGGACCGCTCCAAGCAACAGCCTGGTGGACCAAACTCTCACAAGTCAAGCCTGGCCTCGGGCCGGGCTTGGGGAGTAGAAACAGGTAAACATCCCAAAAAGGATAGAGTAGGTTAGGCTACTTCTCCCCTCCTAGCTTGTCTTAACTTTAGTTAGGTTGTGATCCGAGTAACGGGTATTTGTCATCATTATGTTCTAACTAGTTCATCAGTGTCCCTGAAAATAGGGTTTTAGCAAATATTAATTTACAATTGCTTCAACTTTTAGCATGTTTAAGGCACCCTCCACAGTAACCCCACCACCCCCGCTATAGTGGATATATGGGCCTGCGGGCCGCTCCAAACAACAGCCTGTCTGACCAAATGACCACAAGTCGAATTAGGCCGGGCTTGGGGAGTGGAACTCCTCCCAGAACGCTCACAAGGTACTGTATAATACACCGCCTGTTGTGCTGGCCACACAGTGCGCGCACGCGTTGTGTGTATCTACCTAAAATTAACTGTTGTCTCGGTCCCTAAACCTTTTAGGGCTGTGCCATTTCTTCATGTGAGGTATACATAGGACTGAGCGCAGCGCTGGGCGTGGCCATGGGCGTGGCCATGGGCGTACGCATAAAATGCCACTCTCGTGAATCCTATAAAGTGTCAAAGCAAAAACTACCCAACATGAACTAATGCCGCACGGTCGGCCCTCTGTTTATGAATGAAATATTACACATTCCCTCAGGCCATCTCATGCTATCCAACGGCCAACCCCAAACACGCATTCAGGAATTTTAACATTCATTAAAAACAGGAATTTTCTCAAATATTAATTAATATTAGCACATTGCAGCCCGTCCTCCAAACAAAGACTCAAAGTCCATTCCATGCACCCACCAAACTACCCGTTTATGAATAAAAACCAACCAGTCCTCGACACAAGTCCATTACATTCAGCGGTCGACCCCACAGACGCATTAATATATTTTAACATGCTGTTCATTCACAACGGGAATTTTCTCAAGTATAAATTAATATTATAATATATTGGCATATTGTGTATATATAGGCATAGGTTAGGTTAGATCAGGTGTTTAGGTTCTGTTGGCGATTATTTGTATTTGTAGTACGTGGGTGAAGCATTTACAGCGTTGTGATTCGAACAAAATTCGTCAGTGAAGCACTTGTTCCGGATATGTTCGAACGTCAGCAGTTTTGAGTCTTGTGTAAACCGCTTTTCATTCATAAACAGGGGGCTTGGCGGGTGCATGGAATCACTTTTGGATCTTTGTTTGGAGGACGGGCCGATAAAAACAGTTTGCACAACTCGACTGATGACGTTCGAACACTTCCGGAACAAGTGCTTCACTGACGAATTTCGTTTGAACCACAACGCTGTAAATGCTTCACCAACGTTCTACAAATAATCGCCAACAGAGCCTTAACATTTAACCTAACCAATGCCTAAATATGTATAATATGGTAATATAAAATATTAATTTATATGTATTTATATGAGAAAATTAGTTTTGAATGAACAGCATGTTAAAATTTATGAATGCGTCTTTGGGGTCGATCGTTGGATGGAATGGACCTGGTCTGAGGACGGGTTGAAATAATCGCCAACAGAACCTAAACCTAACTATTCATAGAAATTTTATGTACAATATTATTTTATATATGAGAACAAACCAATGTTTAATACCGTATGTTAAAATTGATGAATATGTCTGGAGAGGACGGCCGCTGCTTTCAACAGCCTAGTGTAAGGACGGGTTATCTTATCTTGAGATGATTTCGGGGCTTTAGTGTCCCCGTGGCCCGGTCCTCGACCAGGCCTCCACCCACAGGAAGCAGCCCGTGACAGCTGACTAACACCCAGGTACCTATTTTACTGCTATGTAACAGGGGCATAGGGTAAAAAAAAACTCTGCCCATTGTTTCTCGCCGGCGTCCGGGATCGAACCCGGGATCACAGGATCACAAGTCCAGTGTGCTGTCCGCTCGGCCGACCGGCTCCCAGGGTTGGTTAGAGACGCAGCCCGTCCTCATGAACATAGGTCAAAGTCTATTCCATGCACACACCAACCCTCCCGTTTATGAATGAAAGACGGTTTACACACGACTCGCACAACCCGTCCTCACACTAGCCTGGGGCCAGATTCACGAAGCAGTTACGCAAGTACTTACGAACGTGTACATCTTTCCTCAATCTTTGATGGCTTTGGTTACATTTATTAAACAGTTTACATGCATGAACATTTCCCAGTCAACTGTTATAGTTATATACAGCCTCCTGGTGCTTCGGAGCTCATTAACTGATTAATCATTGTAAACAAAGCCGCCAAAGAGTGAGAAAAGATGTACAGGTTCGTAAGTGCTTGCGTAACTGCTTCGTGAGTCTGGCCCCTGGTTAGAGCAGCGGCCGTCCTCCCCAGACGCATTCATAAATTGTAACATACTGTGTTAAAGATTAGTTTGTTCGCAACCCGTCCTCGACTCAAGTCCATTACATCCAGCGGTCGACCCCACAGACGCATTCATAAATTTTAACATGCTGTTCATTCAAAACGGGAATTTAAGTATACATTAATATTATAATATATTAGCATATTGTGCATATATAGGCATAGGATAGGTTAGGTTAGGTGTTTAGGTTCTGTTGGCGATTATTTGTATTTGTAGTACGTGGGTGAAGCATTTATAGCGTTGTGATTCGAACAAAATTCGTCAGTGAAGCACTTGTTCCGGAAGTGTTCGAACGTCAGCAGTTGTAAGTGAGTCGTGTTTATAACCGGCGTTGCATTCACTTCATAACAGCCCGTCCTCCAAACAAAGATTCAAAAGTGATTCCATCCACCCGCCAAACCCCGTTTATGAATGAAAAGCGGTTTACACACGACTCAACTGATTTCGTTCGAACACTTCCGGAACAAGTGCTTCACTGACGAGTTTTGTTCGAACCACATCGCTATAAATGCTTCACCCACGTACTACAAATGCAAATAATCGCCAACCGAACCTAAATACCTAACCTAACCTATGCCTATATATGCACAATATGCTAATATATATTATAATATTAATTTATATTTGAGAAAATTCTTGTTTTGAATGAACAGCAAGTTAAAATTTATGAATGCGTCTGTGGGGGGCGACCGCTGGATGTAATGGACTTGAGTCGAGGACGGGTTGCATAAACAGGGGGTTTGGCGGGAGCATGGAATCACTTTTGGATCTTTGTTTGGAGGACATTCGAACAGTTCCCGAACAAGCGCTTCACTGACGAATTTTGTTCGAACCACAACGCTATGAATGCTTCACCCACGTACTTCAAATACAAATAATCGCCAACAATCTAAACACATAACCCAACCTATGCCTATATATGTACAATGCTAATATAATATTAATTTATATTTGAGAAAATTCTTTTTGAATGAACGTGTACAAATTTATGAATGCGTCTGTGGGGTCGACCGCTGGATGTAATGGACTCGAGTCGAGTACGGGTTGGCATTTGGACGTATATTTTAAGGCAGCCCATCCTCCAAACAAAGATCCAAAAGTGATTCCATGCACCCGCCAAACCCCCTGTTTATGAATGAAAAGCGGTTTACACACGACTCACAACTGCTAACGTTCGAACATATCCGAAACAAATGCTTCACTGACGAATTTTGTTCGAATCACAACGCTATAAATGCTTCACCCACGTACTACAAATACAAATAATCGCCAACAGAACCTAAACACCTAACCTAACCTATCCTATGCCTATATATACACAATATGTTAATATATTATAATATTAATTTATACTTGAGAAAATTCCTGTTTTGAATGAACAGCTTGTTAAAATTGATGAATGCGTCTGTGGGGTCGACCGCGGGATGTAATGGACATGAGTCGAGGACGGGTTGTTTAAGGACAAAAATCGTCGTACTAGGAAACGGTAGCGACTAGTAATTTACATACTGTTCCGTTTTCTCTTTTCAGTCCTCCAATAGGTTAGTAAAAGAGCACTTTAGTAGGACAGTTTCTTGACGTTGGGAACCCTTAGGAGGACGGGTGAACATACAAATAATAACCAACAGAACTAAACCCTAACAATCTACCCTCGACCCATTCCATACACACAGCACAGTTTGGTTGTATATGGTAAAATAGTTCATTTGTAGATCCAGTGAGCATAAATATTAACGAATACCATGTTGACCACCGAGAGAAGCTAACTAGTTATACCCAGTCTAAATACAAGGTATTTATATAACCATCTTCTTATGTGTGTAAATCACGAAAATAAACGTGATTAAAAATGTGACTGTCAGACCACGGAGGAAAATTGAAACAGGAATTTCCTTAAGTACTTTCGTATATTAATACATCTTCAGAAGGAGTCAATACATATTAATACATCTTTACTCCTCCTGAAGTATATTAATATACGAAAGTACTTAAGGAAATTCTTGTTTCAATTTTCCTCCGTGGTCTGACACTATCCTATCTTCTTGAGATGATTTCGGGGCTTAGCGTCCCCGCGGTCCGGTCCTCGACCAGGCCTTTTTTTCGTTACACACCCCCAGGAAGCAGCCCGTAGTAGCTGTCTAACTCCCAGGTACCTATTTACTGCTAGGTGAACATGGGCATCAGGGTGAAAGAAACTGCCTGTTTCCGCCTCCACCGGGAATCGAAACCTGAACCTCGGGACTACGAATGCGAAGCGCTGTCCACTCAGCTGTGAGGCCCCAGTTCAGCACACCGGCCCCCACTCTACCAAGTCACTTTTAAACCACTTCCAGGCTGTAAATCCCACTTCAGCAGAGCACCAGAGTTTAACAGCCTAATTTATAAGACCACCAACCAAGAGGCTTGGCCAGAGACCGGGCCGCGGGAATATTGATCCTCGGTGTCATCTCAAAGTAACTTCTTTGCGGATCCGCATGCTAGAGAAACGCCTAATACGTCTCATTATTGACGAATCGGCAAATTCGTTAAAAGCGAGACAGTACAAATTACCGTTATACATTACTGACATTTTCTATGTATCTGCCATGATGGGTTAGACTCAATTAGAGGGTTGCTTGGGTTCGTACGTCGCTAGGTAGGTAGAAACAGTCGTATATTTTACGGAGTAGCAAACTGTGAGAACACGCTAGAAGACCACAACCCACGGAGGTTAGGCCAAGAACCTCACCACCTTTACTGAACATTGGAGTAAGGCGGTACCTTTCGGGGGTCAACGTCTCCGCGGCCCGGTCTCTGACCAAGCCACTTAGTTGTGGACTGGTCAACCAGGCTGCTGGACGCGGCTGCTCGCAGCCTGACGTATGAATCATAGCCTGGTTGCTCAGGTATCCTTCGGAGGTGCTTGTAGAGTTCTCTCGACAAACAGTTACCGAGACAGCCGATATATGTCGCCCTCTGGGCCTAGATTCATGATTAAATATCGCGCGCTACACTACACAAGCTACATTTGTAACCTAGGCCTATAGACAAATATTTAGTTGTAATTATTTTTTTTATTAGACTAGCCTTGCCATGCCTGTTTGTGCTCGCTTCTTCCGCGACAAGTTTTCACCTCCTCACTGAAAACCTTAAGTGCGGGACAGCAAAATTAGTGCCGGACTAATATATATACATACACCATTGACAAATGGAATGCATTAGGAAGTGATGTGGTGGAGGCTGACTCCATACACAGTTTCAAGTGTAGATATGACAGAGCCCGATAGGCTCAGGAATCTGTACACTTGTTGATTGACGGTTGAGAGGCGGGACCAAAGAGCCAGAGCTCAACCCTCGCAAACACAACTAGGTGAGTACACCTGACAGTTGTTATGACATGAAGATGAGTATACCTTGTGCGGTGGAGCTGGAGTGACATGACAAGAACGGCTCAGAGGAGGGGCCGAGGTGGTGAGCAGCGTTGCCTGGAGAACGTCAACTGTGCCAGGAACATGACAACCGTAGATCACACGGTCCACACACTCCTTCACCATAACCACTACTCACTCACCATCACTTATCAAACACCGCCAGCACGGCCACGCTCTCTTAACCTTTGTTAAACTTATTCCATATAGCAACAGTCCCACTAACTTTTACGGTGACAGTTTGCCGCGCAGAAATATATCACTCCACTCTCCTCATTAATTGCACTTCCATCAAAGTATTATTTACACTTATTGACTTGCCCGCATCCCTGCATACCGGTGGTCGACACCATAACAAACCCGTACGGAAACACTTGCTGGTGTGGCTACACACACCTGCGCACGTGTGGTCGGTTCGGTGACCTGTGTGTCAACACACATACACACACACCCGCTGATTGGCTCCTGCACCTCACCCACTTCTAAAACAATGCCGCGTGAACTAGCTCCTGGCCAAAATGGTCGTTAGGCTATGCTCACCTACAATGATTTATCGTAAACATATGGTTCATTCATTATCCTACAAACTGTAAGCTTAAACCTTTAAATAAAGCTTTAAACGTCAATACAAAGGGGAAACGGGTGATTTTATAATTATACTGAATACGTCAAGTGATATAATTGCACAACAGCAGATTTAACAACCAATAAATTGTGTGATTCACCTTGTAACATCTTGCTAAAAGAAAACGGTGCATCGACTGACATCCCTAACTTTACCGTACATGACCAGGAAAATACCATGTTAAACAGACTAATGGTTTGTGACAAGTACCCAGGGAGCGGGGTGCTCAGTACACAGCTGGGGTGAGGCCACCCGCCCTCCACACCACCACACTACCTATACCAGCCACGGACGGAATGGACAAAATATGCACGTGCCTCCCCCCCCCCCCCTAAAAAAAAGATCAAATTTAAATACAACAAAATTTCTAGAGTGCCCGATAAAGAAGACAAACACACTAATCATTTGTTTAGACGTTGCGTGTACTTCATTAGGCTAAATGTTACCATCTTAGGCGTGGGAGGCCTTACTGAGGCGTGGGAGGCCTTACTTAGGCGTGGGAGGCCTTACTTAGGCGTGGGAGGCCTTACTGAGGCCTAGGATGTATTAGGATGATGGTTTGACTGTTTCAACTTTTGTTATGCTCTTAGGTAGAGCCGGTCGGCCGAGCGGACAGCACACTGGACTTGTGATCCTGGGTTCGATCCCAGGCGCCGGCGAGAAACAATGGGCAAAAGTTTCTTTCACCCTATGCCCCTGTTACCTAGCAGTAAAAATAGGTACCTGGGTGTTAGTCAGCTGTCACGGGCTGCTTCCTGGGGGTGGAGGCCTGGTCGAGGACAGGGCCGCGGGGACACTAAAACAGCCCCGAAATCATCTCAAGATAACCTCAAGATAGGTATTTAATTTAACACAACGGGGACTTTTTGAGGGGGAAACTAAGTTCATATTTGGTACATTCCATCCTTCTCAGGTCGCTCAGGGCTGCCAACTAACACGAGAATCACCACCCAACAAGGCCAACCTGTAGTCGAGAGAGAGATTGTATGTCCCAGCCCCGGCTTGCCTGCCCATATTTTTTTAATACATTAGGTACATGTGCATTTGTGCAGCTGCCCTAGACTATATGAAGGGGAGTACAGTGTCAAAAAGCTAGCTACGTGGTGCTAAAAAATCCCCATCACACAGGATGGTTAGTCATACAGAGGCATGTGATAAGCAGTCTGCACTGGCAAACTCTGGGTGCATTATGAGGATATCATCAACACAAGATTGAATAAGGCAGCAGTGGTACCTAAAAGTCCCCATCTCGCAGGATGGTTAGTCATACAGGGCCATACGTTCAGTAGCTTGCACTGGCAAATTTTGGGTGCATTATGAGGATATCTTCAAGAACGCGAGAGTGAATAAAGTAATTGCAAAGCTCCAGGTACCTCATGCCAACGAGTCTGAATAGTCTAATAACTGGGCATTCAGTGATGTAGTGCGGGAGATCGTGCCGTAGTTCTTGCTCACAGAGTTTGCATATTTTTTTTTTTTATTAACATATTAGGTACATCTGCATTAGTGCAGCTACCCTAGACTATATGAAGTGGAGTACAGTGTGTCAAAAAAGCTAACTAGGTGATGCTAAAAAATCCCCATCACACAGGATGGTTAGTCATACAGAGGCATGTGATAAGCGGTCTGCACTGACAGACTCCGGATGCATTTTGAGGATATCAACAACACAAGATTGAATAAGGTAGCAGTGGTAATACAAGTCCCCATCTCGCAGGATGGTTAGTCATACAGAGCCATGTGTTTAATAGCCTGCACTGGCAAATTTTGGGTATACTGTGAGGATATCTTCAAGAATACGAGAGTGAATAAAGTAATTGCAAAGCTCCAGGTACCTCATGCCAACTGGTCTGAAAGGTCTAATAACTGGGCATTCAGTGATGTAGTGCGGGAGATCATGTCGTAGTTCCTGCTCACAGAGTTTGCAACTGGAGTGCTCAGGATTGGGAGACCCGTCACCTGCAGCCACCTGCCACAGGTAACGGTAACCATTCAGTAGCCTGCATAATAAAACTCTACGGCTTTCACAACCCATGATTTTAATACAGACCATTCAAATAGCTGAGGTGGCAATTACCATACTGATATTCCTTAGAACGTAGCACTTGAGCCGATCCCGACTGGCCTTTGGCACTCACTCACCGCCTTCCCCATACTTCATGGGTGAAAGTTGAGCGAGGCTAGCCCCAAGCGTCGGGCCTACATCACACACATTCTATTTTATAAATTTAGATATCTTACTGTTTTAGGCTATCCAACACCAACCCGTTCTCGCAAATTTAATAAGTCAATATTGACTTATTAAATATGTGCATAGGTGACATACTTAACATAATAGATACCCTTAAAAAGATTCATAGAAAACACCGACCTTACCTAACCTTGTTAGTATCTTAAGATAAGCATCTTGATTGCTTCGTAATTACAATTATTACCTAACCTATAATAGGTATAGGTTAAGTAATAATTGTAATTACGAAGCAATAAGATGCTTATCTTAAGATACTAACAAGGTTAGGTAAGGTCGGTGTTTTCTATGAATATTTTTAGGGGTATCTATTATGTTTAGTATATCACCTATGCACGTAGTTAATAAGTCAATATTGACTTTACGAATTTGCGAGAACGGGTTGCACACACACACACACACAAACCCAGGAAGCAGCCCGTAACAGCTGTCTAATTCCCATGTACCTCCTTACTGCTAGGTAACAACAAGGGCATCAGGGTGAAAAAAACTGCCCATTTTGTTTCTCACCGGCGCCGGGAATCGAACCCGAGTCACAGGATTACGTGTGCAGCGTGCTGTCCACACAGCCACCGGCGCCCGTGGCTGTGTGTGTATGTGATACTGCACATTATATATAACACACACATTATATAAATAAATAAATAAATAAATAAATATATATATATATATATATATATATATATATATATATATATATATATATATATTGGTAGTAGTCTTTCTTTTAAACATATTTCGTTGAAAACGAGAAAGTTTTAGATTTATGATTCTGGCACGAATCTTCTCGATATTCCTTGGTTTTTCTTCACTGAAGCAGGAAGTTGAAAAATTAACTCTCCAAAGTTCATTTTTACTTTTTATTTGGGTCTGATGCCTAGTGAAGCGTTTCGTAAGGTCTCGCCTCACATTCTCAAAAGCGAAATTCTACTGCGCTTAACATCTGGTTATATCCTCTTATGGTGAGGGGGGTGAGGTGGCATGTGGATGAATGACATTATGTTTAAGATTCAGATACTCGGAACAAATGTCCATGTAGCACAGGCTTGCGTTCGGTTATTCGCGATAACCTTGTTACTGTCATAGTAAATAACCTTGTTACTGTGATAGTAAATAACCTTGTTACTGTGATAGTAAATAACCTTGTTACTGTCATAGTAAATAACCTTGTTACTGTCATAGTAAATAACCTTGTTACTGTGATAGTAAATAACCTTGTTACTGTCATAGTAAATAACCTTGTTACTGTCATAGTAAATAACCTTGTTACTGTCATAGTAAATAACCTTGTTACTGTCATATTTGGGTCAAAGTTTTAAATGGAGGTGGGGGTTTTCTCCTCCCCCCCCCCCGTTTCTTTTTCCCTTCTGTTTTAGTGCACTAGTTTTAGTCTTGTTTTAATAACATTATCATGGTGGCGGATATAGATGCAGTGTTCACTAGTGTGTCCCATTCTTCAACTGCTTTTCTAATCATTGTAGTCGCTGTGAATTTTGCACCTAATGCAGCTGTTGTCGTTGGATTAATGTTGAGTTTGATGCGCAGGGCTTCAGTAGCTTCACATTCCAGTAAGTAGTGCAATAGTGGCGCCTCTGCATCTGTTCCACAGATATGACACTCTTTAACTATTGGGTTTATTACCTCCCAGCAGCACTTGTAACCAAGTTTGAGTCTGTGTATGGCTACTGCAATGTCATTGGATATCTTTTTGCCAGGCTTGAAAGAGTAGTACTCAGTGGCTTGTTCGTACCACGTCGCAGTGGATCTTCCTTCCGCTACTTTGGCTCTGTGGCGACTTTTGATAGTTGAGAATATTTTCTTCTCTATTTGCTCCTTAATCTGTGAAAAACTTGCTAAGTATTTGAACCTGTACAACAGGTAGAGCAGTGGCAGTTTTTGCTAGTGAGTCTGCCTTTTCATTACCATTTATGCCTTTGTTCTTTAGTGTGTTTTGATATCTTGTATGATGACAAATACGAATTATATGATCATGTGTGTGATAGTGGAGAGTATTTCCCTTGGTGGTGGTGTGAGAGTCGCTGTGCCTAGTGGACCAAACTCTCACAAGTTAAGCCTGGCCTCGGGCCGGTCTTGGGGAGTAGAAGAACTCCCAGAACCCCATCAACCAGGTATCAGTTGTCTGTATTGCTTTTTTGCTGGTCATTATGGAAGGTGATTGTATCTAATCATTGTTGTTTAGTCTCATAGTTTTCTCCTTGATATTCAATTCCGTCTGGATGTGTCGATATATCCTACATATCTTGAGGTAATATAGAGATGATTTCGGGGCTTAGCCTCCCCGGGGCCCGGTCCTCAACCAAGGTCTGCTTTTTGTTACACACTCCCAGAAAGCAGTCCGTAGCAGCTGTGTAACTCCCAGATACCTATTTAATGCCAGGTGAACAAGTTCATCAGAGTGAAAGAAACTGCCCATTTGTTTCCGCCTCCACCGGGGATCGAACCACGAATCTCAGGACTACGAATGCCGAGCGGTGTGCACTCAGCTGCCAGGCGCCCATATTATTAAGACAAGTATAATGCTCAGATCACTACATGTTATACACAATACAGCACTTCCTTGGCCCTCACACTGTAGTCAAATACCCAATGCAACTGATTAATTAATTCGAGGCACGGAGTGTCACGAAATAGGTCCATGCAACCTTCCCATTTGAGGAGCTGGTCACCTCACGCCAGCCACCCGTGACTTGAACTGTATACTGGCCACGTTGACTGGCTACACCATATTATCTTGAGCTTATCTTGAGATAATTTCGGGGTTTAGTGTCCCCGCGGCCCGGTCCTCGACCAGGCCTCCACCCCCAGGAAGCAGCCCGTGACAGCTGTCTAACACCCAGGTTCCTATTTTACTGCTAGGTAACAGGGGCATAGGGTGAAAAACTCTGCCCATTGTTTCTCGCCGGCGTCTGGGATCGAACCCAGGACCACAGGATCACAAGTCCAGCGTGCTGTCCGCTCGGCCGACCGGCTCCCACCATACTCATGTCCTCAAACATTCTGATTTATTCACACCTCTCCAAAAAGCTTTAACACACTCACTCACACACACACACACACACACACACACCGCCGGTGGCTGTGTGGATAGCACGCTGGATACGTAATCCTGTGGCCCGGGTTCGATTCCCGGCGCCGGCGAGGAACATAAATGGGCAGTTTCTTTCACCCTGATGCCCCTGTTACCTAGCAGTAAATACGTACCTGGGAGTTAGACAGCTGTTACGGAGGTGCTTCCTTGGAAGGGGGTGTAGGTGGTGGTGGGGGGGGGGCAGGAATAGCA
This sequence comes from Procambarus clarkii, assembly GCF_020424385.1. NCBI lineage: Eukaryota > Metazoa > Arthropoda > Malacostraca > Decapoda > Cambaridae > Procambarus > Procambarus clarkii. Next base: position 23,036,130 of record NC_059600.1, read on the forward strand.
GTTAGTAACAGTTGATTGACAGTTGAGAGGCGGGCCGAAAGAGCAGAGCTTAACCCTCGCAAACACAACTAGGTGAATACACATCCCTGGGGATGTGTGCGTGTGTGAACGCGTGTTAGAAATATACGTAGTAGATAGAGGAAAAATGGATTAGTTAGAAAGGCAGGGTCCAAAAGCTAATAGCTCGATTTGTATTTACCCGAATAATAAATACAAGTAATATTTGTATTTACAGACACACAGTTACTGTGAAGGGGAGACATCGGGTGGGCGAGAAAGAGCGAGAAAAGAGAGAAAGCGCGAAAGATAAAGACACAGAAAGAGAGAGAGTGTGAGAGGTGTGTGGTGGAGGCCGACATAGGTGAGGCCACCAACACCATGAGGGTGTGCATGTATGGGCTGGTGAGGACTAAGGCGGCCAGGAATGCCACTACCCACGTGCTGGAATGGGCCTCTGACAACCACCTGTCTTACCTACCGCATCATATGCCCTACAACACATTGCTCATCAACACCAGCAAGACAATTTCCAACTATTTCAACAACTATAAAGTAAGCTAATAGCCACATCCAGCAACGCGAAAGAAACGTCTCGTTAAATATTATAGAAGTGTGGGTTGGGCATTTGCGTGAGGGGCCGAGACGTGTTGCCTCACCTCCCTTGCTAACACCACTTTAGCCACACACACAACACGTGATGTAACACTTTGGGCCATATTGAACCCTTCACCGGGCCATATTATCACACAACAACCTTCACAAGACAACACTTGCATAAACAGGTGGGTCAAATGATGCTTGGGAGAACAAAAGCGGTGCTCGGCGAGACGGCAAGGCGTGAGGAGGCCTGGAGGCGGGAAACATGAGGGACAACACACCGGCCACGGGGGCTGGACGCTCTCATCCGTCTTCCTGTCCCAGTTCTCCTCATTTGTCTACTAAATATATAACCACGTCAATCACCCGCATGCCACTCTTACTCAGCCAGTCACCAGGCCCGTTCATAACGACACAACTATAGTAAATCACCTGGAAACGGAGCACATTTGGCAAGGTTGGCCAGTACTTGCCACGGGGAAGTGATCAAGAGAGGGTGACCCCACCTACTCTACCTCCCTACACCTTCCCTCACACCATATATACACACTATACACAACACTGCGCCATGTTCTGGCGTCTGGCTAACTAGTTAAACAAATAATACCCCATCAGCACCACTTCCGGATCAGCTCAAACCCTAATCAAAAGTTTGATAACGTATATTTAAAGGCCGTATATTTAAATTATATTTAAATTTAAATATTTATATAAATTTATATAAATTTAAATATTTATTTGTATATTTAAATTTAAAGGTTGCCCGAAACGCATTGCGTAATAGTGGCTTTAGGCATTGTATGTACTAGCTCTATCTATATATCAATCCATTAATGTAACATCACTTGTATGTATATACCTTACCTGAATAAACATCTGAATCTGAATCTGAATCTAAACGCGAGAGAGATGACACAGGACGCACCACCCGAGCCGTCGTGCCCCACACACACACAACATATCACACAAAGTGTTCATACGAAAAAACGGAGTTTAGTGTAAGGATTACGTAGTCATAACTGTGAATGACGCTGGCGGCCTCCAATACTAATCACAGCTCGGCATTACCTACTTTAATAACAACAATACGTTGACCAATCCACACACTACAAAATGAAGGGATGACGTTTCGGTCCGTCCTGGACCATTCTCAAGTCGTTTGTGAGACTTGATAATGGTCCAGGACTCACCGAAACGTCGTCGTCCCTTCACCTTCTAGTGTGTGGTCTGGTCAACATACTTCAGCCACGTTATTGTGACTCATCGTCTGCAACAACAATACGTTTTGTTGATGTCAGGAAGCTTGAGTGTTTGTGTACTGATGTAGAGTACAGCTTAAATGGTCCACCAAACCCCACACATCACTCAAACACTATGACCCCCTGAGAGGATTCCAACCTGGGCCGCTAGGGCTCTCTCCACCATCACTGGTACTCTGACCACTACACCAGCGATCGCCGGTGCTGCGGTCGGATTACCAGAACTGTTGATTAGACCTCTAGCAGCCTGGGTTCGAAGCCTCTGAGCGGTCAAGAGTTTAAGTGATGTATTTATGTACATTTGTGTGCAGCCACCCGAGCTACACACACACACACACACACACACACACACACACACACACACACACACACACACACACACACACACACACACACACACACACACACCTGTACCTGTACACCTGTTGATTGACGGTTGAGAGGCGGGACCAAAGAGCCAGAGCTCACCCCCCGCAAGCACAATTAGGTAAGCACACACACACAAAGAATGATCCAACAAATGGCTACTAGAGTTTAACTCGAGCAAGTACAAAGTGATGAAGATAGGCATAGAGAGCAGGAGGTCAAACACAAGGTACCATCTAGTAGAGGAAATCCTACGGGAGTCGGGGAGAGAGAAAGATCTGTGGGTTGATATCACGCCAGACCTGTCCCCTGAAGCCCACGTCAAAAGAATAACATCAGCGGTGTATGTAAGGCTGGCGAACATAAGAACAGCCTTCAGAAACTTGTGTAAGCAATCATTCAGAACCTTGTATACCTCGTATGTCAGACCAATACTAGTATATGCAGCTTAAGCGTGTAGTCAACATCTAGTCAAACACAAAACGAAGCTAGAAAAGGTTCAGAGGTATGTCACCAGGCTAGTGACGTATGTCACCAGGCTAGTGACGTATGTCACCAGGCTAGTGACGTATGTCGCCAGCAGTAAATAGGTACCTGGGAGTTAGACAGCTGCTGCGGGCTGCTTCCTGGGGGATGGAGGCCTGGTCGAGTAGTGACACTACTCGACATTAAGCCCCGAAATCCTCTCAAGATAACCTCAAAATAGTCCACGAGCTATAGTCCACGAGCTGAGAGGTATGAGCTACGAGGAAAGATTACTGGAACTAAACCTCAAGACAATGGAAGACAGAAGAGTTAGGGTCACATGATCATTCCTATAAAAATTCTCAGAGGAAATGACAGGATATATAACGGTAAACTGTTTAGCACGGATGAGACGCAAACAAGGGGACACAGGTGGAAACTGAGTGCCCAAATGAGCCAGCTGCAGAGACATTATAAAGAACTTTTTAAGTGTCACATAACATAAGTCAGTAATTCATGTTCTTAATATAATAATTGAAATTAACCGATTTGAAAATAAATGTGAAAATAACGAAAATCACTCTGCCTGTTAGTCAAATGGGGCTGTGCATATTAAGACAAGTAGTGCGTTCTGACTATTTGGTACGACATAAATAATATATTATAAATACATAATCTTTACCTCTCTCTCTCATTATATATATATATATATATATATGTTGTACCTAGTAACGAGAACGTCGTACTCGGCCTGCTATGCAAGGCCCGATTTGCCTAATAAGCCAAGTTTTCCTGAATTAATATATTTTCTCCAATTTTTTTCTTATGAAATGATAAAGCTTCCCATTTCATTATGTATGAGGTCAATTTTTTTTATTGGAGTTAAAATTAACGTAGATATATGACCGAACCTAACCAACCCTACCTAACCTAACCTAACCTATCTTTATAGGTAAGGTTAGGTTTGGTAGCCGAAAAAATTAGGTTAGGTAGTCTAAAAACAATTAATTCATGAAAACTTGGCTTATTAGGCAAATCGGGCCTTGCATAGTAGGCTGAGAAGTGCATTCTGGCTACTAAGTACGACATTATATATATATATATATATATATATATAGCTATATATATATATACCACACACACACACACACACACACACACACACACCACACACACACACCACACACACCACACACACACACACACACACACACACACACACACCCACACCCACACCGTAGCGTGTGCAGTAATATAAGCACTTCACATGCGCCTGCCAAATATATATAGCGACTTTTAAAAGATATAAATCATGGTGTGTTAATATACGACTATTACTGGAAGGAACAATTGAACACAATTGTGGTGAGCACATCACAAGCCAACACCTCAAGAGCCTCAACCTATTGCTCATAACCTACTCTGCCTACACATGTGCACGTGTGGTGGCACGTGTGGTGGGGGAGTACGTGTGGTGGGGGGGGAGCACCTGTAGTGGGGGGGAGCACGTGTGGTGGTGGGGGGGAGCACGTGTGGTGGTGGGGGGGAGCACGTGTGGTGGTGGGGGGGAGCACGTGTGGTGGGGGGGGGAGCACGTCTGGTGGGGAGCACGTGTGGTGGGGAGCACGTGTGGTGGGGGGGGGGGAGCACGTGTGGTGGGGGAGCACGTGTGGTGGGGAGGGGGGAGCACGTGTGGTGGGGAGGGGGAGCACTTGTGGTGGGGGGGAGCACGTGTGGTGGCACGTGTGGTGGGGGGGGGAGCACGTGTGGTGGGGGTGGGGAGAACGTGTGGTGGGGGTGGGGAGAACGTGTGGTGGGGGGGGAGCACGTGTGGTGGGGGGTGGGGAGAACGTGTGGTGGGGGGAGCACGTGTGGTGGCACGTGTAGTGGGGGGAGCACGAGTGGTGGCACGTGTAGTGGGGGGAGCACGTGTGGTGGCACGTGTAGGGGGAGCACGTGCGGTGGCACGTGTAGTGGGGGGGGAGAACGTGTGGTGAGGGAGAACATGTGGTGAGGGAGAACGTGTGGTGAGGGAGCACGTGTGGTGGTAGGGAGCACGTGTGGTGGTAGGGAGCACGTGTGGTGGTGGGGAGCACGTGTGGTGGTGGGGAGCACGTGTGGTGGGGGAGAGCACGTGTGGTAGGGGAGCACGTGTAGTGGGGGGTGCACGTGTGGTGGGGGAGCACGTGTAGTGGGGGGGGGAGCACGTGTGGTGGGGGGGAGCACGTGTGGTGGGGGGGAGCACGTGTGGTGGGGGGGGGGAGCACGTGTGGTGGGGGGGAGCACGTGTGGTGGGGGGGAGCACGTGTGGTGGGGGGGAGCACGTGTGGTGGGAGCATGTGTGGTGGGGGGAGCACGTGTGGTGGTGGGGGAGCACGTGTGGTGGTGGTGGGGGAGCACGGGTGGTGGTGGTGGGGGAGCACGTGTGGTGGTGGTGGGGGAGCACGTGTGGTGGTGGTGGGGGGAACACGTGTGGTGGTGGTGGGGGAACACGTGTGGTGGTGGTGGGGGAGCACGTGTGGTGGTGGTGGTGGGGGAGCACGTGTGGTGGTGGTGGTGGGGGAGCACGTGTGGTGGTGGTGGTGGGGGAGCACGTGTGGTGTGGTGGTGGGGAGCACGTGTGGTGGTGGGGGGAGCACATGTGGTGGTGGGGGGGGGGGGGAGCACGTGTGGTGGTGGGGGGGGAGCACGTGTGGTGGTGGTGGGGGGAGCACGTGTGGTGGTGGTGGGGGAACACGTGTGGTGGTGGTGGGGGAACACGTGTGGTGGTGGTGGGGGAACACGTGTGGTGGTGGGGGGGGGGGAGCACGTGGAGGGAGGATAAGATGGAGACAAAGGTGGGAGGATGGTTGTGGTCGGCTGGTCTGAACGTCCGTTGACTCGACAAGCTGTAGGCAGCTAGCCAGCCAGAAACACTCCCCCCCCCCCCCCCACCACAGCCAGCCAGAACACACTCCCCCCCCCCTCAGCCAGCCAGAAACACTCCCCACACCACCACCACAGCCAGCCAGAAACACTTCCCCCCACCACAGCCAGCCAGAAACACTCCCCCCCACCTCAGCCAGCCAGAAACACTCCCCCCCCCTCAGCCATCCAGAAACACTCCCCACACCCCCACCACAGCCAGCCAGAAACACTCCCCCCCACCTCAGCCAGCCAGAAACACTCCCCACACCACCACCACAGCCAGCCAGAAACACTCCCCACCACCTCAGCCATCCGGAAACACTCCCCCCCTGAGCCAGCCAAAAAAACACTCCCCACACCCCCACCACAGCCAGCCAGAAACACTCCCCCCACCTCAGCCAGCCAGAAACACTCCCCCCCCCTCAGCCAGCCAGAAACACTCCCCCCCCCCCTCAGCCAGCCAGAAACACTCCCCCCCCCCTCAGCCAGCCAGAAACGCTCCCCCCCTCAGCCAGCCAGAAACACTCCCCCCCTCAGCCAGCCAGAAACACTCCCCCCCCTCAGCCAACCAGAAACACTCCCCCCCCCCTCAGCCAGCCAGAAACACTCCCCACACCCCACACCACAGCCAGCCAGAAACACTCCCCCCCACCTCAGCCAGCCAGAAACACTCCCCCCCACCTCAACCAGCCAGAAACACCCCCCCCCCCCCACCTCAGCTAGCCAGAAACACTCCCCACACCCCCACCACAGCCAGCCAGAAACACTCCCCCCACCTCAGCCAGCCAGAAACACTCCCCACACCCCCACCACAGCCAGCCAGAAACACTCCCCCCACCTCAGCCAGCCAGAAACACTCCCCACACCCCCACCACAGCCAGCCAGAAACACTCCCCCCCACACCTCAGCCAGCCAGAAACACTCCCCCCCACCTCAGCCAGCCAGAAACACTCCCCCCACACCTCAGCCAGCCAGAAACACTCCCCCCACACCTCAGCCAGCCAGAAACACTCCCGGCCCCACACCTCAGCCAGCCAGAAACACCCCCCCACCTCAGCCAGCCAGAAACACACCCCCCCTCAGCCAGCCAGAAACACTCCCCCCCTCAGCCAGCCAGAAACACCCCCCCCCCCACCTCAGCCAGCCAGAAACTCCCCCCCCCCACCTCAGCCAGCCAGAAACACTCCACCCCCCACTTCAGCCAGCCAGAAACACTCCCCCCCCTCAGCCAGCCAGAAACACCCCCCCACCTCAGCCAGCCAGAAACACTCCCCCCACCTCAGCCAGCCAGAAACACCCCCCCACCACAGCCAGCCAGAAACACTCCCCCCCACCTCAGCCAGCCAGAAACACCCCCCCCCCCCCACCTCAGCCAGCCAGAAACACTCCCCACACCCAGCCAGAAACACTCCCCCCCACCTCAGCCAGCCAGAAACACTCCCCCCCACCTCAGCCAGCCAGAAACACTCCCCCCCACCTCAGCCAGTCAGAAACACTCCCCCCCCCACCACCTCAGCCAGCCAGAAACACTCCCCCCCCCCACCTCAGCCAGCCAGAAACACTCCCCCCACACCTCAGCCAGCCAGAAACACTCCCCCCACACCTCAGCCAGCCAGAAACACTCCCCCACACCTCAGCCAGCCAGAAAACCCCCCCCCCCACCTCAGCCAGCCAGAAACACTCCCCCCCCTCAGCCACCCAGAAACACCCCCCCCCTCAGCCAGCCAGAAACACTCCCCCCCTCAGCCAGCCAGAAACACTTCCACTCCCCCCCCTCAGCCAGCCAGAAACACCCGCGCCCCTCAGCCAGCCAGAAACACCTGCCCCCCCTCAGCCAGCCAGAAACACCCGCCCCCCTCAGCCAGCCACAAACACTCCCCCCCCCCCCTCAGCCAGCCAGAAACACCCGCCCAACTCTGCCAGCCAGAAACACTCCCCCCCCCCCCCTCAGCCAGCCAGGAACACTTCCCCCCTCAGCCAGCCAGAAACACCCCCCCCCCTCAGCCAGCCAGAAACACCCCCCCAACTCGGCCAGCCAGAAACACCCCCCCAACTCGGCCAGCCAGAAACACCCCCCCCCCAACTCGGCCAGCCAGAAACACTCTCCACACCCTCAATTAACCAGAAACACCCCCCTACCTTAGCCAGAAACACCCCACCCTCAGCCAGCCAGAAACACCCCCCACCTCATGCAGCCAGAAACACTCCCCACACCCCCCACCACAGCCAGCCAGAAACACTCCCCCCACCTCAGCCAGCCAGAAACACTCCCCCCCCCCCACCTCAGCCAGCCAGAAACACTCCCCCCCACCTCAGCCAGCCAGAAACACTCCCCCCCCCACCTCAGCCAGCCAGAAACACTCCCCCCACACCTCAGCCAGCCAGAAACACTCCCCCCCACCTCAGCCAGCCAGAAACACTCCCCCCACACCTCAGCCAGCCAGAACACCCCCCCCCCCCCACCTCAGCCAGCCAGAAACACACTCCCCCCCCCACCTCAGCCAGCCAGAAACACTCCCCCCACACCTCAGCCAGCCAGAAACACTCCCCCCACACCTCAGCCAGCCAGAAACACCCCCCCCCTCAGCCAGCCAGAAACACTCCCCCCCCTCAGCCAGCCAGAAACACCCCCCCCCCTCAGCCAGCCAGAAACACTCCCCCCCTCAGCCAGCCAGAAACACTTCCACTCCCCCCCCTCAGCCAGCCAGAAACACCCGCGCCCCTCAGCCAGCCAGAAACACCTGCCCCCCCTCAGCCAGCCAGAAACACCCGCCCCCCTCAGCCAGCCACAAACACTCCCCCCCCCTCAGCCAGCCAGAAACACCCGCCCAACTCTGCCAGCCAGAAACACTCCCCCCCCCCCTCAGCCAGCCAGGAACACTTCCCCCCCTCAGCCAGCCAGAAACACCCCCCCCCTCAGCCAGCCAGAAACACCCCCCCCCAACTCAGCCAGCCAGAAACACCCCCCCCCCTAACTCAGCCAGCCAGAAACACCCCCCCCAACTCGGCCAGCCAGAAACACCCCCCCAACTCGGCCAGCCAGAAACACCCCCCCCCCAACTCGGCCAGCCAGAAACACCTCCCCCCAACTCGGCCAGCCAGAAACACCCCCCCCCCCCCAACTCGGCCAGCCAGAAACACTCCCCACACCCTCAATTAACCAGAAACACCCCCCTACCTTAGCCAGAAACACCCCACCCTCAGCCAGCCAGAAACACCCCCCACCTCATCCAGCCAGAAATCCCTCCCCCCTACCTCAGCCAGCCAGAAACACTCCCCCCCTACCTCAGCCAGCCAGAAACACCCCCCCTCCCCTCAGCCAGCCAGAAACACCCCCCCTCCCCTCAGCCAACCAGAAACACCCCCCCTCCCCTCAGCCAGCCAGAAACACCCCCCCTCCCCTCAGCCAGCCTGTAAACCCACCCCCATGTATCAACGGAAAATAATATGGTATTTAATGAAGGCAAGTTGCAGCTCCTGGGCCACGGAAAATAATATATAAACGGAAACCACGTACAAAACTCAGGCAAATCATAACATAGAACGAAAAGGCAATGTAAAGGATCTGGGTGTACTCATGTCGGAAGACCTTACCTTTAAAGAACACAATAAAGTAGCCGTCACAACTGCAAGAAAAATGACAGGTTGGATAACAAGAACTTTTCACACTAGAGATGCTATACCGATGATGATACTTTTCAAAACGCTAGTGCTCTCTAGAGTGGAGTACTGCTGCACAATGACAGCCCCTTTCAAAGCTGGAGAAATTGCTGACCTGGAGAGCGTGCAGAGATCCTTTACTGCTAGAATCCACTCAGTAAAACATCTAAACTATTGGGACCTACTAAAGAGCCTAAATCTGTACTCCCTTGAGCGCAGGTGGGAGAGATACATAATAATTTACACATGGAAAATAGTAGAGGGGCTGGTCCCAAACCTGCACACAGAAATAACACCACATGAGACCAGAAGGCATGGCAGGATGTGCAGAATACCCCCGTTGAAGAGCAGAGGTGCAACAGGTACTCAGAGAGAACTATGAACATCAGAGGCCCGAGACTGTTCAACACGCTTCCACCACACATAAGGGACATAACTGGCCGACCCCTCACAGTGTTCAAGAGAGAACTGGATAAACACTTCCAAAGGATGCCTGATCAATCAGGCTGTGACTCTTATGTCAGGCTGCGAGCAGCTGCGTCCAACAGCCTGGTTGACCAGTCCAGCAACCACAAGGGCTGGTCAGGGACAGGGCCGCCGGGATGTTGCGCCCAGAAATCAACGAAAAGTAAGAAAACCATCAGCCAGCCAGAAACACCTCCCACGCCAGCCAATCAGCGATCCCGGGTTCGATTCCCAGGCGGGATACAAAAGTTGGGTACCTTTCCCTGGCACTTATCAACAATAAGATACCCAGGAGTTAAGCAACTGTTGTGGGTGGCATTGTGGTCAAAGTCATTAGTTGGATTTCGTAAGGACTTCAATACATGCATAAGTACAGGCTTCCTGTCCCTCCACAACGGTAATTATCCCACAGCACACACACCAACCACACCTGTCACAGGAACAACACACACACACCAACCACACCTGTCACAGGAACAACACACACACCAAGCACACCTGTCACTGGAACAGCACACACACACACACCAACCACACCTGTCACAGGAACACACACACACACACACACACACCAAGCACACCTGTCACAGGAACAGCACACACACACACCAACCACACCTGTCACAGGAACAGCACACACACACACCAAGCACACCTGTCACAGGAACAGCACACACACACCATCCACACCTGTCACAGGAACAACACACACACACACACACACACCAACCACACCTGTCACAGGAACACACACACACACACCAAGCACACCTGTCACAGGAACAGCACACACACCAAGCACACCTGTCACAGGAACAGCACACACACACACCAACCACACCTGTCACAGGAACAGCACACACACACACACCAACCACACCTGTCACAGGAACAGCACACACACACACACCAACCACACCTGTCACAGGAACAGCACACACACACACCAACCACACCTGTCACAGGAACAGCACACACACACACACCAACCACACCTGTCACAGGAACAGCACACACACACACACCAACCACACCTGTCACAGGAACAGCACACACACACACACACCAACCACACCTGTCACAGGAACAGCACACACACACACACCAACCACACCTGTCACAGGAACAGCACACACACACACACCAACCACACCTGTCACAGGAACAGCACACACACACCAACCACACCTGTCACAGGAACAGCACACACACACACCAACCACACCTGTCACAGGAACAGCACACACACACACTAACCACACCTGTCACAGGAACAGCACACACACACACCACACAGGGGGGCCTCGTAGCCTGGTGGATAGCGCGCAGGGCTCGTAATTCTGTGGCGCGGGTTCGATTCCCGCACGAGGCAGAAACAAATGGGTAAAGTTTCTTTCGCCCTGAATGCCCCTGTTACCTAGCAGTAAATAGGTACCTGGGTGTTAGTCAGCTGTCACGGGCTGCTTCCTGGGGGTGGAGGCCTGGTCGAGGACCGGGCCGCGGGGACACTAAAAAGCCCCGAAATCATCTCAAGATAACCTCAAGATACACCAACCACACCTGTCACAGGAACAGCACACACACACACCAACCACACCTGTCACAGGAACAGCACACACACACCAACCACACCTGTCACAGGCTGTGGTGGGTATGTGGGCCTGCGGGCCGCTCCAAGCAACAGCCTGGTGGACCAAACTCTCACAAGTCGAGCCTGGCCTCGGGCCGGGCTTGGGGAGTAGAAGAACTCCCAGAACCCCATCAACCAGGTATCAACCAACCAGGTATATATAAATTATGTCGTACCTAGTAGCCAGAACGCACTTCTCACCCTATTATGCAAGGCCCGATTTGCCTAATAAGCCAAGTTTTCATGAATTAATGTTTTTTCGACTACCTAACCTAACTTTTTCAGCTACCTAACCTAATCTAACCTTTAAAGATAGGTTAGGTTAGGTTAGGTTAGGTTAGGTTAGGTAGGGTTGGTTAGGTTCGGTCATATATCTACGTTAATTTCAACTCCAATAAAAAAATTGACCTCATACAAAATGAAATGGGTAGCTTTATCATTTCATAAAAAAAAATTTGAGAAAATATATTAATTCAGGAAAACTTGGCTTATTAGGCAAATCGGGCCTTGCATAGCAGGCCGAGTACGACGTTCTGGCTACTATGTACAACATTATATATTATATATATACCGGGCTGTGGTGGGTATGTGGGCCTGCGGACCGCTCCAAGCAACAGCCTAGTGGACCAAATTCTCACAAGTCAAGCCTGGCCTCGGGCTGGGCTTGGGGAGTAGAACTCCCGGAACCCCATAAACCCCATAAACCCCGGAACACACACACACACACACACACACACACACACACACACACACTAGAAGAACATTAGGGACATACTGGAGTAAGGTTATGCTTCCTGCGATGCCAAGCAGGGAGCTGAGAACGATCGCCAGCACCACATGGGTCTGTATTGTTGCTCTGAAATACCCTAAGACTATAGACATTTTCTAATATACATTAATAACCTTTCATGTCAGTTATTTAGTGTGCACCCCATACCCATCCCGTGGGCGGTGGTGGAAAGGGTTACAAAGGCACATAATGGGTTCAGGAACCGAACCCTATACTTCATTTAGCTTAGCAAGTGACAATGTATGTCCTGACATTAAATATAACATTTCACTGATCTATCAGTGTTTGCTGACGATGCATTAATGGATGAGAAAAACAAGACAGGAAGATTTGAGAGAGAATGCAAGTGGAGCAAGAGCCTCTAAGCGAACTTCAGAGATGTTGACCAGACTACACACTAGAAGGTGAAGGGACGACGACGTTTCGGTCCGTCCTGGACCATTCTCAAGTCGATTGAGATGGTTTGAGCTTCCGGAATTCAACATAGCCTAGCCACAACGCTAACGCAGAATAACAGACGCAGCGTAGGCTGGTCTATACAAAGCTGGCGAAGGTCCAGAGAGCCTTCAGGAACCTAACTACAGAAGGCTTCAAAATAGTGTCACGGTTGATACTTGGTTGATGGGGTTCTGGGAGTTGTTCTACTCCCCAAGCCCGGCCCGAGGCCAGGCTTGACTTGTGAGAGTTTGGTCCACCAGGCTGTTGCAATGCTGCAGTGTGCAGCATAGACTAATCCTTGCGAGACCCTACCTGCAAGTTCGGTGCCCCACCATGGAATCACACCGGAGGAAACAAACTGGCTCACAGAACATAAGAATAACCCGGTAACTGTTAAGGTATCGTTTAATACCTTATTAATATCCCCCTTGTTATGCCCTGTCATCGTCTTGGACACTTCATATCATGTCACTCCTAACTCTTCGCCTTTCTAGAAAATGGAAATGAAGTTTTCTCAATTTCTTTTCATATGGAAGGTGTCTAATTCCTGGAATTAACTTTGTTAACCTTCGCTAAACGCTACCAGAATTGAACGGCATAACTAGGGCAAGATACAGCTGAAGTACTACAAGATACAATGAATACAATCATTGTTCCACTGCTAACGCTTCTTGAAACATCTCTGTACGGTATGCTATTTGTCGTCTTCCGAATATTTATGCATTAGTATTTTTACTTAAATTCCTAATCATGAGCCACAGATCTAATTCGCAATCAGACAAAGCCATTCCAATACCATCCAACTGATATCTGGAAACTGTCATCATTACCTGGCCTTAGAACCCTACATTTCTTAGTACTAAACTGCATCTGCCAATCATCCAACAGCCTATCTAGATCTTTTTGAAGTGATCTTGAGTTTTAAATAGATTTCCAAATCAATTTTCGAGTCATCGTTTCCACTCTGCAAATATTGCTACTCAAATCGTGAATTTAAAGCATAGCGATATAGAAGCAAAATGGCCTAGGGTTTAGGCCTAGAGAACGAGGGCCAAATTCACGAAAGCACTTACGAACCTGTACATCTTTTCTCAATCTTTGGCGGCTTTATTATCAATTAAAGAAAGAAGAAAATCTAGTTTCCTCTTGAAGATGTCCACGGTTGTTTCGGCAATATTTCTTATACTCGCTGGGAGGATGTTGAACAACTGTGGACCTCTGATGTTTATACAGTGTTCTCTGATTGTGCCTATGGCACCTCTTCTCTTCACTGGTTCAATTCTGCATTTTCTTCCATATCGTTCACTCCAGTATGTTGTTATTTTACTGTGTAGATTTGGGACCTGACCCTCCAGTATTTTCCAGGTGTATATTATTTGGTATCTCTCTCGTCTCCTTTCTAGTGAGTACATTTGGAGAGCTTTGAGTGGGCGACAACCACGACAACCAATCACCCCATTAACCAGGCTCTGACTACCTCGTGACTACCTCCTTGAGGTGATTACGGGAGCAGTGTCCCTGTGGCAAGTCTCTGATTAGGCCTTTTGATTAACAGTCTGATCAATAAGACTGTTGGTTAGCGCAGTCCAGAGTTCAAGGTAACTAGGTCGAGGAAGAGACACAGCCCGTTGAATCAGGTATTCCATTGGAGGTGTTAAGCACGCCCACCAACCAGGTCCAGCACGCCCACCAACCAGGTCCAACACCCCCACCAACCAGGTCCAACACGCCCACCAACCAGGTCCAACACCGCCCACCAACCAGGTCCAACACCGCCCACCAACCAGGTCCAACACGCCCACCAACCAGGTCCAACACCGCCCACCAACCAGGTCCAGCACGCCCACCAACCAGGGCCAGCACGCCCACCAACCAGGTCCAACACCGCCCACCAACCAGGTCCAACACCGCCCACCAACCAGGTCCAACACCGCCCACCAACCAGGTCCAACACCGCCCACCAACCAGGTCCAGCACGCCCACCAACTAGGTCCAACACGCCCACCAACCAGGTCCAGCACGCCCACCAACCAGGTCCAACACCGCCCACCAACCAGGTCCAACACCGCCCACCAACCAGGTCCAGCACGCCCACCAACCAGGTCCAGCACGCCCACCAACCAGGTCCAACACCGCCCACCAACCAGGTCCAACACCGCCCACCAACCAGGTCCAACACCGCCCACCAACCAGGTCCAACACCGCCCACCAACCAGGTCCAGCACGCCCACCAACCAGGTCCAACACCGCCCACCAACCAGGTCCAGCACGCCCACCAACCAGGTCCAACACGCCCACCAACCAGGTCCAACACGCCCACCAACCAGGTCCAACACGCCCACCAACCAGGTCCAACACCGCCCACCAACCAGGTCCAACACCGCCCACCAACCAGGTCCAGCACGCCCACCAACCAGGTCCAACACGCCCACCAACCAGGTCCAACACCGCCCACCAACCAGGTCCAGCACGCCCACCAACCAGGTCCAACACGCCCACCAACCAGGTCCAACACCGCCCACCAACCAGGTCCAACACCGCCCACCAACCAGGTCCAACACCGCCCACCAACCAGGTCCAACACCGCCCACCAACCAGGTCCAACACCGCCCACCAACCAGGTCCAGCACGCCCACCAACCAGGTCCAGCACGCCCACCAACCAGGTCCAACACGCCCACCAACCAGGTCCAACACGCCCACCAACCAGGTCCAACACGCCCACCAACCAGGTCCAACACGCCCACCAACCAGGTCCAACACGCCCACCAACCAGGTCTAACACGCCCACCAACCAGGTCCAGCACGCCCACCAACCAGGTCCAGCACGCCCACCAACCAGGTCCAACACGCCCACCAACCAGGTCCAACACGCCCACCAACCAGGTCCAACACCGCCCACCAACCAGGTCCAGCACGCCCACCAACCAGGTCCAGCACGCCCACCAACCAGGTCCAGCACGCCCACCAACCAGGTCCAGCACGCCCACCAACCAGGTCCAGCACGCCCACCAACCAGGTCCAACACGCCCACCAACCAGGTCCAACACGCCCACCAACCAGGTCCAACACGCCCACCAACCAGGTCCAACACGCCCACCAACCAGGTCCAACACGCCCACCAACCAGGTCCAACACGCCCACCAATCAGGTCCAACACGCCCACCAACCAGGTCCAACACGCCCACCAACCAGGTCCAACACGCCCACCAACCAGGTCCAACACGCCCACCAATCAGGTCCAACACGCCCACCAATCAGGTCCAACACGCCCACCAATCAGGTCCAACACGCCCACCAACCAGGTCCAACACGCCCACCAACCAGGTCCAACACGCCCACCAACCAGGTCCAACACGCCCACCACCAACCACCACACTTCCCTTACATAGTCCTCCCATACCACGTGTTCCTCATCCACACATTTCAACGTTCTACTGGTAATATAGCCAAACATCCCCCCCCCCCCCCACACACACACACAACTCCCTCCTATAACGAACCAACGACCACCTTCAAATAACGTACATATCCCTCAAGTTACATTACCGTGATCTTAATTAAAGTTATTACGGAACACGAGCAATACTCAATAATATTAAATATCACGACAATGCTCCAATACAGGGAGGTTGCACAAGCCAGGCAGGCATGTGGGAGCGCGAATTCCTCTCCCAACAAACAGTGCGTTACACCAACCAACACAGACTGGTGTAACACCAACACCAGTGGTTTACAACACTGGCCACCAACTCCCACTCAACCTCACGGCTGCGGCGGCGACCTCCAAGGCCAAATACCGGTGTGGAGCAAGGCAGTGTTCACCAGGTACACTACCCTCCCCCCTCCCCACACACACCACTACAGAGCAGACATATTCCTGACACACACACACACACACACACACCGCTACACAGCAGACATATTCCTGACACACACACACACACACACACACACACACACCGCTACACAGCAGACATATTCCTGACACACACACACACACACACACCATTGGAGAGCAGACATATTCCTGACACACACACCACTACAGAGCAGACATATTCTTGACACACACACACACACACACACACACACACACACACACACACACACACACACCGCTACAAAGCAGACATATTCCTCCCACACAAACATCACTGAAGAGTGGGCATATTCCTCCCACACAAACATCACTGAAGAGTGGACATATTCCTCCCATACAAACATCACTGAAGAATGGACATATTCCTCCCACACAAACATCTCGTCTTAGTGGACATATTCCTCCCACACAAACATCACTGAAGAGTGGACATATTCCTCCCATACAAACATCACTGAAGAGTGGACATATTCCTCCCACACAAACATCTCGTCTTAGTGGACATATTCCTCCTACACAAACATCACTGAAGAGTGGACATATTCCTCCCACACAAACATCACTGAAGAGTGGACATATTCCTCCCACACAAACATCA
The DNA here is from genome assembly GCF_020424385.1 of Procambarus clarkii. Classification (NCBI taxonomy): domain Eukaryota; kingdom Metazoa; phylum Arthropoda; class Malacostraca; order Decapoda; family Cambaridae; genus Procambarus; species Procambarus clarkii. The sequence goes on from NC_059600.1 coordinate 23,053,187, forward strand.
CTGAAGAGTGGACATATTCCTCCCACACAAACATCACTGAAGAGTGGACATATTCCTCCCACAATGGTGTAAAACAATAATATTCCTCCCACATACGATTTGGTCCCACGCACGGTATATAACCTGTCACAACCACAACCTGCCATCCATGATGAACAAGGTCCCACAACCTCTGTACCATGATGAATAAGGTCCTCACAACCTCTGTACCATGATGAATAAGGTCCCCACAACCTCTGTACCATGATGAATAAGGTCCCCACAACCTCTGTACCATGATGAATAAGGTCCCCACAGCCTCTGTACCATGATGAATAAGGTCCCCACAGCCTCTGTACCATGATGAATAAGGTCCCCACAACCTCTGTACCATGATGAATAAGGTCCCCACAACCTCTGTACCATGATGAATAAGGTCCCCACAACCTCTGTACCATGATGAATAAGGTCCCCACAACCTCTGTACCATGATGAATAATGTCCCCACAACCTCTGTACCATGATGAATAAGGCTCCCACAACCTCTGTACCATGATGAATAAGGTCCCCACCTCTGTACCATGATGAATAAGGTCCCCACAACCTCTGTACCATGATGAATTAGGTCCCCACCTCTGTACCATGATGAATAAGGTCCCCACAACCTCTGTACCATGATGAATAAGGTCCTCACAACCTCCCATGACGAACAAGGTCCCCACAACCTCCTCCATGATGAATAAGGCCCTTACAACTTTAACTTTGATGACTAAAGATCCCACAACCTCTGAACCATGATGAATAAGGTGGAACAACTGCCTCCATGATGAATAAGGTGGAACAACTGCCTCCATGATGAATAAGGTGGAACAACTGCCTCCATGATGAATAAGGCTCCCACTATCTCTGCACCATGATGAATAAGGCCCTCAACCTTGCACCATGATGAATAAGGCCCTCAACCTTGCACCATGATGAATAAGGCCCTCAACCTCTGCACCATGATAAGGCCCTCAACCTCTGCACCATGATAAGGCCCTCAACCTCTGCACCATGATAAGGCCCTCAACCTTGCACCATGATGAATAAGGCTCCCATTACCTCTGCACCATGATGAATAAGGCCCTAACAACCTTGCACCATGATGAATAAGACTCCCATTACCTCTGCACCATGATGAATAAGGCCCTCATCCTTCCACCATGATGAATAAGGCTCCCACAACCTTGCACCATGATGAATAAGGCTCCCATTACCTCTGCACCATGATGAATAAGGCCCTCACAACCTTGCACCATGATGAATAAGGCTCCCACAACCTTGCACCATGATGAATAAGGCTCCCATTACCTCTGCACCATGATGAATAAGGCCTTAACAACCTTGCACCATGATGAATAAGGCTCCCATTACCTCTGCACCATGATGAATAAGGCCCTAACAACCTTGCACCATGATGAATAAGGCTCCCATTACCTCTGCACCATGATGAATAAGGCTCCCACAACCTTGCACCATGATGAATAAGGCCCTCACAACCTCTGCACCATGATGACTAAGGCTCCCACAACCTTACACCATGATGAATAAGGCCCCCACAACCTCTGCACCATGATGAATAAGGCTCCCACAACCTTACACCATGATGAATAAGGCTCCCACAACCTTGCACCATGATGAATAAGGCTCCCACAACCTTACACCATGATGAATAAGGCTCCCACAACCTTGCACCATGATGAATAAGGCTCCCACAACCTTACACCATGATGAATAAGGCCCTCACAGCCTCTGCACCATGATGAATAAGGCTCCCACAACCTTGCACCATGATGAATAAGGCCCTCACAACCTCTGCACCATGATGAATAAGGCTCCCACAACCTTGCACCATGATGAATAAGGCTCCCACAACCTCTGCACCATGATGAATAAGGCTCCCACAACCTTGCACCATGATGAATAAGGCTCCCACAACCTTGCACCATGATGAATAAGGCCCCCACATTGCCGCCTCCAGCTGCCATCATGAAAGTAATTCACCATTATAAACTTACATTAAATTTTAAGTTAGACTCATGAGTCTGGGTAATATTACCTGGTGAGTAGGCGGCGAGGGTCCTGAGTACTCCTGAGAGCTGCTGTGCGTAGGTGGGGAGGGTCCTGAGCACTCCTGAGAGCTGCTGGGAGCACTGAGAGGAGGTGGGGGTGCTGAGCACCTCAGACTGCTGCTGGGAGCACTGAGAGGAGGTGGGGAGGGTGCTGAGCACCTCAGACTGCTGCTGGGAGTACTCAGAGGAGGTGGGTAGGGTGCTGAGCTCCCCAGACAGCTGATGGGAGCACTCAGTGGAGGAGGGGAGGGTACTGAGCACCCCAGACAGCTGCTGGGAGCACTCAGTGGAGGAGGGGAGGGTACTGAGCACCCCAGACTGATGCTGGGAGCACTCAGTGGAGGAGGGGAGGGTACTGAGCACCCCAGACTGATGCTGGGAGCACTCAGTGGAGGAGGGGAGGGTACTGAGCACCCCAGACAGCTGCTGGGAGCACTCAGTGGAGGAGGGGAGGGTACTGAGCACCCCAGACTGATGCTGGGAGCACTCAGTGGAGGAGGGGAGGGTACTGAGCACCCCAGACAGCTGCTGGGAGCACTCAGTGGAGGAGGGGAGGGTACTGAGCACCCCAGACTGATGCTGGGAGCACTCAGTGGAGGAGGGGAGGGTACTGAGCACCCCAGACAGCTGCTGGGAGCACTCAGAGGAGGAGGGGAGGGTGCTGAGCACCCCAGACAGCTGCTGGGAGCACTCAGAGGAGGAGGGGAGGGTGCTGAGCACCCCAGACTGCTGCTGGGAGCACTCAGAGGAGGAGGGGAGGGTGCTGAGCACCCCAGACTGCTGCTGGGAGCACTCAGAGGAGGAGGGGAGGGTACTGAGCACCCCAGACTGCTGCTGGGAGCAGACATGGGTCATGAGCTTGACCAGGTGTTGGGTCTGCTCCATCAGCTGCTGGGTCTGCTGCCACACCTGCTCCACGGTGCTCGTGTCTGCTCCATGCTGCTGCTCCTCTGGCTCACACACGTCCACAATGGCAGCCGTCGCAGCGTCGTACATCCTCGGCAGCCTAGGCCTACCCGGCCAAATTTGGGGGGTTTTCTCCTTTTTTTTTCCTCTCAGGGGCGCTAATCAGGATTCATAGTTGCTGGGCATCATTAGGAGTGGGTACGGGCACGGTCCGTGGGTGGGGCGGCCACCATGGTACCCCCACACACACACACACACCAGCCACACTTTACACAACTGGCCCCAGCCAGGTGTGTGCCGTTACCGTAAACACTAATGCACAGAAAATCACTTTCCGGCAGACTTTCACAACTTAAAACTTGGCCGCAATCACTTTAAAAAGTTATTTCCAGCACACACACGCATGTATCCCGTGGCCGCGTGCGCACCTCGCTCACAGACTCATCCGGAGGCTCCCAAAAATGAGGAGTTGTTGCGTTTAGAGAAGCAGGAGGCGGACGAGGCGCGCGACGTATACACCCCTCCACAGCTCAACACCATCTGAGGCCTCCCAGCCTGGCCGGCCCGAGGACGCGCACCCAGGCCACCACCCCGACCTTCGTGGGGCCCGACACCACTCCCATATACCAGCATTATTCACTCAAATCATTATTTATTGTTCACCTTCAGCCTCACCTCGCGTTCCTTAAATGTTTACATGTGCTTTGATCCGCTTTAGGTACTAGTGACCGCTACTTAAAGGCCACGAACGAACCATCTAAATTCTAAATCAAATAGTTCACAATGACTAAAAGAAATTCCTTCCATCACAAGATGATGCTGCCTCTCAATGATGAATCAAATTACGAGTGTCTGGGACATATCCCAGCGGCATAACGCTGTCGTTGTCACCCACAACCCACAAGGTGGTGGTGGGAGGGCTGATCCAGCAACCTGTGTGGGAAGCAGGATGTTTGAACACACAGATAAGGCATGGGAAGAGTGTGTTGGCCGACCACATAGCGGGCATGCCTCCCGGTACGTCCGGAACCCCATGGCCGGTTACCACACTCTACACCCAACATTTATTAACCGGATCTTGCCTCCAAGCGATCATTTGTTCACTTATTATCACCTGACGGTCCTAGGTACTGTCGCCGATCTTATAGCATAGATGAGGGGTACTGTACCGGCTGCTGTCAGAGGTACTGGTGTACTGGTACATGGGCACTGGTGTACTGGTACATGGGCACTGGTGTACTGGTACATGGGTGTTGGTGTACTGGTACATGGGTGTTGGTGTACTGGTACATGGGTGTTGGTGTACTGGTACATGGGTGTTGGTGTACTGGTACATGGGCACTGGTGTACTGGTACATGGGCACTGGTGTACTGGTACATGGGTGTTGGTGTACTGGTACATGGGTGTTGGTGTACTGGTACATGGGCACTGGTGTACTGGTACATGGGTGTTGGTGTACTGATACATGGGCACTGGTGTACTGGTACATGGGTGTTGGTGTACCGGTACATGGGTACTGGTGTACCGATACATGGGTACTGGTGTACCGGTACATGGGTACTGGTACATGGGTACTGGTGTACCGGTACATGGGTGTTGGCGTACCGGTACATGGGTACTGGTGTACCGGTACATGGGTACTGGTGTACCGGTACATGGGTGTTGGTGTACCGGTACATGGGTACTGGTGTACCGGTACATGGGTACGGGTGTACCGGTACATGGGTACTGGTGTACCGGTACATGGGTACTGGTGTACTGGTACATGGGTACTGGTGTACCGGTACATGGGTACTGGTGTACCGGTACATGGGTGTTGGTGTACCGGTACATGGGTACTGGTGTACTGGTACATGGGTACTGGTGTACCGGTACATGGGTGTTGGTGTACCGGTACATGGGTACTGGAACATGGGTACTGGTGTACCGGTACATGGGTACTGGTGTACTGGTACATGGGTACTGGTGTACCGGTACTGGTGTACCGGTACATGGGTACTGGTGTACCGGTACTGGTGTACCGGTACATGGGTACTGGTGTACCGGTACATGGGTAATGGTGTACCGGTACATGGGTACTGGTGTACTGGTACATGGGTACTGGTGTACTGGTACATGGGTACTGGTACATGCGTACTGGTACATGGGTACTGGTGTACTGGTACATGGGTACTGGTGTACCGGTACATGGGTGTTGGTGTACCGGTACATGGGTACTGGTACATGGGTACTGGTGTACCGGTACATGGGTACTGGTGTACCGGTACATGGGTACTGGTACATGGGTACTGGTACATGGGTACTGGTGTACTGGTACATGGGTACTGGTGTACCGGTACATGGGTACTGGTACATGGGTACTGGTACATGGGTACTGGTGTACTGGTACATGGGTACTGGTGTACCAGTACATGGGTACTGGTGTACCGGTACATGGATACTGGTGTACCAGTACATGGGTACTGGTGTACTGGTACATGGGTACTGGTGTACCGGTACATGGGTACTGGTGTACCGGCACATGGGTAATGGTGTACCGGTACATGGGTACTGGTACATGGGTACTGGTGTACTGGTACATGGGTACTGGTGTACCGGTACATGGGTACTGGTGTACTGGTACATGGGTACTGGTGTACCGGTACATGGGTACTGGTGTACCGGTACATGGGTGTTGGTGTACCGGTACATGGGTACTGGTGTACTGGTACATGGGTACTGGTGTACCGGTACATGGGTGTTGGTGTACCGGTACATGGGTACTGGTACATGGGTACTGGTGTACCGGTACATGGGTACTGGTGTACTGGTACATGGGTACTGGTGTACCGGTACTGGTGTACCGGTACTGGTGTACCGGTACATGGGTACTGGTGTACCGGTACATGGGTACTGGTGTACCGGTACATGGGTACTGGTGTACCGGTACATGGGTACTGGTGTACCGGTACATGGGTAATGGTGTACTGGTACATGGGTGTTGGTGTACTGGTACATGGGTGTTGGTGTACTGGTACATGGGCACTGGTGTACTGGTACATGGGTGTTGGTGTACTGATACATGGGCGCTGGTGTACTGGTACATGGGTGTTGGTGTACCGGTACATGGGTACTGGTGTACCGATACATGGGTACTGGTGTACCGGTACATGGGTACTGGTACATGGGTACTGGTGTACCGGTACATGGGTGTTGGCGTACCGGTACATGGGTACTGGTGTACTGGTGTACCGGTACATGGGTACTGGTGTACCGGTACATGGGTGTTGGTGTACCGGTACATGGGTACTGGTGTACCGGTACATGGGTACTGGTGTACCGGTACATGGGTACTGGTGTACCGGTACATGGGTACTGGTGTACTGGTACATGGGTACTGGTGTACTGGTACATGGGTACTGGTGTACCGGTACATGGGTGTTGGTGTACCGGTACATGGGTACTGGTGTACTGGTACATGGGTACTGGTGTACCGGTACATGGGTGTTGGTGTACCGGTACATGGGTACTGGAACATGGGTACTGGTGTACCGGTACATGGGTACTGGTGTACTGGTACATGGGTACTGGTGTACCGGTACATGGGTACTGGTGTACCGGTACATGGGTACTGGTGTACCGGTACATGGGTACTGGTGTACCGGTACATGGGTAATGGTGTACCGGTACATGGGTACTGGTGTACTGGTACATGGGTACTGGTGTACTGGTACATGGGTACTGGTACATGGGTACTGGTGTACTGGTACATGGGTACTGGTGTACCGGTACATGGGTGTTGGTGTACCGGTACATGGGTACTGGTACATGGGTACTGGTGTACCGGTACATGGGTACTGGTGTACCGGTACATGGGTACTGGTACATGGGTACTGGTGTACTGGTACATGGGTACTGGTGTACCGGTACATGGGTACTGGTACATGGGTACTGGTGTACTGGTACATGGGTACTGGTGTACCGGTACATGGGTACTGGTACATGGGTACTGGTGTACCGGTACATGGGTACTGGTACATGGGTACTGGTGTACTGGTACATGGGTACTGGTGTACCGGTACATGGGTACTGGTGTACCGGCACATGGGTAATGGTGTACCGGTACATGGGTACTGGTACATGGGTACTGGTGTACTGGTACATGGGTACTGGTGTACCGGTACATGGGTACTGGTGTACTGGTACATGGGTACTGGTGTACCGGTACATGGTGCTGGCGCACATGACACAGTATAGCACACATGACACAGTATAGCACACATGACACAGTATAGCACACATGACACACACACAAAGCTCCTCTTTGCATCCTTTAAGCACCCTGGCAAACACTTCGTCTGGCCCTGGGGATTTGTTTGGTATTGTTTGGTATTGTTTGGTAAAGACGAATGGTATTTGCAATTATTGATTCAAGTAACTTCCCCACAATAGACGTTAAGCTAATTGGCCGATAGTTTGACGCAAGTGATCTATCTCCTTTCTTAAAAATTGGTACCACATTAGCAACCTTCCACGACTCTGGCACTCTGCCTCACTCTAATGATTTGTTAATTATGGTAGACAATACACACAGAAATCACAATAACCTGATGAATCAAATGATGGGAGCATCCGGCATGCTCCCGGACGCAGGTTCGAATCCTCATCATGGCCCTTGTAGATTTGTTCATTTTAATGGTAGACAATGGCTCGCAAAGCTCCTCTTTGCATTCCTTAAGTGCCTCAGAACTGAATGGACAGCACTTCGGATTCGTAGTCCTGACGTTCCGGGTTTGATCCCCGGTGGAGGCGGAGACAAATGGGCAAAAAGTTTCTTTCACCCTGGTGCACCTGTTCACCTAGCAGTAAAGAGTTACCTGAGAGTTACACAGCAACTATGGGCTGCTTCCTGGGGGTGTGTAAGAAAAATGAGGCCTGGTCGAGGACCGGGCCGTAGGGACGCTAGGCCCCGAAATCATCTCAAGATAACCCTGGCAAACACTTCATCCTTCCCTGGGGATTTGTTTGGCTTGAGTTTTACTATTTGTTTAATTACCTCCTCCCTGGTAACTGCTAAACTAGTCAACCTCTCCCCCCCCCCTCCCCAAATAGACTTGTTCGGCTGAAGGCATATTGTTAAGTTCCTCTTTAGTAAATACAGAGATAAAATATCTATTAAAAATACTACTCGTCTCTTCGTCATTATCCGTTATCTGACCTGTCTCAGTTTTTAATGGACCTATTTATCAGACAACCTGACACAATTTACTAATATTAAATACAATATGCAGATAATATTGCTGCTGTTGTACATATAAGTTAATCCATAGAAAATGTAGCCTGTAGTGGAATTTTCCGTCAATAGAAAACGGGATATAATTGCCACATAGCGCAATTAATTCACCAGCTATTCTGTTGGGAATTGTTCTTAATACAGCAGTCTTTGGACTTTTAACATCATAAAAACATCTCATTTGAATTAACTTAATTATCAGCACTAAAGTAGAGTAAATGTAACCTTTCTACCATTTATTGACATCTGGACAAAGAGCCAGGGCATTAGTGGCTTCTATAATTCTCCCGTGGACGAAGTGTTATAGAGATCAAATTAGTGCTTCTACCATCATCAATACGCAGTCAACATCTAAACAAGGGAAGTGTCTTTTCGAAATCTTATCTAATCATTTCCGGCCAGTAATGTCAGGCAGATAGGATTAATTCCGGTTAGCATGCATGACAAGCGACATCATCCAGGTAATTATTACTTGATCCTTATCTTATATAATATACAGTTTTTCCTCCGATATAGCTGTCATATATAGGGTTCCGACTTTACAGCAAGTGTCCTTTTAACAGGTGTAGAAGAGGAAGCAAGAATTAATCTTGGTACATCAGTACATGGATGGTGGATGCTGGTCTCTCAACTACGAGGATTATTTGGTGAAGTCATTCTTGTTTATACCTGGTGGACTAAGCCTATTATAAAATAAGATAAGGCTTCTCAATTATTATTACTAATATATGTAGTTTAATACTGTAGTTTGATTGGTTGCATATATATAAATTTAATATAAACCCCCACCCTAATGTGCACAACCCGCTCTCGCACAAGACAGTACATATATGACTTATTGCTTACTGTCACTATTTGGCTGAATAATAAGCACATATGTGGTATATGCCAAATTATATTTAATTTTTAAAGTATAAACTCATCCTATAGGATTGCTAAAGACCAGTTTTAATATTAGGAATTTCTTTTTCAGTTTTATTAAACAATAGAAATTTTATACAATATTTGACAATATCCTGAGTTACTTTACAATTTAATTAAATATTTTGGTTTTGTTTTATTATTTTTATAAAACTGTAATGTCAATATCGTTATAGGTTAAGTACTAATTGTAATTAAGAAGTAATAAGATGCTTATCATAACATACTAAGAAGGTTAGGTTAGGTTGGTGTTTTCTATTCAGCATTTCAAGGTAAACTCAAATATTCATAATAAATTAGTTTGTCACATATGCACTTATTAATAAGCCAATATTGACTATAGGCAAGTGCGAGAACGGGTTGATGTGCAAGGAGTCGATTTGTGAGAATATTGCAGAAATACAGTCCGCTAAACATCATACAAATTCCTATCAAAATATATAAATTAATGTAAATATAAACACTATAAATTCATATAAATTAAATAAATATAAATCTCACAGTCGATTCCCCACACTATCCTTTCCCTAATCTTTGTTCGATATAACTGAAAAAATCCCTTTAGGATTTGTCTTTACTTGCCCTGCTTTGCAAACTTCATAGTTTCTTTTTGCCCTCCTTATCTCTTTTTTAACATTTCTAACCAGTAACCAGTTGGATGAATTCTTGTTCTAAACTGACTTCCCTATTCTTAAACCTTTTGTACCAAGCTCTCTTTCTACCAATAAGGTTCTCTTTTTACGTATAATGTTCTTCAGATTCTTTGTTATTCATTTCGTGTTATTATTATTCGATCTATTCAATTTATATGGTATTCGATCTATTCAATTTATATGGTACTCGATCTATTCAATTTATATGGTATTCGATCTATTGAATTTATATGGTATACTACGCTCCTGTGCTTTGCTTAGAATATTTTGAAATAAGTTATATTTTAAATCTACATCGAAATCCCTTATTACGTCACTTATCGCTGGGTTCACGGTTCGCTCCAAGACCAGCCCACTCCCCCTGCCCAAGAGTTTGCATTCTATTTCACCCAAAAAATTTCTAAGGCCATTAAAATCAGCTTTTCGAAAATCTGGCACTTTAACTGAATTTTCTCCTACAAATCTATTACATTCCCTGCTAAATCTGATTTCTTTGTGATCACTGTTCCCTATTTCAATGTCATTAATTTGTGTTTCCCTGTTAGTTAACCCTTAGTCTAAAATATTATTTTCCCGTCTTGCTTAAGCAAGCAATCGTCAATTAATTTTAGAAAATCTTCTGCTTCATAATTTCCTGTTTTTTTTTGTTTGTTTTTTTGAGATATATACAAGAGTTGTTACATTCTTGTACAGCCACTAGTACGCGTAGCGTTTCGGGCAGGTCCCTGGAATACGATCCCCGCCGCGAAGAATCGTTTAAATCGTTGATTTGAATCGTTGTTCACCCAGTTTATTCCACTAAACTTAAAGTCACCCATGACACAAATACTGCTAGACCTAGATGCTCTAGATATTTCATCCCATAGATGCTTTGCTTCCATTCTGTCTAAGTTTGGTGGCCTGTATATAACTCCTATTATAAAATAATTAGCTTTTTCGTTTAATTGTAGCCAAATAGCTTCCGTGTGTTGCTCAGTTTTGATTCCCACTTTGAGACTACATTTCAAATTGTCCCTAACATATATGGCTACTCCCCCTCCTCGTCTAATATGTGTGAAATAGTTTAAATCCGTTTATTTGATATTCAGCTAATAGTTCTCTATTTTCTACATTCATCCACGTTTCGGTAAGTGCAATAATATATATTTTTTCTGTGCAGACAAGAGCATTTAAATAGTTTATTTTGTTTCTTAAACTCCTACTGTTTGTGTAATATTCCTTAAGTGTATTGTTATTTTGAGGCCCTTCTCCTTCCCTGTTCATTTTGCTATTTTTTCCCCCACCAACACATACGTTTATTGCCTCCGTTCTCTATATCAATTCCCATACCACTATTTATTAACAGTTTAAACCCTAACAAACCCTTCCAACCACAGGTTCCCACGAGTTGGCAACAGCAACAACCCCAGCCCTGGATAGATGCACCCCATCACGAGCATACATGTCATTCTTTCCATAAAAGTGTCCTCACATACCAATGAAAGATATTGCATTTAATTTGCAATATTTTTCCAGCCGGCAATTGACACCAAGTGCCCTCGACATCCATTCATTTCCCACTCCCTTTCTTGGAAGAATGCCACATATGATCGGGATTCCTCCCTTGCTCCTAACTAATTCAATGGCTGTCTTAAACCTCTGTATCAGTGCCTCACTCCTAACTCGTCCAACATCATTTTCCACCGGCACTGATACACATAATGGGTTTGTTCCCATTTCCAGCCATAATATCATTCATATTGTTAACAATATCACCAATCCTAGCTCCCGGATAGCAAACCCTTAACCTGTTCCCACTATCTCCGGCACAAAAAGCTCTATCCAAATAACTCACCTGGGAATTTCCCACAACCAAAATTCGCTTAGGTACTTCCTTCACGACATACCAAGGTGAAGACTTTCTACTGCTGCTCTCACCATTTGCTCCACTTGACAGACATTGTTTCTGCTGTCTTAGCTCTGTTTACTTGTCACTAACGCTTCCATAAATATATGCCAGTGTCCTACTTGCCATATTCGAACATTTATGTATTGATATGTTTGTTTTAAGAACATAAGAATGAAACATAAGGCCTATTGGCCCATACGACGCAGCTCCTATTTATATCCACTCAATCTTATTCATATATATGTCTAACCTATGTTTTTAATGGCCAGGTCTTGTCCCTAATCTTTGTTTTAACTGAAAAAATCCTTTAAGATGTGTCCTTACTTGCCCTGCTATCACACCTTTATTGTTTCTTCTTGCTTTCCATATTTATTTTTTGACATTTCTAACTAGTTTGACAAATTGGTATTCTAGCAAGACTAGACCCAAGACTTGACCGCCGCCACCACTGTTTATGTCCAGTATGTCCTCCATAACACCTGCCCCACCTGTTGACCTGGTGCTGATGCTGGCCTTGACCGCGGGTGACCTGGTGCTGGCCTTGACCGTGTGGTGACCTGGTGCTGGCCTTGACCGTGTGGTGACCTGATGCTGGCCTTGACCGTGTGGTGACCTGGTGCTGGCCTTGACCGTGTGGTGACCTGGTGCTGGCCTTGACCGTGTGGTGACCTGATGCTGGCCTTGACCGTGTGGTGACCTGATGCTGGCCTTGACCGTGTGGTGACCTGGTGCTGGCCTTGACCGTGTGGTGACCTGGTGCTGGCCTTGACCGCGGGTGACCTGGTGCTGGCCTTGACCGTGTGGTGACCTGATGCTGGCCTTGACCGTGTGGTGACCTGGTGCTGGCCTTGACCGCGGGTGACCTGGTGCTGGCCTTGACCGTGTGGTGACCTGATGGTGGCCTTGACCGTGTGGTGACCTGGTGCTGGCCTTGACCGTGTGGTGACCTGATGCTGGCCTTGACCGTGTGGTGACCTGGTGCTGATGGTGGCCTTGACCGTGTGGTGACCTGGTGCTGGCCTTGACCGTGTGGTGACCTGGTGCTGGCCTTGACCGTGTGGTGACCTGGTGCTGGCCTTGACCGTGTGGTGACCTGATGGCGGCCTTGACCGTGTGGTGACCTGGTGCTGATGGTGGCCTTGACCGTGTGGTGACCTGATGCTGGCCTTGACCGTGTGGTGACCTGATGCTGGCCTTGACCGTATGGTGACCTGGTGCTGGCCTTGACCGTGTGGTGACCTGGTGCTGGCCTTGACCGTGTGGTGACCTGGTGCTGGCCTTGACCGCGGGTGACCTGGTGCTGGCCTTGACCGTGTGGTGACCTGGTGCTGGCCTTGACCGCGGGTGACCTGGTGCTGGCCTTGACCGTGTGGTGACCTGGTGCTGGCCTTGACCGCGTGCTGAGGGTGGCAAGAGAGCTCTCACGACTCGTGTAAAGTGGGTCAAGGGCCGTCAACTGTGTCACGCTATCTTGCATGACATGATATCCTTCCCTGAAGTATTGACCTTTGCTTAGTTTGATTTGATATGCCATGTTGTCCTCCGCTATATTGACCGTGACAAGTGTTGACCTTAGCTGTGGTGCTCCAGACAGATGTTGACCTCAGCTGTGGTGCTCCAGACAGATGTTGACCTCAGCTGTGGTGCTCCAGACAGATGTTGACCTCAGCTGTGGTGCTCCAGACAGGTGTTGACCTCAGCTGTGGTGCTCCAGACAGGTGTTGACCTTAGCTGTGGTGCTCCAGACATGTGTTGACCTTAGCTGTGGTGCTCCAGACATGTGATGACCTCAGCTGTGGTGCTCCAGACACGTGTTGACCTCAGCTGTGGTGCTCCAGACACGTGTTGACCTTAGCTGTGGTGCTCCAGACATGTGTTGACCTTAGCTGTGGTGCTCCAGACATGTGTTGACCTTAGCTGTGGTGCTCCAGACATGTGTTGACCTTAGCTGTGGTGCTCCAGACACGTGTTGACCTTAGCTGTGGTGCTCCAGACATGTGTTGACCTCAGCTGTGGCGCTCCAGACACGTGTTGACCTCAGCTGTGGTGCTCCAGACACGTGTTGACCTTAGCTGTGGTGCTCCAGACATGTGTTGACCTCAGCTGTGGTGCTCCAGACATGTGTTGACCTTAGCTGTGGTGCTCCAGACACGTGTTGACCTTAGCTGTGGTGCTCCAGACATGTGTTGACCTCAGCTGTGGTGCTCCAGACACGTGTTGACCTTAGCTGTGGTGCTCCAGACACGTGTTGACCTCAGCTGTGGTGCTCCAGACAGGTGTTGACCTTAGCTGTGGTGCTCCAGACAGGTGTTGACCTTAGCTGTGGTGTTCCAGACACGTGTTGACCTCAGCTGTGGTGCTCCAGACAGGTGTTGACCTTAGCTGTGGTGCTCCAGACACGTGTTGACCTCAGCTGTGGTGCTCCAGACAGGTGTTGACCTTAGCTGTGGTGCTCCAGACAGGTGTTGACCTTAGCTGTGGTGCACCAGACACGTGTTGACCTCAGCTGTGGTGCTCCAGACAGGTGTTGACCTTAGCTGTGGTGCTCCAGACACGTGTTGACCTCAGCTGTGGTGCTCCAGACAGGTGTTGACCTTAGCTGTGGTGCTCCAGACAGGTGTTGACCTTAGCTTTGGTGCTCCAGACAAGTGTTGACCTTAGCTGTGGTGCTCCAGACAGGTGTTGACCTTAGCTGTGGTGCTCCAGACAGGTGTTGACCTTAGCTGTGGTGCTCCAGACAAGTGTTGACCTTAGCTGTGGTGCTCCAGACAGGTGTTGACCTTAGCTGTGGTGCTTCAGACAGGTGTTGACCTCAGCTGTGTCGCTCCAGACAGGTGTTGACCTTAGCTGTGGTGCTCCAGACAGGTGTTGACCTCAGCTGTGTCGCTCCAGACAGGTGTTGACCTTAGCTGTGGTGCTCCAGACAGGTGTTGACCTTAGCTGTGGTGCTCCAGACAGGTGTTGACCTCAGCTGTGTCGCTCCAGACACGTGTTGACCTTAGCTGTGGTGCTCCAGACAAGTGTTGACCTCAGCTGTGGTGCTCCAGACAGGTGTTGACCTCAGCTGGAGACTAACTCTATATTCAGTTTCAAGTATAGATTCCATAGATGCTGAGGAACCTGTACACTTTTTAATTGACAGTTGAGTGGCGGGACGAGAGAGCTGAAGCTCGACCCCCACAAGGACAACTGGGCGAATACAGTCTGGTGGACGTTTTGTGCTGCCCATACACCGAGGTTTCCGGTCAAACACATCATAGCTTTTTATACCGGTGATTCCAAGCCTTTGGCGGTCAGTAATTTCCTTCTAATTTAATCTTCTTATATGACCTGAGTGTTTGGAACAATATATATAGTCTTGACTATATTGCTCGAACCATACCAACTATACTCTGCAACTGTACCAACCATGCTCTTGAACCATTCCAACCATGCTCTAGAGCCACACAAACCATGCTCTTGCTCTCGAAAATGCAGGAACATGTTGGCAAGGGGTGCATGCCATTTTGGAACGCAGTGCAGATACATACACCCTAAACGATGTAAATCTTCAATTAGGGACAAAATATTTTTAAAATTTTCAGTGGCCGGAATTCCAGGTGAGAGGTACACAGCAGTATAGACGGGAAGATCAATATGATACTAATGGAAATTTGTTAGAGGAAGGCAGAAACAGTAGAACATAAAAGAGAGAGGAACAGTCAGATGGAACCACTACAGGATTACAGAGGGGGGGGGGAGGGAGATACCCACAAGACTGGAATACAAGTCATCAACAAGCACACAGGTACTACACCACACAACACCCACACTACCACCAACACTGGACGAACCACTACCAACACAACACACCCTGGACCTGGGTAGAGTGGGGGGGGGGGTGAGGGAAGAACTACCAAAGTCCACCAGAAGTTACACGCAATATGGGAAATCATTCATGTTTACAAACATACAAGGCTTAAAATCAAAATCAAGAAATAAAGTTAAGTTCATAAATGGCTTTCTAATAGAATCGAACTCAATATTTGGTACATTTACAGAAACCGCCACAAAATACCACATGGATAGTGAAATTTGGATCCCAAATTATAATGTATATAGATGTGACAGTAATTAGGTCAAGTGGAGGAGTAGGTCTGTATATTAAAGAGGAACTGGCAGACACAGAGCTCCTGAACTCGACCAATGAGGTGGTAGATGTACTTGGAATCAAGGTAGAAAATATAAATCTAATTATTATTCTAATATACAAACCGCCAGATGCAACAGTTGAGGAATTCACTGAACAGATCCACAAAATAGAGAATATCCTTGATAACCCAGCAAACCCAATACCAGATATTATCTTCCTTGGAGACCAATCTACCCAGTTTACAATGGAGAATAGTAAACTATAACATTATAGCAGGAAATTAACCTGAAAATAACCAACCACAGGTCAAAGAAGCAATGAGATTGTGACAAATTCTCGCTCAGTCAGTAGATTACAGAACCAACTAGGAACGAGAACACGCTGGACCTGATATTCACGAACAATGAGGAGCTAATCAGAGACATTACTGTCTCAGACACTACGTACTCGGACCACAAGCTCATTGATGTGTAAACTAACATTAATAACGGTAGTAGGCCCAAGAGAAATGACAAGCGAGAAGGGCTATTCAATAAATTAAATTTTAATAATAATAGGATAGACTGGGAGAAAATAAACAGGGAACTTTCAAACATTCAATGGGAAAATGTTCTAAGAAATAAAGATCCTACACAAGGAATAGAAAAACTAACTTCTGAAGCCTATGAAGTCTGTCTGAAACATGTTCCTTTGAGGAAAGCCAGAAAGAGGTCCACTGTAGTAAGAGAACGCAGACGACACTACAAAAGAAGGAAGAAATTAACGGAAATGCTTAAGCAGACACGACTTTCCTTACAAAGAAGGAATAATTTAAACAGTGAGATTGAAGAAATCGAACAGAGACTGAAGCATTAATATCATATTGAAGAAAGGCAACTAGAACAGACAGCAATTCAAGAAATAAAGAAAAACCCAAAATATTTCTTCACATACGCAAAATCAAAAGCAAAACCACTGCCAGTATTGGACCTATTCGTACTAGTGAAGGTTCATACACTGAGAATGACAAAGAAGTTAGTGAAATCCTAAAAAAGCAGTATGAGGACATGTTTAGCACTCTGATACACAGCATGAAAGTGGAAGATCTGGACAACTTCTTGTAATTATAACTGATATCAGATAGCGTGACAGATTTTGAAAGAGAAATTGTCAATATGCCTATGCACTCAGCCCCGGGTCCAGACTCATGGAATTCAATATTTATAAAGAAATGCAAAGTGCCGGTAGCACAGGCACTCAGTATAGTGTGGAGGAAGAGCTTGGACACGGGGGAGATACCAGATGCTCTTATAGCAGCAGACATAGCCCCTCTACACAAGGGAGGGAGCAAAGCATTGGCAAAGAATTATAGACCAGTTGCACTAACATCGCACATCATAAAAGTATTTGAGAGAGTGATTAGGAGTCAGGTCACCAATTTCATGGAGACCAATGACCTTCACAACCCAGGCCAACATGGATTTCGAGCGGGAAGATCGTGCCTCTCACAGCTACTTGACCACTACGACTAAATCACGGAGGCATTAACAGAGAAAACAGAATGCTGATGTGATATACACGGACTTCGCAAAAGCATTCGATAAATATGACCATGGAGTGATAGCACGCAAAATGAGGTCAATGGGAATAACCGGTAAAGTAGGACGCTGGATACTCAGTTTTCTGTCGAACAGAACACAGCAAGTAACAGTCAACCATATAAAATCAAGTTCAAGCGCAGTTAAAAGCTCTGTACCTCAGGGTACAGTCCTTGCACCACTGCTTTTCTTTATTCTCATATCAGATATAGACAAAAATACAAGTCACAGCTTCGTATCATCCTTTGCAGATGACACACAAATTAGCATGACAATTACCTCGGCTGAATACATTGAATAACTACAAGCAGATATTAATATAGTTTTCGACTGGGCAGCAGAAAATAACAAGATATTTAAACAGTGATAAATTTCAGGTACTCAGGTATGGTAAAAATGAGGATCTTAAACATAAAACAGGGTACAAAACATAATCAAATTTGCCATAGTAGGAAAACAACATGCAAACGATTTGGGAATAATGATGTCTATCGACTTAACGTTTTGGGAGCATAACCAAGCAAATATTGCGTCAGCCAGAAAAATGATAGGATGGATAATGAGAACTTCAAATCCAGGGATCCCATCACAATGGTTGTACTCTTCAAGTCACTTGTGTTGTCCCGTCTTGAGTACTGCTCAGTACTCACTTCCCCCTTCAGATCAGGAGAAATTGCTGAAATAGAGGGAATACAGAGAACATATACGGCACGCATAGACGCAATAAAGCACCTAAATTATTGGGATCGTCTCAAAGCTCTTCAAATGTATTCGCTAGAAAGAAGACGAGAGAGATTCCAAATAATATACACGTGAAAAATACTGGTCCCACATCTGCACAGTAAAATATCAACATACTGGATATGGAAGAAAATGCAGAATAGAACCAGTCAAGAGCAGAGGTGCCATAGGCAAAATCAGAGAACACTGTATAAACATCAGAAGTCCGCGGTTGTTCAACATCTTCCCAGCGACTATAAGAAATATTGCCGGAACAACCGTGGACATCTTCAAGAGAAAACTAGATAGTTTTCTTCAAGGATTTTTTTTTTATTATTATTATTTTCTACCACAAACGTCGGAGTGCCGGACCAACTGGGCTGTGGTGGGTATGTGGGCCTGCAGGCCGCTCCAAGCAACAGCCTGGTGGACCAAACTCTCACATGTCAAGGGAGTAGAAGAACTCTATTACCCCATCAAGCAGGTACCATACCAACCATGCTTTCCACCCATACCAACCATGTGCTCTCCTCACATACCAACAGTAGTGGGATTGACGGGCTAGCGATCAGTTTTGGTTTCCGAGTCCAATGATCGCTGAACCGTCAGGATTTCCAGAAAAAATTTGTTGAGAAATTTACTTACTGCCAAGCCGCCAGGGTTTTCCAGGGAAAATAGATAAATTTTTATTCCACGCTCTCTCACACCCCTTGAAAGAAAAGATACTCAAGTACCTCATCTTTACATCACTTCTTAACTAAAATAGCTCTCCAAAACATCTTTGCACATTAAATAATACTCTCACGTCATCTTTATGCATCAATAACATGTTCTAAGATATCAAAATACTACTCATAACATCAAAAGTTATTCTCAGAGTTATCAAAAGGTAATCTCTAACTCACCTTTGTTCATCAAAGAAACATTCTAAGACATCTTCGCCCTTTTAAGAATCTCTCCAAGACAGCAATGATACGTTCCAAGATAATTTTAACTGTTATTTGCACTCTTTAACACGACTTTATATAACAGAACTACTCTCTAGGACTTCTTTGTACATCAAATAATACTCTCACTGTAACAAACATGGTTCTTCATTCAATAAATAAATAGTCAATTATATATTTTTTCGTATTTTAAGTTTGTCATTACTTTTTATATAATTTACTAAGACATGTTATTATGTAGCCTCAAATAACTTTAAGTATCATATCATGTAACTAAACATGTACAACTTTTTGTACTAATAAACTTATGCATCATGTAAAAAATAAGTAAAAAACTTACTATCAACTTAATACAAAGGTATTAAGATCAGCATGTTATCTGCACTTTACTGTTTCATATTTCTGTTCATAATAACTCTTGTCATAAAAACGCAATTCTTTAAGTAACTGGTTCAACTTTTCATATCAAACTTGAAGTTCTGTTATTAATAATTTTTTTTAAATATATTTTCTTTGCCACTTTATCTTAAAACTGTTCTCTGAACAACAGTGCATAACCTTACCTAACTTGACTTACCTGTACTAGCCTATCCTAGCTTAACCTAACCTAACCTGACTATCCTAAGGTAACTTACCTAGTCCAACTAACCTATTCCTCCCTATCTGAGCTATCTTACCTATCCTGACATGACCTAACTTACATAACTTAGCTGACACAACTTACCCAACCTGATCAGCCTATCCAATTCTACATAATGTACCTTACATAGCCTAGCTTACCTAATGTAACTTTACTATCTTGATTTACCTATACTAACGCATCCTAACTTAACCTACCTTACCTGATGTAACTTACACATCCTCACCTGACCTAACGTACATAACTTGCTAACTTAACGGAACTTAAATTACCTTCCCTCTCCTACATAATGTAACCTAACCTAAGAATCATCTTATTTTCTCTGAACCATCAACTCTTCACTTACTTACACAAAAAACATTCTTTTAAACTTATAGATATTACACCAGACTTACGTAAAATATCCATGCCACATACATTTTTACATAATTTACATAAATACTTGCACATAATATACATGCCACAGTCTCATTTACACATTCACATACAATTATATTTGCAAACTTATGCAGCTTAAACAAATACTCAGATTACAAACTTACACAAACAAACACAGACTTGCACATGCACCCGTTCACTCTGTTCATTAACTTACACACTCTCTCAAACTTGTACAAATGCATAAACTTAGATAAACATGTAAATACATATAATGTACAAAATTGCACAAATGTATAAACTTAAACATGTAAATACATATGATGAACTCTCACAGATCATAAGCACTCTTAGACAAACTAGTACAACTCTTGCAAACACTTAGACACTTTGAGAAACTCTTACATATATACTAATTTCAGAACATTACATAAAACGCATATCCAACTAATTTATCTATCTTATCTTATCTTATTTCCGTTTTCCACTGTTCTGCTTTCAATCTTTAATATTCTCATTAAAGTGTTGTTTAAACATCCCTTTACATAACCCAATAACCCTAACCTAACCTACCTCCACCTATCCTTTACGTATCCTAACTTATATTTTCTCATATTTTTCAAATAATTTATATAAACACCTATTTACGACATGTAATCCTTACATACTTTCTTAATACATTTATCACACTAAGTCTTCTCATTCATCACACTTAGGTTTAAAGTCCTAAGCAAAGAATCCATTTATATAATATCCTATGTTAAGTTTTATAATTTTCACCAATTAACTCATAGTTAATTTGGTGAAAAATAGGTTTCTCATAGGTTTGTTATGCATAGGTGTTTGGTCATTTCAAGTGTTATTTGTTATATATGAAATGTTTAAGATTTGTTAGCGATGTGTTTAAGCACTTTATACATTGTAAGTTCATCAAGTTGTTTATAAGTTATATTAATTATGTTTGTTATAATTTGTTCTTATTCTTCACCCTTAAACCTAACCTCTTTTTGAACTTAGTGTATTTATTAGGGTTTATATAATTTCTTCTAATACTTTAACCTTTAACCTAACAGAAGTATAGAAGAAAATATCAGAAGTAATGTATTGTGTTGAGTAAATTTTGTTTTGTTGAGCAATTTTTTCCCATACCAACCATGTGCCCTCCTCCCATACCAACCATGTGCCCTCCTCCCATACCAACCACGTGCTCTCCTCCCATACCAACCACGTGCTCTCCTCCCATACCAACCACGTGCCCTCCTCCCATACCAACCATGTGCCCTCCTCCCATACCAACCACGTGCTCTCCTCCCATACCAACCACGTGCTCTCCTCCCATACCAACCATGTGCCCTCATCCCATACCAACCATGTGCCCTCCTCCCATACCAACCATGTGCCCTCCTCCCATCCCAACCACGTGCTCTCCTCCCATACCAACCACGTGCTCTCCTCCCATACCAACCACGTGCTCTCCTCCCATACCAACCACGTGCTCTCCTCCCATACCAACCACGTGCTCTCCTCCCATACCAACCACGTGCTCTCCTCCCATACCAACCACGTGCCCTCCTCCCATATCAACCACGTGCTCTCCTCCCATACCAACCACGTGCTCTCCTCCCATACCAACCACGTGCTCTCCTCCCATACCAACCACGTGCTCTCCTCCCATACCAACCACGTGCTCTCCTCCCATACCAACCACGTGCTCTCCTCCCATACCAACCACGTGCTCTCCTCCCATACCAACCATGTGCCCTCCTCCCATACCAACCATGTGCCCTCCTCCCATACCAACCATGTGCCCTCCTCCCATCCCAACCACGTGCTCTCCTCCCATACCAACCACGTGCTCTCCTCCCATACCAACCACGTGCTCTCCTCCCATACCAACCACGTGCTCTCCTCCCATACCAACCACGTGCTCTCCTCCCATACCAACCACGTGCTCTCCTCCCATACCAACCACGTGCCCTCCTCCCATATCAACCACGTGCTCTCCTCCCATACCAACCACGTGCTCTCCTCCCATACCAACCACGTGCTCTCCTCCCATACCAACCACGTGCTCTCCTCCCATACCAACCACGTGCTCTCCTCCCATACCAACCACGTGCTCTCCTCCCATACCAACCACGTGCTCTCCTCATATACCAACCACGTGCTCTCCTCCCATACCAACCACGTGCTCTCCTCCCATACCAACCACGTGCTCTCCTCCCATACCAACCACGTGCTCTCCTCCCATACCAACCACGTGCCCTCCTCCCATATCAACCACGTGCTCTCCTCCTATACCAACCACGTGCCCTCCTCCCATACCAACCATGTGCCCTCCTCCCATACCAACCACGTGCTCTCCTCCCATACCAACCACGTGCCCTCCTCCCATACCAACCATGTGCCCTCCTCCCATACCAACCACGTGCTCTCCTCCCATACCAACCACGTGCTCTCCTCCCATACCAACCACGTACTCTCCTCCCATACCAACCACGTGCTCTCCTCCCATACCAAACACGTGCTCTCCTCCCATACCAACCACGTGCTCTCCTCCCATACCAACCACGTGCTCTCCTCCCATACCAACCACGTGCCCTCCTCCCATACCAACCACGTGCCCTCCTCCCATAACAACCACGTGCTCTCCTCCCATACCAACCACGTGCCCTCCTCCCATACCAACCACGTGCTCTCCCCCCACATACCAACCACGTGCTCTCCTCCCATACCAACCACGTGCTCTCCTCCCATACCAACCACGTGCCCTCCTCCCATACCAACCACGTGTCCTCCTCCCATACCAACCACGTGCTCTCCTCCCATACCAACCACGTGCTCTCCTCCCATACCAACCACGTGCTCTCTTATACCAACCACGTGCCTCCTCCCATACCAACCACGTGTCCTCCTCCCATACCAACCACGTGCTCTCCTCCCATACCAACCATGCTCTCCTCCCATCCCAACCACGTGCTCTCCTCCCATACCAACCACGTGCCCTCCTCCCATACCAACCACGTGCTCTCTTATACCAACCACGTGCCCTCCTCCCATACCAACCACGTGTCCTCCTCCCATACCAACCACGTGCTCTCCTCCCATACCAACCATGCTCTCCTCCCATACCAACCACGTGCTCTCCTCCCATACCAACCACGTCCTCTCCTCCCATACCAACCACGTACTCTCCTCCCATACCAACCACGTGCCCTCCTCCCATACCAACCACGTGCTCTCCACACATACCAACCACGTGCTCTCCACCCATACCAACCACGTGCTCTCCACCCATACCAATCACGTGCTCTCCTCCCATACCAACCACGTGCTCTCCTCCCATACCAACCACGTGCTCTCCTCCCATACCAACCACGTGCCCTCCTCCCATACCAACCACGTGCTCTTCTCTTATACCAACCACGTGCCCTCCTCCCATACCAACCACGTGCTCTCCTCCCATACCAACCACGTGCTCTCCTCCCATACCAACCACGTGCTCTCCTCCCATACCAACCACGTGCTCTCCTCCCATACCAACCACGTGCTCTCCACCCATACCAACCACGTGCTCTCCACCCATACCAACCACGTGCTCTCCACCCATACCAACCACGTGCTCTCCTCCCATACCAACCACGTGCTCTCCTCCCATACCAACCACGTACTCTCCTCCCATAACAACCACGTGCTCTCCTCCCATACCAACCACGTGCCCTCCTCCCATACCAACCACGTGCTCTCCACCCATACCAACCACGTACTCTCCACCCATACCAACCACGTGCTCTCCACCCATACCAACCACGTGCTCTCCACCCATACCAACCAGGTGCTCCCTACCCATACCAAACACGTGCTCTCCTCCCATGCCAACCACGTGCCCTCCTCCCATACCAACCACGTGCTCTCCACCCATACCAACCACGTGCTCTCCACCCATACCAACCACGTGCTCTCCACCCATACCAACCACGTGCTCTCCTCCCATACCAACCACGTGCTCTCCTCCCATACCAACCACGTACTCTCCTCCCATACCAACCACGTGCTCTCCTCCCATACCAACCACGTGCCCTCCTCCCATACTAACCACGTGCTCTCCACCCATACCAACCACGTACTCTCCACCCATACCAACCACGTGCTCTCCACCCATACCAACCACGTGCTCTCCACCCATACCAACCAGGTGCTCCCTACCCATACTTAACACGTGCTCTCCTCCCATGCCAACCACGTGCCCTCCTCCCATACCAACCACGTGCTCTCCACCCATACCAACCACGTGCTCTCCACCCATACCAACCACGTACTCTCCACACATACCAACCACGTGCTCTCCACACATACCAACCACGTGCTCTCCACACATACCAACCACGTGCTCTCCACACATACCAACCACGTGCTCTCCACACATACCAACCACGTGCTCTCCTCCCATACCAACCACGTGCTCTCCACCCATACCAACCACGTACTCTCCTCCCATACCAACCACGTGCTCTCCTCCCATACCAACCACGTGCTCTCCACACATACCAACCACGTGCTCTCCACCCATACCAACCACGTGCTCTCCACACATACCAACCACGTGCTCTCCACACATACAAACCACGTGCTCTCCACACATACCAACCACGTGCTCCTCTCCCATACAAACCACGTGCTCTCCACACATACCAACCACGTGCTCTCCACACATACAAACCACGTGCTCTCCACACATACCAACCACGTGCTCTCCTCCCATACCAACCACGTGCTCTCCTCCCATACCAACCACGTACTCTCCTCCCATACCAACCACGTGCTCTCCTCCCATACCAACCACGTGCCCTCCTCCCATACCAACCACGTGCTCTCCACCCATACCAACCACGTGCTCTTCACCCATACCAACCACGTGCTCTCCACCCATACCAACCACGTGCTCTCCACCCATACCAACCACGTGCTCTCCACCCATACCAACCACGTGCTCTCCTCCCATACCAACCACGTGCCCTCCTCCCATACCAACCACGTGCTCTCCACCCATACCAACCACGTGCTCTTCACCCATACCAACCACGTGCTCTCCACCCATACCAACCACGTGCTCTCCACCCATACCAACCACGTGCTCTCCACCCATACCAACCAGGTGCTCCCTACCCATACCAAACACCTGCTCTCCTCCCATGCCAACCACGTGCCCTCCTCCCATACCAACCACGTGCTCTCCACCCATACCAACCACGTGCTCTCCACCCATACCAACCACGTACTCTCCACACATACCAACCACGTGCTCTCCACCCATACCAACCACGTGCTCTCCACACATACCAACCACGTGCTCTCCACACATACCAACCACGTGCTCTCCACACATACCAACCACGTGCTCTCCTCCCATACCAACCACGTGCTCTCCACCCATACCAACCACGTACTCTCCTCCCATACCAACCACGTGCTCTCCTCCCATACCAACCACGTGCTCTCCACACATACCAACCACGTGCTCTCCACCCATACCAACCACGTGCTCTCCACACATACCAACCACGTGCTCTCCACACATACAAACCACGTGCTCTCCACACATACCAACCACGTGCTCTCCTCCCATACCAACCACGTGCTCTCCACCCATACCAACCACGTACTCTCCTCCCATACCAACCACGTGCTCTCCTCCCATACCAACCACGTGCTCTCCACACATACCAACCACGTGCTCTCCACCCATACCAACCACGTGCTCTCCACACATACCAACCACGTGCTCTCCTCCCATACCAACCACATGCTCTCCTCCCATACCAACCACGTGCTCTCCTCCCATACCAACCACATGGTCTCCTCCCATACCAACCATGTGCTCTCCTCCCATACCAACCACGTGCTCTCCACACATACCAACCACGTGCCCTCCACACATACCAACCACGTGCTCTCCACACATACCAACCACGTGCTCTCCACCCATACCAACCACGTGCTCTCCTCCCATACCAACCACGTGCTCTCCACACATACCAACCACGTGCTCTCCACACATACCAACCACGTGCTCTCCACACATACCAACCACGTGCTCTCCACACATACCAACCACGTGCTCTCCACACATACCAACCACGTGCTCTACACACATACCAACCACGTGCTCTCCACACATACCAACCACGTGCTCTCCACACATACCAACCACGTGCTCTCCACACATACCAACCACCAACCACGTGCTCTCCACACATACCAACCACGTGCTCTCCACACATACCAACCACGTGCTCTCCACACATACCAACCACGTGCTCTCCACACATACCAACCACGTGCTCTCCACACATACCAACCACGTGCTCTCCACACATACCAACCACGTGCTCTCCACACCAACCATGCTCTCCACACATACCAACCACGTGCTCTCCACACATACCAACCACGTGCTCTCCACACATACCAACCATGCTCTCCACACATACCAACCACGTGCTCTCCACACATACCAACCATGCTCTCCACACATACCAACCACGTGCTCTCCACACATACCAACCATACCAACCACGTGCTCTCCACACATACCAACCACGTGCTCTCCACACATACCAACCACGTGCTCTCCACACATACCAACCACGTGCTCTCCACACATACCAACCACGTGCTCTCCACACATACCAACCATACCAACCACGTGCTCTCCACACATACCAACCACGTGCTCTCCACACATACCAACCACGTGCTCTCCACACATACCAACCACGTGCTCTCCACACATACCAACCACGTGCTCTCCACACATACCAACCACGTGCTCTCCACACATACCAACCACGTGCTCTCCACACATACCAACCACGTGCTCTCCACACATACCAACCACGTGCTCTCCACACATACCAACCACGTGCTCTCCACACATACCAACCACGTGCTCTCCACACATACCAACCACGTGCTCTCCACACATACCAACCACGTGCTCTCCACACATACCAACCACGTGCTCTCCACACATACCAACCATGCTCTCCACACATACCAACCACGTGCTCTCCACACATACCAACCACGTGCTCTCCACACATACCAACCACGTGCTCTCCACACATACCAACCATGCTCTCCACACATACCAACCACGTGCTCTCCACACATACCAACCACGTGCTCTCCACACATACCAACCACGTGCTCTCCACACATACCAACCACGTGCTCTCCACACATACCAACCACGTGCTCTCCACACATACCAACCACGTGCTCTCCACACATACCAACCATGCTCTCCACGTGCTCTCCACACATACCAACCACGTCTCCACACATACCAACCACGTGCTCTCCACACATACCAACCACGTGCTCTCCACACATACCAACCACGTGCTCTCCACACATACCAACCACGTGCTCTCCACACATACCAACCATGCTCTCCACACATACCAACCACGTGCTCTCCACACATACCAACCACGTGCTCTCCACACATACCAACCATGCTCTCCACACATACCAACCACGTGCTCTCCACACATACCAACCACGTGCTCTCCACACATACAACCATGCTCTCCACCAACCACGTGCTCTCCACACATACCAACCACGTGCTCTCCACACATATACCAACCATGCTTTCCACACATACCAACCACGTGCTCTCCACACATACCAACCATGCTCTCCACACATACCAACCACGTGCTCTCCACACCTACCAACCACGTACTCTCCACACATACCAACCACGTGCTCTCCACACATACCAACCACGTGCTCTCCACACATACCAACCACGTGCTCTCCACACATACCAACCACGTGCTCTCCACACATACCAACCACGTGCTCTCCTCCCATACCAACCACGTGCTCTCCACACATACCAACCACGTACTCTCCTCCCATACCAACCACGTGCTCTCCACACATACCAACCACGTGCTCTCCACACATACCAACCACGTGCTCTCCACACATACCAACCACGTGCTCTCCACACATACCAACCACGTGCTCTCCACACATACCAACCACGTGCTCTCCACACATACCAACCACGTGCTCTCCACCCATACCAACCACGTGCTCTCCACACATACCAACCACGTGCTCTCCACACATACCAACCACGTGCTCTCCACACATACCAACCACGTGCTCTCCACACATACCAACCACGTGCTCTCCACACATACCAACCACGTGCTCTCCACACATACCAACCACGTGCTCTCCACACATACCAACCACGTGCTCTCCACACATACCAACCACGTGCTCTCCACACATACCAATGCTCTCCACACATACCAACCACGTGCTCTCCACCCATACCAACCACGTGCTCTCCACACATACCAACCACGTGCTCTCCACACATACCAACCACGTGCTCTCCACGTGCTCTCCACACATACCAACCACGTGCTCTCCACACATACCAACCACGTGCTCTCCACACATACCACCACGTGCTCTCCACACATACCAACCACGTGCTCTCCACACATACCAACCACGTGCTCTCCACACATACCAACCACGTGCTCTCCTCCCATACCAACCACGTGCTCTCCTTCCATACCAACCACGTACTCTCCTCCCATACCCAACCACGTGCTCTCCTCCCATACCAACCACGTGCCCTCCTCCCATACCAACCACGTGCTCTCCACCCATACCAACCACGTGCTCTTAACCCATACCAACCACGTGCTCTCCACCCATACCAACCACGTGCTCTCCACCCATACCAACCACGTGCTCTCCACCCATACCAACCACGTGCTCTCCTCCCATACCAACCACGTGCCCTCCTCCCATACCAACCACGTGCTCTCCACCCATACCAACCACGTGCTCTTCACCCATACCAACCACGTGCTCTCCACCCATACCAACCACGTGCTCTCCACCCATACCAACCACGTGCTCTCCACCCATACCAACCAGGTGCTCCCCTACCCATACCAAACACGTGCTCTCCTCCCATACCAACCACGTGCCCTCCTCCCATACCAACCACGTGCTCTCCACCCATACCAACCACGTGCTCTCCACCCATACCAACCACGTACTCTCCACACATACCAACCACGTGCTCTCCACCCATACCAACCACGTGCTCTCCACACATACCAACCACGTGCTCTCCACACATACCAACCACGTGCTCTCCACACATACCAACCACGTGCTCTCCTCCCATACCAACCACGTGCTCTCCTCCCATACCCATACCAACCACGTGCTCTCCACCCATACCAACCACGTGCTCTCCACCCATACCAACCACGTGCTCTCCACACATACCAACCACGTGCTCTCCACCATACCAACCACGTGCTCTCCACACATACCAACCACGTGCTCTCCACCCATACCAACCACGTGCTCTCCTCCCATACCAACCACGTGCTCTCCACCAACCACGTGCTCTCCACCATACCAACCACGTGCTCTCCACCCATACCAACCACGTGCTCTCCACACATACCAACCACGTGCTCTCCACCCATACCAACCACGTGCTCTCCACCCATACCAACCACATACCAACCACGTGCTCTCCACCATACCAACCACGTGCTCTCCACCCATACCAACCACGTGCTCTCCACACATACCAACCACGTGCTCTCCACACATACCAACCACGTGCTCTCCACACATACCAACCACGTGCTCTCCTCCCATACCAACCACGTGCTCTCCACCCATACCAACCACGTGCTCTCCTCCCATACCAACCACGTGCTCTCCTCCCATACCAACCACGTGCTCTCCACACATACCAACCACGTGCTCTCCACCCATACCAACCACGTGCTCTCCACACATACCAACCACGTGCTCTCCTCCCATACCAACCACATGCTCTCCTCCCATACCAACCACGTGCTCTCCTCCCATACCAACCACATGCTCTCCTCCCATACCAACCACGTGCTCTCCTCCCATACCAACCACGTGCTCTCCACACATACCAACCACGTGCTCTCCACACATACCAACCACGTGCTCTCCACACATACCACCACGTGCTCTCCACCATACCAACCACGTGCTCTCCACACATACCAACCACGTGCTCTCCACACATACCAACCACGTGCTCTCCACACATACCAACCACGTGCTCTCCACACATACCAACCACGTGCTCTCCACACATACCAACCACGTGCTCTCCACACATACCAACCACGTGCTCTCCACACATACCAACCACGTGCTCTCCACACATACCAACCACGTGCTCTCCACACATACCAACCACGTGCTCTCCACACATACCAACCACGTGCTCTCCACACATACCAACCACGTGCTCTCCACACATACCAACCACGTGCTCTCCACACATACCAACCATGCTCTCCACACATACCAACCACGTGCTCTCCACACATACCAACCACGTGCTCTCCACACATACCAACCACGTGCTCTCCACACATACCAACCACGTGCTCTCCACACATACCAACCACGTGCTCTCCACATATACCAACCACGTGCTCTCCACACATACCAACCACGTGCTCTCCACACATACCAACCACGTGCTCTCCACACATACCAACCACGTGCTCTCCACACATACCAACCACGTGCTCTCCACACATACCAACCACGTGCTCTCCACACATACCAACCACGTGCTCTCCACACATACCAACCACGTGCTCTCCACACATACCAACCACGTGCTCTCCACACATACCAACCATGCTCTCCAGACATACCAACCACGTGCTCTCCACACATACCAACCACGTGCTCTCCACACATACCAACCATGGTCTCCACACATACCAACCACGTGCTCTCCACACATACCAACCACGTGCTCTCCACACATACCAACCACGTGCTCTCCACACATACCAACCACGTGCTCTCCACACATACCAACCACGTGCTCTCCACACATACCAACCACGTGCTTTCCACACATACCAACCACGTGCTCTCCACACATACCAACCACGTGCTCTCCACACATACCAACCACGTGCTCTCCACACATACCAACCATGCTCTCCACACATACCAACCACGTGCTCTCCACACATACCAACCATGCTCTCCACACATACCAACCACGTGCTCTCCACACATACCAACCACGTGCTCTCCACACATACCAACCACGTGCTCTCCACACATACCAACCATGCTCTCCACACATACCAACCACGTGCTCTCCACACATACCAACCACGTGTTCTCCACACATACCAACCACGTGCTCTCCACACATACCAACCACGTGCTCTCCACACATACCAACCATGCTCTCCACACATACCAACCACGTGCTCTCCACACATACCAACCATGCTCTCCACACATACCAACCACGTGCTCTCCACACATACCAACCACGTGCTCTCCACACATACCAACCATGGTCTCCACACATACCAACCACGTGCTCTCCACACATACCAACCACGTGCTCTCCACACATACCAACCACGTGCTCTCCACACATACCAACCACGTGCTCTCCACACATACCAACCATGCTCCCCACACATACCAACCACGTGCTCTCCACACATACCAACCACGTGCTCTCCACACATACCAACCATGCTCTCCACACATACCAACCACGTGATCTCCACACATACCAACCACGTGCTCTCCACACATACCAACCATGCTCTCCATACAAACCAACCACGTGCTCTCCACACATACCAACCACGTGCTGTCCACACATATACCAACCATGCTTTCCACACATACCAACCACGTGCTCTCCACACATACCAACCATGCTCTCCACACATACCAACCACGTGCTCTCCACACTTACCAACCACGTGCTCTCCACACATATCAACCATGCTCTCCACACATACCAACCACGTGCTCTCCACACATACCAACCACGTGCTCTCCACACATACCAACCATGCTCTCCACACATACCAACCACGTGCTCTCCACACATACCAACCATGCTCTCCACAAATACCAACCACGTGATCTCCACACATACCAACCACGTGCTCTCCACACATACCAACCACGTGCTCTCCACACATACCAACCATGCTCTCCACACATACCAACCATGCTCTCCACACATACCAACCATGGACTCCACACATACCAACCACGTGCTCTCCACACATACCAACCATGCTCTCCACACATACCAACCACGTGCTCTCCACACATACAAACCACGTGCTCTCCACATACCAACCACGTGCTCTCCACACATACCAACCACGTGCTCTCCACACATTCCAACCATGCTCTCCACACATACCAACCACGTGCTCTCCACACATACCAACCATGCTCTCCACACATACCAACCACGTGCTCTCCACACATACCAACCACGTGCTCTCCACATACCAACCACGTGCTCTCCACACATACCAACCACGTGCTCTCCACACATTCCAACCATGCTCTCCACACATACCAACCACGTGCTCTCCACACATACCAACCATGCTCTCCACACATACCAACCACGTGCTCTCCACACATACCAACCACGTGCTCTCCACACATACCAACCACGTGCTCTCCACACATACCAACCATGCTCTCCACACATACCAACCACGTGCTCTCCACACATACCAACCATGGTCTCCACACATACCAACCACGTGCTCTCCACACATACCAACCATGCTCTCCACACATACCAACCACGTACTCTCCACACATACCAACCACGTGCTCTCCACACATACCAACCACGTGCTCTCCACACATACCAATCACGTGCTCTCCACACATACCAACCATGCTCTCCACACATACTAACCATGGTCTCCACACATACCAACCACGTGCTCTCCACACATACCAACCACGTGCTCTCCACACATACCAACCACGTGCTCTCCACACATACCAACCACGTGCTCTCCACCCATACCAACCACGTGCTCTCCAAGCAGCGGCCGACCCCAAAGACAGAACTTGTAAATATTTAGCACAGGGTGTACCCAAAACAGTTTTTCTCCAAAATAAATTGATACTAATGTCTATAATATTTGTGTGGACAGTTAGACCTGGAAGAGGTAAGGTTTGGTGTTCTGGTTCCATGAAAACTGCTCGTATGTGCGGTGAGCCCATGGCAGCCTCTGGCAGGCCGTCAAGACACCTTCATTTAGTCAAATACGTTTTGCCAGGCGCAAACGTATCACACTCGCTCTCCACCTCCCCCTCCTCCCTCGTCGCTGATCACCAGTAGTTAATATATTGTGTGTTCAAAATAATTTTAATAAATAAATAATAATAATTAGGGCTATATTTAGTTAGTATAGGTGTATGTATATTAGGTGTTTTGTCAGTTTTGGCAGATCTGCGGCATGTGGGTGAGGCTTAAACCTGTCCTCAGTTTAGGCTTGTCCAAACTGCCGCTCGCCCCAAAGATATATCCCTAAGTATTAGTGCACTGAACAAACACTATATAGATATATATATATATATATATATATATATATATATATATATATATATATATATATATATATATGTCGTACCTAGTAGCCAGAACGCACTTCTCAGTCTACTATGCAAGGCCCGATTTGCCTAATAAGCCAAGTTTTCCTGAATTAATATATTTTCTCTAATTTTTTCCTATGAAATGATAAAGCTACCCATTTCATTATGTATGAAGTAAATTTCTTTAACTGGAGTTAAAATTAACGTAGATATATGACCGAACCTAACCAACCCTACCTAACCTAACCTAACCTATATTTATAGGTTAGGTTAGGTTAGGTAGCCGAAAAATGTTAGGTTAGGTTAGGTTAGGTAGGTTAGGTCGTCGAAAAAACATTAATTCATGAAAACTTGGCTTATTAGGCAAATCGGGCCTTGCATAGTAGGCTGAGAAGTGCATTCTGGCTACTAGGTACGACATATATATATATATATATATATATATATATATATATATATATATATATATATATATATATATATATATATATATATATACATTTTAAATTTAGAGTTTTCGCAAATATAAATTACTATTAACAGGAAATAGAATTTAAAGTATAATTAGGGGTTGGTTAAGTGAGAGGTGATTAAGTTGAGTTCAGAGGTGCGATTCGAAATAAGAATATCAGGGAAGCAATTATTGGGCAGCGCCACTCATCCTGTGAGTGGACACACCGCCATAGTGACAGTATTGGGCAGCGCCACTCATCCTGTGAGTGGACACACCGCCATAGTGACAGTATTGGGCAGCGCCACTCATCCTGTGAGTGGACACACCGCCATAGTGACAGTATTGGGCAGCGCCACTCATCCTGTGAGTGGACACACCGCCATAGTGACAGTATTGGGCAGCGCCACTCATCCTGTGAGTGGACACACCGCCATAGTGACAGTATTGGGCAGCGCCACTCATCCTGTGAGTGGACACACCGCCATAGTGACAGTATTGGGCAGCGCCACTCATCCTGTGAGTGGACACACCGCCATAGTGACAGTATTGGGCAGCGCCACTCATCCTGTGAGTGGACACACCGCCATAGTGACAGTATTGGGCAGCGCCACTCATCCTGTGAGTGGACACACCGCCATAGTGACAGTATTGGGCAGCGCCACTCATCCTGTGAGTGGACACACCGCCATAGTGACAGTATTGGGCAGCGCCACTCATCCTGTGAGTGGACACACCGCCATAGTGACAGTATTGGGCAGCGCCACTCATCCTGTGAGTGGACACACCGCCATAGTGACAGTATTGGGCAGCGCCACTCATCCTGTGAGTGGACACACCGCCATAGTGACAGTATTGGGCAGCGCCACTCATCCTGTGAGTGGACACACCGCCATAGTGACAGTATTGGGCAGCGCCACTCATCCTGTGAGTGGACACACCGCCATAGTGACAGTATTGGGCAGCGCCACTCATCCTGTGAGTGGACACACCGCCATAGTGACAGTATTGGGCAGCGCCACTCATCCTGTGAGTGGACACACCGCCATAGTGACAGTATTGGGCAGCGCCACTCATCCTGTGAGTGGACACACCGCCATAGTGACAGTATTGGGCAGCGCCACTCATCCTGTGAGTGGACACACCGCCATAGTGACAGTATTGGGCAGCGCCACTCATCCTGTGAGTGGACACACCGCCATAGTGACAGTATTGGGCAGCGCCACTCATCCTGTGAGTGGACACACCGCCATAGTGACAGTATTGGGCAGCGCCACTCATCCTGTGAGTGGACACACCGCCATAGTGACAGTATTGGGCAGCGCCACTCATCCTGTGAGTGGACACACCGCCATAGTGACAGTATTGGGCAGCGCCACTCATCCTGTGAGTGGACACACCGCCATAGTGACAGTATTGGGCAGCGCCACTCATCCTGTGAGTGGACACACCGCCATAGTGACAGTATTGGGCAGCGCCACTCATCCTGTGAGTGGACACACCGCCATAGTGACAGTATTGGGCAGCGCCACTCATCCTGTGAGTGGACACACCGCCATAGTGACAGTATTGGGCAGCGCCACTCATCCTGTGAGTGGACACACCGCCATAGTGACAGTATTGGGCAGCGCCACTCATCCTGTGAGTGGACACACCGCCATAGTGACAGTATTGGGCAGCGCCACTCATCCTGTGAGTGGACACACCGCCATAGTGACAGTATTGGGCAGCGCCACTCATCCTGTGAGTGGACACACCGCCATAGTGACAGTATTGGGCAGCGCCACTCATCCTGTGAGTGGACACACCGCCATAGTGACAGTATTGGGCAGCGCCACTCATCCTGTGAGTGGACACACCGCCATAGTGACAGTATTGGGCAGCGCCACTCATCCTGTGAGTGGACACACCGCCATAGTGACAGTATTGGGCAGCGCCACTCATCCTGTGAGTGGACACACCGCCATAGTGACAGTATTGGGCAGCGCCACTCATCCTGTGAGTGGACACACCGCCATAGTGACAGTATTGGGCAGCGCCACTCATCCTGTGAGTGGACACACCGCCATAGTGACAGTATTGGGCAGCGCCACTCATCCTGTGAGTGGACACACCGCCATAGTGACAGTATTGGGCAGCGCCACTCATCCTGTGAGTGGACACACCGCCATAGCAGCATGTACAACACTCCCCAATAGGAAGAAAACCCGCTGGGTTGTTCATCCTGTCACTTGTACCCAGACACAGCTGGGACTTGCTTAACTGTCTCAAGTGAACAGCTCCTCAAACAAGAAGATTAACATCTGTCAACCCTTAAAATCTTACGTTATCTTGCGGGTGCAAAATGGGGGAATCTTTTAAGAACAGTATCAATATTTGACAAATAGTGTTTTCCTAACTCAAACAATGTGGGGTTTATTATTCTACACATATCTCTAATGTCTCTCAGGTGTTCACATTCACGTAGATAGTGGTCAAGGCGGTGTCCATCACTCTCACCACAGATTCTGCAACTCCGCTGCTCAACTGTTGTTTCCATTCCGAATCTCCATGGATATTTGTATCCAAGACGGATTCTCGCTATTACTGATTCTCTCCCGCGGCCACCTCCTCTTCGTCCATAATGATTGGGATTGCCAGCTGCAACCATGTTGTACCATCGTACAGATTCACTGGTTTGTGCTTCTATCCTCCTTTCCTCAGTTACCTTGTCACGGTGATGTTGCCTGACAATACCTCTAATTTGTAGCAGAGTCTTGGGTATGAAGTATTCAATATGGTCTCCTTCAGCGCCTTCAGCAGCCAGCACATCTGCTCGTTCATTCCCACATATTCCAACATGGGAGGGGATCCACAGAAACTTGACGACTCTTCCCTGATTGGTTAGTACTCTCACAGCTCTCTTAATTTCAGCGACTATCGCAAGATTTTCTGCCCGATTTTTACTTAGGCTTTGCAGTGCTGCTTTTGAATCAGTGCAGATCACTGCACCATTAGTGTTTCGTTCAAGGAATCTTAACGCCATAACAATGGCAGTTAGCTCTGCTTGCGTTGAAGAGGCATAGTTCTCAATACGTGCTTTTTCTTCATTTCTGCGTTGAAAGGCATTATTCCTAATTACAGTGTATGCTGCACCAGCCCTGCCATTGACAGGATTAGATGACCCGTCAGTGTAGATTTGATCTAGTTCATCTCCGGCTTCTTTATAAATTTCCTCGAGATACTTGTGCCTCATTTCTTGTGGTATCATGTTGGATTTTTTCGTTGCCATTTCATTGATGATAATCCTGCATGAGTCATCCTCCCAGGGAGGTAACCTCTCTACAGGCAGGAGCTCACGGGCTTGCTCAAGCAGGTGAAGTTCTTCGAGGTAGCAGACTGATCTGTGATGCCATTTTTTGCTTCTCCTGTTTCCTCCTGTAAGTAGCACAGAACTCAGTTTTTTCTTGGCAATATCATTGTAATGGGGATCTCTGGCTATCCTAATTGCAAGCTTAGCATTCAGTTCCTTAATTCTGCTTTTAACACTGGGAAGGGACAACTCCTCTCGTAGATTAGACGTTTTTGGCAGTTCTTGGAACTCCAGAATGATTTTCATGGCTTCATTTTGAATGCTTTCGAGCCTTCTCATATCGCTTTGGGAGTAGGTGCACAGAACTGGTGCGGCACAGTCTATGACGGAGCGCACATAGGCTGTGTACATCATTTTAAGCACGACAATAGAGGCTCCATGTCCATTCCAGGTCATAGCTTTCAGTGCCCTGAGTCGACTTTTGCATGTTCCTATGAGTTGGTCGAGCTCCTCTTTCTTCCCCTTGTTAGAGCCGACAGTGACGCCAAGGTACCGATAGTGGTCAACCCATTCAAGTGTTACACCATTAATTTGCAGTTCTTCATTTGCTCCCCGCTTGTGATGGGAGTATGCCTTCGTCTTGTTTGTGGAGAGTGTGAAACGGAGCTCAACACATTTCCCTCCGAGGAGTTCAATGGAATGTTCAATTTTTCCCAAGGTGGGAGCTTGTATTAGGACATCATCTGCATATCCCACTTGTTGTGCTCCTTCAGGGAAATCAATATTTGCTATGGCGTTCATAAGTACATTGAATAGTGTGGGGCTTAAGACTCCGCCTTGGGGGGTACCGAGCATATCTTCGTTAACCATTGTTGGACTCGTAACTCTGTCAAACACCTAACCTAACCCAACCTACGACTAACTATACATAGAACAATAATATATAATAATATTAACCTACTTATGACAAACCTATTTTTAATACGCAATATGTTAGAATTTATGGATGTATCGTGGGGGAGTGGGGGAGGGGGGAAAGGCCGCCGCTTTAACGAGCCTGGCCTCAAGACAGGCTGGAGTCGTGTGTAAAGAGTGTTTTCATAAACAGATTTGGTGGTTGGATTAATGAGCATTTGGCCTTTGTTGAGGAGGACGGGCGGACGTGGTTGAGCACTGACAGGTGGGGGTTCGAGTATGGTAGTGAGCCAAGCTCCACTTGAGAAAAGTTCCAACACAATTAGTCGTGAGTCACTTGCAATGTTTAAGGTATAAACAGGAAGGGAAGGTGTATATTAAGGAACATTTGGGCAATGTTTATGAGGAGGAGATGTAACATTAATCAGTGATCACAAGCCGTCAACACCACCATTGCCACAAGGATGATCTCACCGCCTTAACCCTCCCTAATCTGGCCTTTATGTCAACAATATTTACGCTCCCTTCACCTACTCAACTTTAATGAGAACTTTGCCTTTACATATTTAGAACTTGTCCATAAAAACCCAGAACTTAGTCCATACACTCAGAACTTGTCACTTCACACTCAGAACTTGTCACTTCACACTCAGAACTTGTCACTTCACACTCAGAACTTGTCACTTCACACTCAGAACTTGTCACTTCACACTCAGAACTTGTCACTACACACTCAGAACTTGTCACTTCACACTCAGAACTTGTCACTTCACACTCAGAACTTGTCACTTCACACTCAGAACTTGTCACTTCACACTCAGAACTTGTCACTTCACACTCAGAACTTGTCACTTCACACTCAGAACTTGTCACTACACACTCAGAATTCTCCGTCACAAGACAAGTCCAACTCTCCCCGTCACAGGACAAGTCCAACTCTCCCCGTCACAGGACAAGTCCAACTCTCCCCGTCACAGGACAAGTCCAACTCTCCCCGTCACAGGACAAGCCCAACTCTCCCCGTCACAAGACAAGTCCATCTCTCCCTGTCACAGAGTTAGTCGATCTCTCCCCGTCACAGGACAAGTCCAAATCTCCCCGTCAAAACACAAGTCCAACTCTCCCCGACACAAGACAAGTCCAACTATCCCCGTCACAGGACAAGTCCAACTCTCCCCGTCACGAGACAAGTTCAACCCTCTCCGTCACAGGACAAGTCCAACTCTCCGTCACAGAGCAAGATCAACTCTCCGTCACAGCGCAAGACCAACTCTCCGTCACAGCGCAAGACCAGCTCTCCGTCACAGAGCAAGACCAACTCTCCGTCACAGACCAAGTCCAACTCTCCGTCATAGAGCAAGTCCAACTCTCCGTCACAGAGCAAGTCCAACCCTCCCCGTCACAAGACAAGTCCAACTCTCCCCGTCACAAGACAAGTCTAACTATCCCCGTCACAGGAAAAGTACAACTCTCCCCGTCACGAGACAAGTCCAACCCTCCCCGTCACAGGACAAGTCCAACTCTCCATCACAGCGCAAGACCAACTCTCCGTCACAGCGCAAGACCAGCTCTCCGTCACAGAGCAAGACCAACTCTCCGTCACAGAGCAAGACCAACTCTCCGTCACAGAGCAAGACCAACTCTCCGTCACATAGCAAGACCAACTCTCCGTCACAGAGCAAGTCCAACTCTCCGTCACAGAGCAAGTCCAACTCTCCGTCACAGAGCAAGACCAACTCTTCGTCACAGAGCAAGACCAATTCTCCGTCACAGAGCAAGTCCAACTCTCCATCACAGAGCAAGTCCAACTCTCCGTTACAAGACAAGACCAACTCTCCATCACAGGACAAGACCAACTCTCCCCGTCATAGAGCAAGTCCAACTCTCCGTTACAGAGCAAGACCAACTCTACGTCACAGAGCAAGACCAACTCCGTTACAGAGCAAGACTAACTCTCCGTCACAGAGCAAGTCCAACTCTCCGTCACAGAGCAAGTCCAACTCTCCGTCACAGGACAAGACCAACTCTCCATCACAGGACAAGACCAACTCTCCCCGTCATAGAGCAAGTCCAACTCTCCGTTACAGAGCAAGAACAACTCTCCGTTACAGAGCAAGACTAACTCTCCGTTACAGAGCAAGACCAACTCTACGTCACAGAGCAAGACCAACTCTCCCCGTCACAGAGCAAGACCAACTCTCCGTCACAGAGCAAGACCAACTCTCCGTCACAGAGCAAGACCAACTCTCCGTTACCGAGCAAGACTAACTCTCCGTCACAGAGCAAGACCAACTCTCCGTCACAGAGCAAGACCAACTCTCCGTCACAGAGCAAGACCAATTCTCCGTCACAGAGCAAGACCAACCCTCCGTCACATAGCAAGGCCAACCCCCCGTCACAGAGCAAGTCCAACTCTCCGTCACAGAGCAAGACCAACTCTCTCCGTCACAGCGCAAGACCAACTTTTCGTCACCGAGCAAGACCAACTCTCCGTCACAGAGCAAGACCAACTCTCCGTCACAGAGCAAGACCAACTCTCTTCGTCACAGAGCAAGACCAACTCTCCGTCACCGAGCAAGACCAACTCTCCGTCACAGAGCAAGACCAACTCTCTCCGTCACAGAGCAAGACCAACTTCGCGTCACAGAGCAAGACCAACTCCCCGTCACAGAGCAAGACCAACTCTCCGTCACAGAGCAAGACCAATTCTCCGTCACAGAGCAAGACCAACCCTCCGTCACATAGCAAGGCCAACCCCCCGTCACAGAGCAAGTCCAACTCTCCGTCACAGAGCAAGACCAACTCTCTCCGTCACAGCGCAAGACCAACTTTTCGTCACCGAGCAAGACCAACTCTCCGTCACAGAGCAAGACCAACTCTCCGTCACAGAGCAAGACCAACTCTCTTCGTCACAGAGCAAGACCAACTCTCCGTCACCGAGCAAGACCAACTCTCCGTCACAGAGCAAGACCAACTCTCTCCGTCACAGAGCAAGACCAACTTCGCGTCACAGAGCAAGACCAACTCCCCGTCACAGAGCAAGACCAACTCTCCGTCACAGAGCAAGACCAACTCTCCCCGTCACAGAGCAAGACCATCTCTCCCCGTCAAAGAGCAAGACCAACTCTCCGTCACAGAGCAAGACCAACTCTCCCCGTCAAAGAGCAAGACCAACTCTCCGTCACAGAGCAAGACCAAGTCCGTCACAGAGCAAGACCAACTCTCCGTCACCGAGCAAGGCTAACTCTCCGTCACAGAGCAAGTCCAACCCTCCGTCACATAGCAAGGCCAACCCCCCGTCACAGAGCAAGTCCAACTCTCCGTCACAGAGCAAGACCAACTCTCCGTCACAGAGCAAGACCAACTTTCCGTCATAGAGCAAGACCAACTCTCCCCGTCACAGAGCAAGACCAACTCTCCGTCACAGAGCAAGACCAACTCCGCGTCACAGAGCAAGACCAACTCCCCGTCACAGAGCAGGACCAACTCTCCGTCACAGAGGAAGACCAACTCTCCGTCACAGTGCAAGACCAACTCCGTCACAGAGCAAGACCAACTCTCCGTCAAAGAGCAAGACCAACTCTCCGTCACAGAGCAAGACCAACTCTCTCCGTCACAGAGCAAGACCAACTCCGCGTCACAGAGCAAGACCAACTCCCCGTCACAGAGCAGGAACAACTCTCCGTCACAGAGGAAGACCAACTCTCCGTCACAGTGCAAGACCAACTCCGTCACAGAGCAAGACCAACTCACCGTCAAAGAGCAAGACCAACTCTCCGTCACAGAGCAAGACCAACTCTCCGTCACAGAGCAAGACCAACTCTCCGTCACAGAGCAAGTACAACTCTCCGTCACAGAGCAAGTCCAACTCTCCGTCACAGAGCAAGTCCAACTCTCCGTCACAAGACAAGACCAACTCTCCGTCACAAGACAAGATCAACTCTCCGTCACAGGACAAGACCTACTCTCCATCACAGGACAAGACCAACTCCCCGTCACAGAGCAAGACCAACTCTCCCCGTCATAGAGCAAGTCCAACTCTCCCCGTCACAGAGTAAGAACAACTCTCCGTTACAGAGCAAGACCAACTCTCCCCGTCACAGAGCAAGACCAACTCTCCGCCACAGAGCAAGACCAACTCTCCGTCACCGAGCAAGACCAACTCTCCGTCACAGAGCAAGTCCAACTCTCCGTCACAGAGCAAGACCAACTCTCCCCGTCACAGAGCAAGACGAACTCTCCGTCACAGAGCAAGACCAACTCTCTCCGTCACAGAGCAAGACCAACTCTCCGTCACAGAGCAAGTCCAGCTCTCCGTCACAGAGCAAGTCCAGCTCTCCGTCACAGAGCAAGACCAACTCTCCGTCCCAGAGCAAGTCCAACTCTCCGTCACAGAGCAAGTCCAACTCTCCGTCACAGAGCAAGACCAACTCTCCCCGTCACAGAGCAAGACCAACTCTCCGTCACAGAGCAAGACCAACTCTCTCCGTCACAGAGCAAGACCAACTCTCCGTCATAGAGCAAGTCCAGCTCTCCGTCACAGAGCAAGTCCAGCTCTCCGTCACAGAGCAAGACCAACTCTCCGTCCCAGAGCAAGTCCAACTCTCCGTCACAGAGCAAGTCCAACTCTCCGTCACAGAGCAAGACCAACTCTCCCCGTCACTGAGCAAGACCAACTCTCCGTCACAGAGCAAGACCAACTCTCTCCGTGACAGAGCAAGACCAACTATCCGTCACAGAGCAAGTCCAGCTCTCCGTCACAGAGCAAGTCCAGCTCTCCGTCACAGAGCAAGACCAACTCTCCGTCCCAGAGCAAGTCCAACTCTCCGTCACAGAGCAAGTCCAACTCTCCGTCACAGAGCAAGACCAACTCTCCGTCACAGAGCAAGACAAAACACTATTCACACAAAAACCATTACTAACAACACTGGATCAATAGTTAAGACTGTTTAAGTTTTCAGGAAGGCGGCGGGGGTGCGCCCCCCCCCCCTCCAGCGCACCCTCGTCCCCCCACACAGTAACTGATAGTGAAGTTCTCACCATGTGTGCAGTGAGGCAACATGTATATTGGTGAATGTTGCCACAATGTGCCAAGATGCACCACACAGAAGGCAGGCTCTCCAGCGTGTCCCGCCACTCCCACCAACACACTTGTCTCTCACACTAACTGTAAGTGACATGAAAGTCTCCAGTTTATCCTCAGCGTCTGCTCGTCCAACCTCCGCTGACCTTAAGACGCAATGATCAATTTTAACATAATTTTGGCTTAGGCGTAGAATAGGTTAGCATAGGTTACGTTATTTGCTACTGTTCCCAATGAATGTTTCCAGATGGCGAGTGACTGTAGCACTGAGGGTCCGTGGGTGGAGGTGCGTGTGTCTGCAGCTGATA
Organism: Procambarus clarkii; assembly: GCF_020424385.1. Lineage (NCBI taxonomy): Eukaryota > Metazoa > Arthropoda > Malacostraca > Decapoda > Cambaridae > Procambarus > Procambarus clarkii. The sequence continues at coordinate 23,096,882 of NC_059600.1, forward strand.
TGGTCACCGCTGAGAGAAGTACCCTTCTTGGGGAGCACCCTCGGCTCTGAGGCGACCACTCTCCTGTCGTGTCGCTGCGGGGTGGGTCAAGGCCTCAGCTGTTCTATCAACAATTAGGATGTGCCAGTTGGACTGCATTTATTGTGTCAAGTGTGTCGTGGTTGTTGGACTGAAGGAGCATCCCACTAACTGGAGCGTCCACCAATGGATAATTGTGTATCATCAAAGAATCAACAGTGTTATAGAAGAATATATTTTACAGGGATATTAGAGGCAGATAAAAAGGAAAGGGAGGCTAGAAAATTAATCAAGGCGGCTGTGCGGGCACCAAGGCCAGATATTATGGGAGTGTTGGTCATTTATAAACAATTATCAGGAGGAATATTAAGGAATTATTCCAGCAAGGACTTTGTAGTGTCATAGAGTAAGGCGCTGCTGTAGCACGGAGATCACCGCAGAAAGCATCTTAACTTAGGAAGGAGACATCCTGTGAGAAGGTACAAGTTATCGTCATCATCGACTTATGATCAAAATCATCGTTAATGATTTCAGTAATCTACGGTAGATCGGTGAGTTATGTATTCACGGTGGCACCCAGGAGGATGTAACTCTACAGCACCAACACCCTCAGTATCCCTACCAACACCCTCCCAACCCCACCAACACCCTCCCCAAACCACCAACACCTTCCCAACCCCACCAACACCCTCCCCAAACCACCAACACCCCACCAAGCCCCACCAACACCCTCCCCAAACCACCAACACCATCCCAACCCCACGAACACCTTCCCCACACCAACAACACCTTCCCAACCCCACCAACACCCTCCCCACACCACCAACACCCTCCCCACACGACCAACACCCTCCCCACACCACCAACACCCTCCCCACACCACCAACACCCACCCCACCCTACCAACACCCTCCCCCACCACCAACACCTTCCCAACCCCACCAACACCCTCCCCACACCACCAACACCTTCCCAACCCCACCAACACCCTCCCCACACCACCAACACCTTCCCAACCCCACCAACACCCTCCCCACACCACCAACACCCTCCCCACACCACCAACACCCACCCCACCCTACCAACACCCTCCCCCACCACCACAACACCTTCCCAACCCCACCAACACCCTCCCCACATCACCAACACCTTCCCAACCCCACCAACACCCTCCCCACACCACCAACACCTTCCCAACCCCACCAACACCCTCCCCACACCACCAACACCCTCCCCACACCACCAACACCCTCCCCACACCACCAACACCCTCCCCCCACCACCAACACCCTCCCCACACCACCAACACCCTCCCCACACCACCAACACCCTCCCCACACCACCAACACCCCAGCAAGCCCCAACCAACACCCTCCCCACACCACCAACACCTTCCCAACCCCACCAACACCCTCCCCACACCACCAACACCCTCCCTACACCACCAACACCCTCCCCACACCACCAACACCTTCCCAACCCCACCAACACCCTCCCCACACCACCAACACCTTCCCAACCCCACCAACACCCTCCCCACACCACCAACACTTTCCCAACCCCACCAACACCCTCCCCACACCACCAACACCCTCCCCACACCACCAACATCCTCCCCACACCACCAACACCCTCCCCACACCACCAACACCCTCCCCCCACCACCAACACCCTCCCCACACCACCAACACCCTCCCCACACCACCAACACCCTCCCCACACCACCAACACCCCAGCAAGCCCCAACCAACACCCTCCCCACACCATCAACACCCCACCAAGCCCCACCAACACCCTCCCCACACCACCAACACCCCAGCAAGCCCCAACCAACACCCTCCCCACACCACCAACACCCCAGCAAGCCCCAACCAACACCCTCCCCACACCATCAACACCCCACCAAGCCCCACCAACACCCTCCCCACACCACCAAGCCCCAACCAACACCCTCCCCACACCACCAACACCCTCCCCACACCATCAACACCCCACCAAGCCCCACCAACACCCTCCCCACACCACCAAGCCCCAACCAACACCCTCCCCTCATCAAGGCAACACACAAGAAGGTAGAAAGTTTACACCAAGCCACAACAATTGGAGGAAGAGAGGCGGGGAGGACGGACAAAACACGCGACACACCGCCACAACAACAGTCTCATGGACCATTATTCCCACAGCCAGAATACGACAAATTAACTTGCTGGAGGTCTCGCTAAACGCCTGCACCGCTGCTCCTTCCTCCACCACTCGGCACACCGGCCCCCATCTCTCCCTACCTGCTGGGGGGCCTCCAAGGCCGGGCCTCAGCTCCTCAACCCCGCCTTACAAGCTCTTGGCTGTATAATGCAGTTATTTTTATAGGAATTTTGATTAAGAAACATGTGATGCCGAATACATACTTCAATCCTTTCCAGTTATGATAACTTTGACATTATTTTCTTTTGCATTTTTGTCACCTTAGATTTTTATTGTCCCTTTCGTTCTCTCTACTTCCCCATGATTCTCTCTACTTCCCCATGATTCTCTCTACTTCCCCATGATTCTCTCTCTACTTCCCCATGATTCTTTTTATTTCCCCATGATTCTTTCTACTTCCCCATGATTCTTTCTACTTCCCCATGATTCTTTCTACTTCCCCATGATTCTCTCTACTTCCCCATGATTCTTTCTACTTCCCCATGATTCTCTCTACTTCCCCATGATTCTTTCTACTTCCCCATGATTCTCTCTCTACTTCCCCATGATTCTCTCTACTTCCCCATGATTCTCTCTCTACTTCCCCATGATTCTTTTTATTTCCCCATGAGTCTCTCTACTTCCTTATGATTCTCTATACTTCCCCATGATTCTCTCTACTTCCCCATGATTCTTTCTACTTCCCCATGATTCTTTCTACTTCCCCATGATTCTCTATACTTCCCCATGATTCTCTCTACTTCCCCATGATTCTTTCTACTTCCCCATGATTCTTTCTACTTCCCCATGATTCTCTCTCTACTTCCCCATGATTCTTTCTACTTCCCCATGATTCTTTCTACTTCCCCATGATTCTCTCTCTACTTCCCCATGATTCTTTTTATTTCCCCATGAGTCTCTCTACTTCCTTATGATTCTCTATACTTCCCCATGATTCTCTCTACTTCCCCATGATTCTTTCTACTTCCCCATGATTCTTTCTACTTCCCCATGATTCTCTATACTTCCCCATGATTCTCTCTACTTCCCCATGATTCTTTCTACTTCCCCATGATTCTTTCTACTTCCCCATGATTCTCTCTCTACTTCCCCATGATTCTTTTTATTTCCCCATGAGTCTCTCTACTTCCTTATGATTCTCTATACTTCCCCATGATTCTCTCTACTTCCCCATGATTCTACTTCCCCATGATTCTACTTCCCCATGATTCTCTCTACTTCCCCATGATTCTACTTCCCCATGATTCTACTTCCCCATGATTCTCTCTACTTCCCCATGATTCTCTCTACTTCCACATGATTCTCTCTACTTCCCCATGATTCTCTCTACTTCCCCATGATTCTCTCTACTTCCTCATGATTTTCCCTATTTCCCCATGATTCTCTCTGCTTCCTTATGATTTTCCCTATTTCCCCATGATTCTCTCAACTTCCCCATGATTCTCTCAACTTCCCAATGATTCTCTCTACTTCCCCATGATTCTACTTCCCCATGATTCTCTCTACTTCCCCATGATTCTCTCTACTTCCCCATGATTCTCTCAACTTCCCCCATGATTCTATCTCTACTTCCCCATGATTCTCTCTACTTCCCCATGATTCTCTCTACTTCCCCATGATTCTCTCAACTTCCCCATGATTCTCTCTCTCTACTTTCCCATGATTCTCTCTTCTTCCCCATGATTCTCTCTACTTCCCCATGATTCTCTCAACTTCCCCATGATTCTCTCAACTTCCCCATGATTCTCTCAACTTCCCCATGATTCTCTCTACTTCCCCATGATTCTACTTCCCCATGATTCTCTCAACTTTCCATGATTCTCTCAACTTCCCCATGATTCTCTCAACTTCCCCATGATTCTCTCTACTTCCCCATGATTCTACTTCCCCATGATTCTCTCAACTTCCCATGACTCTCTCTACTTCCCCATGATTCTCTCTACTTCCCCATGATTCTCTCTACTTCCCCATGATTCTCTCTACTTCCCCATGATTCTCTCAACTTCCCCATGATTCTCTCTACTTCCCCATGATTCTCTCAACTTCCCCATGATTCTCTCAACTTCCCCATGATTCTCTCAACTTCCCCATGATTCTCTCAAATTCCCCATGATTCTCTCTACTTTCCCCATGACTCTCTCTACTTCCCCCATGATTCTCTCTACTTCCCCATGATTCTCTCTACTTCCCCATGATTCTTTCACCTTCCCCATGATTCTCTCTACTTCCCCATGATTCTACTTCCCAATGATTCTCTCTACTTCCCCATGATTCTCTCTACTTCCCCATGATTCTCTCTACTTCCCCATGATTCTTTCACCTTCCCCATGATTCTCTCTACTTCCCCATGATTCTCTCTACTTCCCCATGATTCTACTTCCCCATGATTCACTCTACTTCCCCATGATTCTCTCTACTTCCCCATGATTCTCTCTACTTCCCCATGATTCTCTCTACTTCCCCATGATTCTCTCTACTTCCCCATGATTCATTCTACTTCCCCATGATTCATTCTACTTCCCCATGATTCTCTCTACTTCCCCATGATTCTCTCTACTTCCCCATGATTCTCTCTACTTCCCCATGATTCACTCTACTTCCCCATGATTCTCTCTACTTCCCCATAATTCTCTCAACTTCCCAATGATTCCCTCTACTTCCCCATGATTCTCTCTCTACTTCCCCATGATTCTCCCAACTTCCCCCATGATTCTCTCTCTACTTCCCAATGATTCTCTCTACTTCCCCCATGATTCTCTCTCTACTTCCCCATGATTCTCTCTACTTCCCTATGATTCTCTCTACTTCCCCATGATTCTCTCAACTTCCCCATGATTCTCTCTACTTCCCCATGATTCTCTCTCTACTTCCCCATGATTCTCTCTTCTTCCCCATGATTCACTCTACTTCCCAATGATTCTCTCAACTTCCCCATGACTCTCTCTACTTCCCCATGATTCTACTTCCCCATGATTCTCTCAACTTCCCATGATTCTCTCAACTTCCCCATGATTCTCTCAACTTCCCCATGATTCTCTCTACTTCCCCATGATTCTCTCTACTTCCCCATGATTCTACTTCTCCATGATTCTACTTCTCCATGATTCTCTCAACTTCCCATGACTCTCTCTACTTCCCCATGATTCTCTCTACTTCCCCATGATTCTCTCTACTTCCCCATGATTCTCTCTACTTCCCCATGATTCTCTCAACTTCCCCATGATTCTCTCAACTTCCCCATGATTCTCTCAACTTCCCTATGATTCTCTCTACTTCCCCATGATTCTACTTCCACATGATTCTCTCAACTTCCCCATGATTCTCTCAACTTCCCCATGATTCTCTCTACTTCCCCCATGATTCTCTCTACTTCCCCATGATTCTCTCTACTTCCCCATGATTCTCTCTACTTCCCCATGATTCTACTTCCCCATGATTCACTCTACTTCCCCATGATTCTCTCTACTTCCCCATGATTCTCTCTACTTCCCCATGATTCTCTCTACTTCCCCATGATTCTCTCTACTTCCCCATGATTCTCTCTATTTCCCCATAATTCTCTCTACTTCCCCATGATTCTCTCTACTTCCCCATGATTCACTCTACTTCCCCACGATTCTCTCTACTTCCCCATGATTCTCTCTACTTCCCAACGATTCTCTATTTCCCCATGATTCTCTCTACTTCCCCATGATTTTCTCTACCTCCCCATGATTCTCTCTACTTCCCCATGATTCTCTCTACTTCCCCATGATTCTACTTCCCCATGATTCACTCTACTTCCCCATGATTCTCTCTACTTCCCCATGATTCTCTCTACTTCCCCATGATTCTCTCTATTTCCCCATGATTCTCTCTATTTCCCCATGATTCTCTCTACTTCCCCATGATTCTCTCTACTTCCCCATGATTCACTCTACTTCCCCATGATTCTCTCTACTTCCCCATGATTCTCTCTACTTCCCCATGATTCTCTCAACTTCCCCATGATTCTCTCAACTTCCCCATGATTCTCTCAACTTCCCCATGATTCTCTCTACTTCCCCATGATTCTACTTCCACATGATTCTCTCAACTTCCCCATGATTCTCTCAACTTCCCCATGATTCTCTCTACTGCCCCATGATTCTCTCTACTTCCCCATGATTCTCTCTACTTCCCCATGATTCTCTCTACTTCCCCATGATTCTCTCTATTTCCCCATAATTCTCTCTACTTCCTGATGATTCTCTCTACTTCCCCATGATTCACTCTACTTCCCCATGATTCTCTCTACTTCCCCATGATTCTCTCTACTTCCCCACGATTCTCTATTTCCCCATGATTCTACTTCCCCATGATTTTCTCTACCTCCCCATGATTCTCTCTACTTCCCCATGATTCTCTCTACTTCCCCATAATTCTCTCTACTTCCCCACGATTCTCTATTTCCCCATGATTCTCTCTACTTCCCCATGATTTTCTCTACCTCCCCATGATTCTCTCTACTTCCCCATGATTCTCTCTACTTCCCCATGATTCTACTTCCCCATGATTCACTCTACTTCCCCATGATTCTCTCTACTTCCCCATGATTCTCTCTACTTCCCCATGATTCTCTCTATTTCCCCATGATTCTCTCTATTTCCCCATGATTCTCTCTACTTCCCCATGATTCTCTCTACTTCCCCATGATTCACTCTACTTCCCCATGATTCTCTCTACTTCCCCATGATTCTCTCTACTTCCCCATGATTCTCTCAACTTCCCCATGATTCTCTCAACTTCTCCATGATTCTCTCAACTTCCCCATGATTCTCTCTACTTCCCCATGATTCTACTTCCACATGATTCTCTCAACTTCCCCATGATTCTCTCAACTTCCCCATGATTCTCTCTACTTCCCCCATGATTCTCTCTACTTCCCCATGATTCTCTCTACTTCCCCATGATTCTCTCTACTTCCCCATGATTCTACTTCCCCATGATTCACTCTACTTCCCCATGATTCTCTCTACTGCCCCATGATTCTTTCTACTTCCCCATGATTCTCTCTACTTCCCCATGATTCTCTCTACTTCCCCATGATTCTCTCTATTTCCCCATAATTCTCTCTACTTCCCCATGATTCTCTCTACTTCCCCATGATTCACTCTACTTCCCCATGATTCTCTCTACTTCCCCATGATTCTCTCTACTTCCCCATGATTCTCTCTATTTCCCCATGATTCTCTCTACTTCCCCATGATTCTCTCTATTTCCCCATGATTCTCTCTACTTCCCCATGATTCTCTCTACTTCCCCATGATTCTCTCTATTTCCCCATGATTCTCTCTACTTCCCCACGATTCTCTATTTCCCCATGATTCTCTCTACTTCCCCATGATTTTCTCTACCTCCCCATGATTCTCTCTACTTCCCCATGATTCTCTCTACTTCCCCATGATTCTACTTCCCCATGATTCACTCTACTTCCCCATGATTCACTCTACTTCCCCATGATTCTCTCTACTTCCCCATGATTCTCTCTACTTCCCCATGATTCTCTCTATTTCCCCATGATTCTCTCTATTTCCCCATGATTCTCTCTACTTCCCCATGATTCTCTCTACTTCCCCATGATTCACTCTACTTCCCCATGATTCTCTCTACTTCCCCATGATTCTCTCTACTTCCCCACGATTCTCTCAACTTCCCCCATGATTCTCTGTCTACTTCCTTATGATTCTCTCAACTTCCCCATGATTCTCTCAACTTCCCCCATGATTCTCTGTCTACTTCCTTATGATTCTCTCAACTTCCCAATGATTCTCTCAACTTCCCCCATGATTCTCTCTCTACTTCCTTATGATTCTCTCAACTTCCCCATGATTCTCTCAACTTCCCCATGATTCTCTCAACTTCCCCATGATTCTCTCAACATTCCCCATGATTCTCTCAACTTCCCCATGATTCTCTCAACATTCCCCATGATTCTCTCAACATTCCCCATGATTCTCTCAACTTCCCCATGATTATGTCTAATTCCCCCATTATTCTCTTGGTTTTTACTCTGAAGATAATTTCTCAACATTTTCTAAATTTCCTCGAGAGATCTATGCTACTTAAAAAAAACTGGGCACCACGTTGGCAACCTTCCACGACTACGACTGGCCTCGCCACGCAATAATTGATCATTTGTCAAGACTGAGTCTCGCTAAAGTTATATTTGTTTATATATTTATTTGTTTATATATTTGTTTAAGTCCCTTTTTCTGGGGATTTGTTGGGATTAGTTTTTGAATTTGTTTCACAGTTACTTTGGTAAAACAGTCCTTATAGGGAGCCGGTCGGCCGAGCGGACAGCACACTGGACTTGTGATCCCGGGTTCGATCCTGGGCGCCGGCGAGAAACAATGGGCAGAGTTTCTTTCACCCTATACCCCTGTTACCTAGCAGTAAAATAGGTACCTGGGTGTTAGTCAGCTGTCACGGGCTGCTTCCTGGGGGTGCAGGCCTGGTCGAGTACCGGGCCGCGGGGACACTAAAGCCCCGAAATCATCTCAAGATAACCTCTCAAGATGCTTAATGACTGGCACGTGGAAGACATTACTTATGGTGTATTGTGGTGCAGTGGGTTAAGGACGTGTGCTCGGGAGAACCCCTGCTGCTGGTTCGAATCCTCCTTATGATTCTCATAGAGAATCATGGAATCATAGATTCTCAGATTTTTTCCTATTCAATCATCACGTTAATGTGGTGTGTCTGTACATCCGAAGTGGGGGGGGGAACCCCTGTACAACCCTTTATGTGTACACTTTAGTGTACACCAGAGTGTACACCAGAGTGTACACTAGAGTGTATTCCAGTAATGTGTACAACCTTGATTTGGTATCAGGTGGATGCCTGGAGACTCTTGTGGACTCAGGTGGTTCCCAGGTTACATTACTGACAGCATGTGGTGGTGCAGTGGGTTGAGGCGTGTGCTCGGGCGTACTCCAGGGTGCCGGTTACAATTTTCCTCACGACTCCAACTAATTTTTTCATAGAGAAATGGAATTATTAACGATTCCTAAATATATATATTGGTACTTCCGATCAAATACTTTCTACTTTCATTTAGAAGGATGGTTGATTAAAGAATGTAAAGAAGAGCTTTGTGAGTCGTTGTTTACCATAATTAATTAATCATTCGAGTCAAGTTGGGTTTTACAAATGGCCGTTCATGTTTAACAAATTTGTTATCTTTTTATTCCAGTATAGTTGAGGCAGTTGATAGTGGTAAAGATTGTGGTGTTGTGTACCTTGACTTTAGCAAAGCTTTTGACACAGTGCCACATGAAAGACTTATTAAAAAGATAGAGTCTCATGGTATTGGAGGTGCTATATTAAGCTGGATTAGGGCATGGCTATACCAAAGGAAACAGAGTTAGTATAAATGGGGTTAAGTCAGAGTGGGGAAATGTTCTAAGTGGAGTACCTCAGGGCTCTGTCCTCTGTTATTCTTAATATATATCAATGATTTAGATTCAGGTTTGAGCAGCAATATTTGCAAATTTCCTGATGATACATCTTGCTCTTGTTAGGCCCCATTTAGATTATGTAGTTCAGTTTTGGTCGCCGTACTATAGAATGGATATAAATTCATTACAACATGTCCAGCGTACGATAACAAAGTTAATCCCTCAAATTAGAAACCTGTCATATGAAGAAAAATTGACAAGACTTAAATTACATTCGCCAGAAAAGCGAAAAATTAGGAGTGACATGATAGAGACAAGCGAGTGGATGAATGGACATAACAAAGGAAATATTGATAGGGAATTAAAAATATCAACACAAAATTTGGTTGCCAGCAGTTCGGCTTGGTGTTGAGGATCGTTAGGGTGTTGGAGTTTAGTTCTGGATGACTGGCGGTGTTCCGTACTGTTGCTCTGGCCCAAAGAGTTACTACTGATGTAGTGACAAATTAAAAAGTTAGAACAAGTAGGGAATTGTAATATGAATTGTCATTGGTTTTTTTATGTACATGTTAGGCTTACTCTGTTATAGTTGCTTAAATGTCGACTATTTCACGACTACAGTTACAAGATAACTCCAGTGTCACACCGTGTTCACTCTCACATTACTCCAGTGTCACACCGTGTTCACTCTCACATTACTCCAGTGTCACACTGTTCACTCTCACATTACTCCAGTGTCACACTGAGTTCACTCTCACATTACTCCAGTGTCACACCGTGTTCACTCTCACATTACTCCAGTGTCACACCGTGTTCACTCTCACATTACTCCAGTGTCACACTGTTCACTCTCACATTACTCCAGTGTCACACCGTGTTCACTCACATTACTCCAGTGTCACACTGTGTTCACTCTCACATTACTCCAGTGTCACACTGTTCACTCTCACATTACTCCAGTGTCACACTGTTCACTCTCACATTACTCCAGTGTCACACCGTGTTCACTCTCACATTACGCCAGTGTCACACTGTTCACTCTCACATTACTCCAGTGTCACACTGTTCACTCTCACATTACTCCAGTGTCACACCGTGTTCACTCACATTACTCCAGTGTCACACTGTGTTCACTCTCACATTACTCCAGTGTCACACTGTTCACTCTCACATTACTCCAGTGTCACACTGAGTTCACTCTCACATTACTCCAGTATCACACCGTGTTCACTCTCACATTACTCCAGTGTCACACTGTTCACTCTCACATTACTCCAGTGTCACACCGTGTTCACTCACATTACTCCAGTGTCACACTGTGTTCACTCTCACATTACTCCAGTGTCACACTGTTCACTCTCACATTACTCCAGTGTCACACTGTTCACTCTCACATTACTCCAGTGTCACACCGTGTTCACTCTCACATTACTCCAGTGTCACACTGTTCACTCTCACATTACTCCAGTGTCACACTGTTCACTCTCACATTACTCCAGTGTCACACTGTTCACTCTCACATTACTCCAGTGTCACACTGTTCACTCTCACATTACTCCAGTGTCACACCGTGTTCACTCTCACATTACTCCAGTGTCACACTGTTCACTCTCATATTACTCCAGTGTCACACTGTTTACTCTCACATTACTCCAGTGTCACACTGTTCACTCTCACATTACTCCAGTGTCACACCGTGTTCACTCTCACATTACTCCAGTGTCACACTGTTCACTCTCACATTACTCCAGTGTCTCACTGTTCACTCTCACATTACTCCAGTGTCACACTGAGTTCACTCTCACATTACTCCAGTGTCACACCGTGTTCACTCTCACATTACTCCAGTGTCACACTGAGTTCACTCTCACATTACTCCAGTGTCACACCGTGTTCACTCTCACATTACTCCAGTGTCACACTGAGTTCACTCTCACATTACTCCAGTGTCACACTGTTCACTCTCACATTACTCCAGTGTCACACCGTGTTCACTCTCACATTACTCCAGTGTCAAACCGTGTTCACTCTCACATTACTCCAGTAACACACCGTGTTCACTCTCACATTACTCCAGTAACACACCGTGTTCACTCTCACATTACTCCAGTGTCACACTGTTCACTCTCACATTACTCCAGTGTCACACCGTGTTCACTCTCACATTACTCCAGTGTCACACTGAGTTCACTCTCACATTACTCCAGTGTCACACTGTTCACTCTCACATTACTCCAGTGTCACACTGTTCACTCTCACATTACTCCAGTGTCACACTGTTCACTCTCACATTACTCCAGTGTCACACCGTGTTCACTCTCACATTACTCCAGTAACACACCGTGTTCACTCTCACATTACTCCAGTGTCACACTGTTCACTCTCACATTACTCCAGTGTCACACCGTGTTCACTCTCACATTACTCCAGTAACACACCGTGTTCACTCTCACATTACTCCAGTGTCACACTGTTCACTCTCACATTACTCCAGTGTCACACCGTGTTCACTCTCACATTACTCCAGTGTCACACTGAGTTCACTCTCACATTACTCCAGTGTCACACTGTTCACTCTCACATTACTCCAGTGTCACACCGTGTTCACTCTCACATTACTCCAGTGTCACACCGTGTTCACTCTCACAATACTCCAGTGTCACACTGTTCACTCTCACATTACTCCAGTGTCACACTGTTCACTCTCACATTACTCCAGTGTCACACTGAGTTCACTCTCACATTACTCCAGTGTCACACCGTGTTCACTCTCACATTACTCCAGTGTCACACTGTTCACTTTCACATTACTCCAGTGTCACACTGTTCACTCTCACATTACTCCAGTGTCACACCGTGTTCACTCTCACATTACTCCAGTGTCACACTGAGTTCACTCTCACATTACTCCAGTGTCACACCGTGTTCACTCTCACATTACTCCAGTGTCACACTGAGTTCACTCTCACATTACTCCAGTGTCACACTGTTCACTCTCACATTACTCAAGTGTCACACCGTGTTCACTCTCACATTACTCCAGTGTCACACCGTGTTCACTCTCACATTACTCCAGTGTCACACCGTGTTCACTCTCACATTACTCCAGTAACACACCGTGTTCACTCTCACATTACTCCAGTAACACACCGTGTTCACTCTCACATTACTCCAGTGTCACACCGTGTTCACTCTCACATTACTCCAGTGTCACACCGTGTTCACTCTCACATTACTCAAGTGTAACACGGGTTTGGTTCCTCTCTCTTTACTTCTCTACCTTCTACTCCCTCTACCCGTATTCTTACTTTTATTTCTAAACCAAGGGACTCCAAAACTTTTAACAAAGCCAACTCCACGCCACGTGGTCCTAAGACGATTGACCGACTTAGGATTCTACACCCAGTATGACGTGACCTAAGCTCTGAACAAAACCCTAGAGTCACCTCTGCTGCCACCACCAGACCAGTAATACAAAAGCAATGATCGAGGTCTGGATCGATCACGCTAATTAATCAACCTTGGGGCTTGATCCCCACTAGTAGTTTATAACCTCGGAAACTTGAGTGTGGAATTAATTAGATGGGGATGATGAATTCCGATCCGATGTTAGAATCGGCGCCCAATGCAACTCTGCCTCGTGTGGACCACGTGACCAGGACAAGTTTACACATAACCAAATGGAAACAATAAAATGCAAATTAATAACAAATTTAATTTATTAAAAGAAAACTAAAACAAAATCTAAAAATGTTCACTCCCTATCACTTTAACACTCCCTACTTGACCTGAGTGGCAAATGAGAAGACTATTTCTATAATTAACAATAGCAACTATACCTTGGGCGACCAGCTAGATGTCTTGGCTGGTCTAGGGGAGAGGTAAGATGTTGACCTCTTATCCCAGCTGCTTCCGTGACCACACTGATTTTTTCCTTGTCTGGACTACCCCAGACAGAGTATTGTATTGTTCCGCATCGCTTACCCAGTTACTTTAGCAAGGTTAAGTTATAACAATTAAACTCTGTTGTACTTAATTGATCCAGACTGGTTGAATTATTTTACTGAATTAAATTACAAACATCTAACGGCAGAGCTGTTCCCGATCACAAAAATGGTTATTAAAACTTTGAGAAATAGTAGACCTGTCAACCCCTGATGACCTATGACCGCCGGTCACTCCGCTTTAAAAGTTAGATCTGATTCGTGACGTCACTGATGGTGACTTAAACTCAATAATTAGAATACTCTTGATATTGTATCCAGTACTATTATACAATACAATTTTAATAAAAATGAATAAAGGCTAATTTTCTCTAAATTACTGAATACTATAGGATGATTCATTATACGCAGATATGAACAAAGCGTCGGTTATTTCCACCGCGAATTCCCCTGGGGGGTCAGGTCACCATGCGGCTCAGCTTCCCATTCTCTTTTGTCGATAAACCACTCTGGATAATTCTTACAACAGCCTAGTTTGTTACACCAGTGTCACACTGAGTTCACTCTCACATTACTCCAGTGTCACACTGTTCACTCTCACATTACTCCAGTGTCACACTGTTCACTCTCACATTACTCCAGTGTCACACTGTTCACTCTCACATTACTCCAGTGTCACACCGTGTTCACTCTCACATTACTCCAGTAACACACCGTGTTCACTCTCACATTACTCCAGTGTCACACTGTTCACTCTCACATTACTCCAGTGTCACACCGTGTTCACTCTCACATTACTCCAGTAACACACCGTGTTCACTCTCACATTACTCCAGTGTCACACTGTTCACTCTCACATTACTCCAGTGTCACACCGTGTTCACTCTCACATTACTCCAGTGTCACACTGAGTTCACTCTCACATTACTCCAGTGTCACACTGTTCACTCTCACATTACTCCAGTGTCACACCGTGTTCACTCTCACATTACTCCAGTGTCACACCGTGTTCACTCTCACAATACTCCAGTGTCACACTGTTCACTCTCACATTACTCCAGTGTCACACTGTTCACTCTCACATTACTCCAGTGTCACACTGAGTTCACTCTCACATTACTCCAGTGTCACACCGTGTTCACTCTCACATTACTCCAGTGTCACACTGTTCACTTTCACATTACTCCAGTGTCACACTGTTCACTCTCACATTACTCCAGTGTCACACCGTGTTCACTCTCACATTACTCCAGTGTCACACTGTTCACTCTCACATTACTCCAGTGTCACACTGTTCACTCTCACATTACTCCAGTGTCACACTGAGTTCACTCTCACATTACTCCAGTGTCACACCGTGTTCACTCTCACATTACTCCAGTGTCACACTGAGTTCACTCTCACATTACTCCAGTGTCACACTGTTCACTCTCACATTACTCCAGTGTCACACCGTGTTCACTCTCACATTACTCCAGTGTCACACCGTGTTCACTCACACATTACTCCAGTAACACACCGTGTTCACTCTCACATTACTCCAGTAACACACCGTGTTCACTCTCACATTACTCCAGTAACACACCGTGTTCACTCTCACATTACTCCAGTGTCACACTGTTCACTCTCACATTACTCCAGTGTCACACCGTGTTCACTCTCACATTACTCCAGTGTCACACTGTTCACTCTCACATTACTCCAGCGTCACACCGTGTTCACTCTCACATTACTCCAGTGTCACACTGTTCACTCTCACATTACTCCAGTGTCACACTGTTCACTCTCTCATTACTCCAGTGTCACACTGAGTTCACTCTCACATTACTCCAGTGTCACACCGTGTTCACTCTCACATTACTCCAGTGTCACACTGAGTTCACTCTCACATTACTCCAGTGTCACACTGTTCACTCTCACATTACTCCAATGTCACACCGTGTTCACTCTCACATTACTCCAGTGTCACACCGTGTTCACTCTCACATTACTCCAGTGTCACACTGTTCACTCTCACATTACTCCAGTGTCACACCGTGTTCACTCTCACATTACTCCAGTGTCACACTGAGTTCACTCTCACATTACTCCAGTGTCACACCGTGTTCACTCTCACATTACTCCAGTGTCACACTGAGTTCACTCTCACATTACTCCAGTGTCACACCGTGTTCACTCTCACATTACTCCAGTGTCACACTGAGTTCACTCTCACATTACTCCAGTGTCACACTGTTCACTCTCACATTACTCCAATGTCACACCGTGTTCACTCTCACATTACTCCAGTGTCACACCGTGTTCACTCTCACATTACTCCAGTGTCACACTGTTCACTCTCACATTACTCCAGTGTCACACCGTGTTCACTCTCACATTACTCCAGTGTCACACTGTTCACTCTCACATTACTCCAGTGTCACACTGTTCACTCTCACATTACTCCAGTGTCACACCGAGTTCACTCTCACATTACTCCAGCGTCACACCGTGTTCACTCTCACATTACTCCAGTGTCACACTGTTCACTCTCACATTACTCCAGTGTCACACCGTGTTCACTCTCACATTACTCCAGTGTCACACCGTGTTCACTCTCACATTACTCCAGTGTCACACCGTGTTCACTCTCACATTACTCCAGTGTCACACTGTTCACTCTCACATTACTCCAGCGTCACACCGTGTTCACTCTCACATTACTCCAGTGTCACACTGTTCACTCTCACATTACTCCAGTGTCACACTGTTCACTCTCACATTACTCCAGTGTCACACTGAGTTCACTCTCACATTACTCCAGTGTCACACCGTGTTCACTCTCACATTACTCCAGTGTCACACTGAGTTCACTCTCACATTACTCCAGTGTCACACTGTTCACTCTCACATTACTCCAATGTCACACCGTGTTCACTCTCACATTACTCCAGTGTCACACCGTGTTCACTCTCACATTACTCCAGTGTCACACTGTTCACTCTCACATTACTCCAGTGTCACACCGTGTTCACTCTCACATTACTCCAGTGTCACACTGAGTTCACTCTCACATTACTCCAGTGTCACACCGTGTTCACTCTCACATTACTCCAGTGTCACACTGAGTTCACTCTCACATTACTCCAGTGTCACACCGTGTTCACTCTCACATTACTCCAGTGTCACACTGAGTTCACTCTCACATTACTCCAGTGTCACACTGTTCACTCTCACATTACTCCAATGTCACACCGTGTTCACTCTCACATTACTCCAGTGTCACACCGTGTTCACTCTCACATTACTCCAGTGTCACACTGTTCACTCTCACATTACTCCAGTGTCACACCGTGTTCACTCTCACATTACTCCAGTGTCACACTGTTCACTCTCACATTACTCCAGTGTCACACTGTTCACTCTCACATTACTCCAGTGTCACACCGAGTTCACTCTCACATTACTCCAGCGTCACACCGTGTTCACTCTCACATTACTCCAGTGTCACACTGTTCACTCTCACATTACTCCAGTGTCACACCGTGTTCACTCTCACATTACTCCAGTGTCACACCGTGTTCACTCTCACATTACTCCAGTGTCACACCGTGTTCACTCACACATTACTCCAGTAACACACCGTGTTCACTCTCACATTACTCCAGTAACACACCGTGTTCACTCTCACATTACTCCAGTAACACACCGTGTTCACTCTCACATTACTCCAGTGTCACACTGTTCACTCTCACATTACTCCAGTGTCACACCGTGTTCACTCTCACATTACTCCAGTGTCACACTGTTCACTCTCACATTACTCCAGCGTCACACCGTGTTCACTCTCACATTACTCCAGTGTCACACTGTTCACTCTCACATTACTCCAGTGTCACACTGTTCACTCTCACATTACTCCAGTGTCACACTGAGTTCACTCTCACATTACTCCAGTGTCACACCGTGTTCACTCTCACATTACTCCAGTGTCACACTGAGTTCACTCTCACATTACTCCAGTGTCACACCGTGTTCACTCTCACATTACTCCAGTGTCACACTGAGTTCACTCTCACATTACTCCAGTGTCACACCGTGTTCACTCTCACATTACTCCAGTGTCACACTGAGTTCACTCTCACATTACTCCAGTGTCACACTGTTCACTCTCACATTACTCCAATGTCACACCGTGTTCACTCTCACATTACTCCAGTGTCACACCGTGTTCACTCTCACATTACTCCAGTGTCACACTGTTCACTCTCACATTACTCCAGTGTCACACCGTGTTCACTCTCACATTACTCCAGTGTCACACTGAGTTCACTCTCACATTACTCCAGTGTCACACCGTGTTCACTCTCACATTACTCCAGTGTCACACTGAGTTCACTCTCACATTACTCCAGTGTCACACCGTGTTCACTCTCACATTACTCCAGTGTCACACTGAGTTCACTCTCACATTACTCCAGTGTCACACTGTTCACTCTCACATTACTCCAATGTCACACCGTGTTCACTCTCACATTACTCCAGTGTCACACCGTGTTCACTCTCACATTACTCCAGTGTCACACTGTTCACTCTCACATTACTCCAGTGTCACACCGTGTTCACTCTCACATTACTCCAGTGTCACACTGTTCACTCTCACATTACTCCAGTGTCACACTGTTCACTCTCACATTACTCCAGTGTCACACCGAGTTCACTCTCACATTACTCCAGCGTCACACCGTGTTCACTCTCACATTACTCCAGTGTCACACTGTTCACTCTCACATTACTCCAGTGTCACACCGTGTTCACTCTCACATTACTCCAGTGTCACACCGTGTTCACTCTCACATTACTCCAGTGTCACACCGTGTTCACTCACATTACTCCAGTGTCACACTGTTCACTCTCACATTACTCCAGTGTCACACTGTGTTCACTCTCACATTACTCCAGTGTCACACTGTTCACTCTCACATTACTCCAGTGTCACACTGTGTTCACTCTCACATTACTCCAGTGTCACACCGTGTTCACTCTCACATTACTCCAGTGTCACACTGTTCACTCTCACATTACTCCAGTGTCACACCGTGTTCACTCTCACATTACTCCAGTGTCACACCGTGTTCACTCTCACATTACTCCAGTGTCACACTGTGTTCACTCTCACATTACTCCAGTGTCACACTGTGTTCACTCTCACATTACTCCAGTGTCACACTGTTCACTCTCACATTACTCCAGTGTCACACTGTGCTCACTCTCACATTACTCCAGTGTCACACTGTTCACTCTCACATTACTCCAGTGTCACACTGTGTTCACTCTCAATACTCCAGTGTCACACCGTGTTCACTCTCACAATACTCCAGTGTCACACCGTGTTCACTCTCCCAATACTCTAGTGTCACACCGTGTTCACTCTCACAATACTCCAGTGTCACACCGTGTTCACTCACTCCAGTGTCACACCGTGTTCACTCTCACATTACTCCAGTGTCACACCGTGTTCACTCTCACATTACTCCAGTGTCACACCGTGTTCACTCTCACATTACTCCAGTGTCACACTGTTCACTCTCACATTACTCCAGTGTCACACCGTGTTCACTCTCACATTACTCCAGTGTCACACTGAGTTCACTCTCACATTACTCCAGTGTCACACCGTGTTCACTCTCACATTACTCCAGTGTCACACTGAGTTCACTCTCACATTACTCCAGTGTCACACCGTGTTCACTCTCACATTACTCCAGTGTCACACCCGTGTTCACTCTCACATTACTCCAGTGTCACACCGTGTTCACTCTCTCATTACTCCAGTGTCACACTGTGTTCACTCTCACATTACTCCAGTGTCACACCGTGTTCACTCTCACATTACTCCAGTGTCACACTGTGTCACTCTCACATTACTCCAGTGTCACACCGTGTTCACTCTCACATTACTCCAGTGTCACACTGTTTCACTCTCACATTACTCCAGTGTCACACTGTTCACTCTCACATTACTCCAGTGTCACACCGTGTTCACTCTCACATTACTCCAGTGTCACACCGTGTTCACTCTCACATTACTCCAGTGTCACACTGTGTCACTCTCACATTACTCCAGTGTCACACTGTTCACTCTCACATTACTCCAGTGTCACACCGTGTTCACTCTCACATTACTCCAGTGTCACACCGTGTTCACTCACATTACTCAGTGTCACACTGTTCACTCTCACATTACTCCAGTGTCACACTGTTCACTCTCACATTACTCCAGTGTCACACTGTGTCACTCTCACATTACTCCAGTGTCACACTGTGTTCACTCTCACATTACTCCAGTGTCACACTGTGTTCACTCTCACATTACTCCAGTGTCACACTGTGTTCACTCTCACATTACTCCAGTGTCACACTGTTCACTCTCACATTACTCCAGTGTCACACTGTGTTCACTCACTCCAGTGTCACACTGTTCACTCTCACATTACTCCAGTGTCACACTGTGTTCACTCTCAATACTCCAGTGTCACACCGTGTTCACTCTCACAATACTCCAGTGTCACACCGTGTTCACTCTCCCAATACTCTAGTGTCACACCGTGTTCACTCTCACAATACTCCAGTGTCACACCGTGTTCACTCACATCAGTGGGAAGCGCCGTATTTCCTTAACAATCGTCGCGAGACCAGTCGAGGAAATATTAAGCAAGAATGATGACTAAGGGAGTGTGGGATGATGTTGATCTTACATCATATACTCCTTAATGACGGAGACTTGGGATGTACATCTTACTGTGTTATAGAGAGAGTTGAGGGGTAATGGGCAGTGAGGGAACATATCTTCATCAAAATGACACACAGGTTCTAAACTGTCTTAAATGTAGGATACTTAGTATTATATATACAACATAGGTTGATTATTCACTAAGATGTGTCGTAATAAGAGAGAGTAGGACCAACCGGGCTGTCGTGGGTATGTGGGCCTGCGGGCCGCTCCAAGCAACAGTCTGGTGGACCAAACTCTCACAAGTCAAGCCTGGCCTCGGGCCGGGCTTGGGGAGTAGAACAACTCTCAGAACCCCATCAACCAGGTAAGTAGGCAAATATAATATGTAGCAGAGGCTACGGGAGGGGTGAGGGCAGGACGGTGGCCGCCTCCGCTGGGCAGACGTAGCCTATTAATTGTCTATGGTGCTGACATTTCCTGGGGAGACTGAATAATGTAAACAGGCTTCCCTTTACATTCTTGAGGAAATTTAAGCAAGGTTAGGTGAAGGGGTGTTGAATTAAGATGACCGGATGACTAGACTAAGATGTTTCCTAGCAAAACATATATAGTGACAATATGACATGTCAATACTGTATGGTCTTCGGAATGAATTATAAGCTACGGGAGTGAGCTTCACTCAAAACTGTGAGGTTCTGAGAGGTATTTTAGTACAAATTGTGTGTGTGCGTGTGTAAGGGACTTTACCAGGGATTGACTTTGAGTAAATATAGGTTATTTTTATTAAAATGCTCGACTTGTCATTTGTGAAGCATTACATTTGCACAGGTAAACATGTCAAATGCCGAGTGTGTTTGAAGTGTATATAGATCATTGATTCTTCATTGTTCCTGAAGAAAAATGTTGAAGTTGGTAATGTGTGGCTCTGATGTGAAGTTAGTTTAGGGAACATTGGTTCACTCAACAACACTTTCAATTATTAATGTGGAAAAAAAATATTGTAAAACACAACTGATATAAGGACGGAACCTGCAAATAAATAAAGCTTTTCAGAGAACAAGTCAAGTTGAGGATACATAAATGGTCGACTTATAAGCTATAGACAAATAAAACATAATATAGTAAACACGAAATATTCGAAGTGAGAAGATATTGCCGGAAAAGCCTAACTGCCCTTTACCATTGAATTCCACAGAAAAACCCTGTGTGATTTGAGATTAATCGCTTAGGGTAGGGAAAGGTCTCTTAATGTTAGTATGATCTGATATTGGAAATATACCTACTGAAGTAAGTGAAAAATACCAGTGAAGTTTGGAAGGAAATGCGGGAAAAGCTTTAGCCTACGAGACCCGGATGTTAGAAACCTTACGTAGTTCTCACATTGGCCTGCAGGAACATAACAAAGTTGACGCCCTTGCTAAGGCTGCAGTAAATAAAGACAGTATAGAACGGAATCTTGAGTTATCAAATAGGTCCCTTAAAAGTGTCATTAGACGAGAACTCCTGGATGGATTTGAAGTAGAACTGTGCAAACTGGAACTAGCAGGTCCATTGTTCATCACAATGAAATGTGTTATTATTATTATTAACATCTTTATTGACAAAATTAATTACAATTTTGCCTAATCTGAGGATTTTGATAGTCTTATTAAAGTGAGGATAATGCTAGTATTGACTGTCACGCAGGACAGAGGGTCATACACAAGACAATAGGTCTAAACTGTAGGCTGAAGCACATATATATCATGGTTACAATCAATGTTTTAATGTATGGATATGTGAAAACAACTTTCTATTGTGCACTGCCACACAAGGGCAGGGATGGGTTCATAAGTGATGCAGCTTAGAAGTAATATAAATGAAAATTGTTCTTCATTCTTTAAAATTGACAAGCAAATTTTGGGTAAATTGTTAGGATGTCGTCCAGAACACCTGAGTCAATGAAATAGTTACACAGTTGGTGGTACAAGAGGCCAGGAGGTCTAAAGTCCTTTACGGTTTCACATTCATCAATATAGTGTTCTAGTGAATGCATTAAAGGTTTATCACAGAGTTTACAATCTGAATATTCTGGTAGTGGCTCAGCCTCACTAACCTGCCAGATGTGTCTATAGCCAAGGCGAATTACCACAATGACTACATCACATTGCCTGGTCCGGTTACTGTGCTGACCATACAAATGCCTAATATTACAAAACTTGTCATAACTTTTAATACTGCAGCTTTCAGGTCTCTGGGCATTTCTTAGTTCTTCTAAATCTGAATTAATTTCTTTAATTTGTATGTTTCTAATAACTGCATTAGATAGTCCAAAGTCATAATCAATGTTTTCTTTCCTGCAAGCCTCATTGGCCAATTGATCTACAAAGTCATGTTTTCCAACTCCAACATGGGATGGGATCCACACAAATTTTATACAAGAGTTATTATCATTGGCAAAAATTACATTCCATTTAATATTACAAGCTACTTCAGACATACATTGTGATGGGTTATTTAAGGACTGCAGAGCACTATGAAATGTGTGAAGAAAAACATGTGTATGGAGCAAGAAACAAAGTCAGTAGACTAACAGATGTTGTCACAGCTCGTATAAGACTTGGCTACAAGTATCTCGGCTTGTATATGGATCTAGATGAAGTAAAGTGTAAAGTGTGTGGACAAAGACAGGGACACACACTCTAACACTATATCTTGGATTGTAGTAAAATTGAGCCTTTTAGAGATAGATCTAAGCTCACTCTGTATGATATGGCAACCTATCTTATTACCATGGATAAATTACCTGAAATCCTTGCACTGTATACAATGCACTTTGTATGTAGAAATAAGTAGTGTATTGTGAAGACTAATAATAAACAGCAGCTCCTCTATGACTCTGTAATATCCCCATTGGTCAAACTATTATGTATTAGCGATAAGACCTACTAATAATGTATGATGACTTACTGTAAATATGTAGCTCTTGTAATAGAGCTTTCTCTGTAACTAGCTGACATTGTAACTATAAGGTGTGAAGAACAGATGAAATTGTTTATGTAATAATCTAAGATGAGGTCTGATAAAGACCTTTTGTGCCCTCTGTAATGCTTTTGCGCTACCGCTCACAGGATGAGTATGGGGTGCACAATAAACTAGCCACCTCCGGCGGCAACAATAAGTCAATTACGTGGGAATGATCCCTTCATAATACGGGAAGATACTGGAAATCAGGACAGTTGGGCCAGTTGAAAATACGAGAATAGATTGAATGTACAATATATTAAATGTAGAAATGATGTCTTGATTAGTAAAGATTATTAATAAAACTCTATGATGAATACGAAACGAAACACTTGGATCATGTACATTAGAGAGATCAAAATTTTAACATTGAAACCTGTTTCTAAACTCATATTTAGGATGAGAGAACATGTGCACACGAAGCTCAACATGTGCACACGAAGTTGAACATGTGCACACGAAGCTCAACATGTGCACACGAAGCTCAACATGTGCACACGAAGTTGAACATGTGCACACGAAGTTGAACATGTGCACACGAAGTTGAACATGTGCACACGAAGTTGAACATGTGCACACGAAGTTGAACATGTGCACACGAAGTTGAACATGTGCACACGAAGTTGAACATGTGCACACGAAGTTGAACATGTGCACACGAAGTTGAACATGTGCACACGAAGTTGAACATGTGCACACGAAGTTGAACATGTGCACACGAAGTTGAACATGTGCACACGAAGTTGAACATGTGCACACGAAGTTGAACATGTGCACACGAAGTTGAACATGTGCACACGAAGTTGAACATGTGCACACGAAGTTGAACATGTGCACACGAAGTTGAACATGTGCACACGAAGTTGAACATGTGCACACGAAGTTGAACATGTGCACACGAAGTTGAACATGTGCACACGAAGTTGAACATGTGCACACGAAGTTGAACATGTGCACACGAAGTTGAACATGTGCACACGAAGTTGAACATGTGCACACGAAGTTGAACATGTGCACACGAAGTTGAACATGTGCACACGAAGTTGAACATGTGCACACGAAGTTGAACATGTGCACACGAAGTTGAACATGTGCACACGAAGTTGAACATGTGCACACGAAGTTGAACATGTGCACACGAAGTTGAACATGTGCACACGAAGATGAACATGTGCCCACGAAGTTGAACATGTGCACACGAAGTTAAACATGTGCCCACGAAGTTAAACATGTGCCCACGAAGTTGAACGTGTGCCCACGAAGTTGAACGTGTGCCCACGAAGTTGAACATGTGCACACGAAGTTGAACGTGTGCACACGAAGTTGAACATGTGCCCACGAAGTTGAACATGTGCACACGAAGTTGAACGTGTGCACACGAAGTTGAACATGTGCCCACGAAGTTGAACGTGTGCCCACGAAGTTGAACATGTGCCCACGAAGTTGAACGTGTGCCCACGAAGTTGAACATGTGCACACGAAGTTGAACATGTGCACACGAAGCTCAACATGTGCACACGAAGTTGAACATGTGCCCACGAAGCTCAACATGTGCACACGAAGTTGAACATGTGCACACGAAGCTCAACATGTGCACACGAAGCTCAACATGTGCACACGAAGTTGAACATGTGCACACGAAGCTCAACATGTGCACACGAAGTTGAACATGTGCACACGAAGCTCAACATGTGCACACGAAGTTGAACACGTGCACAAGAAGCTCAACATGTGCACACGAAGTTGAACATGTGCACACGAAGTTGAACATGTGCACACGAAGCTCAACACGTGCACAAGAAGCTCAACACGTGCACACGAAGCTCAACACGTGCACACGAAGTTGAACACGTGCACACGAAGCTCAACACGTGCACAAGAAGCTCAACACGTGCACAAGAAGCTCAACATGTGCACACGAAGTTGAACATGTGCACACGAAGCTCAACATGTGCACACGAAGTTGAACACGTGCACACGAAGCTCAACATGTACACACGAAGTTGAACACGTGCACACGAAGTTGAACATGTGCACACGAAGCTCAACACGTGCACAAGAAGCTCAACACGTGCACACGAAGCTCAACACGTGCACACGAAGTTGAACACGTGCACAAGAAGCTCAACATGTGCACACGAAGTTGAACATGTGCACACGAAGTTGAACATGTGCACACGAAGCTCAACACGTGCACAAGAAGCTCAACACGTGCACACGAAGCTCAACACGTGCACACGAAGTTGAACACGTGCACACGAAGCTCAACACGTGCACAAGAAGCTCAACACGTGCACAAGAAGCTCAACATGTGCACACGAAGTTGAACATGTGCACACGAAGCTCAACATGTGCACACGAAGTTGAACATGTGCACACGAAGCTCAACATGTGCACACGAAGTTGAACACGTGCACACGAAGCTCAACATGTACACACGAAGTTGAACACGTGCACACGAAGTTGAACATGTGCACACGAAGCTCAACACGTGCACAAGAAGCTCAACACGTGCACACGAAGCTCAACACGTGCACACGAAGTTGAACACGTGCACACGAAGCTCAACACGTGCACACGAAGCTCAACACGTGCACACGAAGCTCAACACGTGCACAAGAAGCTCAACACGTGCACAAGAAGCTCAACACGTGCACAAGAAGCTCAACACGTGCACACGAAGCTCAACACGTGCACACGAAGCTCAACACGTGCACACGAAGCTCAACACGTGCACACGAAGCTCAACACGTGCACACGAAGCTCAACACGTGCACACGAAGCTCAACACGTGCACACGAAGCTCAACACGTGCACACGAAGCTCAACACGTGCACACGAAGCTCAACACGTGCACACGAAGCTCAACACGTGCACACGAAGCTCAACACGTGCACACGAAGCTCAACACGTGCACACGAAGCTCAACACGTGCACACGAAGCTCAACACGTGCACACGAAGCTCAACACGTGCACACGAAGCTCAACACGTGCACAAGAAGCTCAACACGTGCACAAGAAGCTCAACACGTGCACAAGAAGCTCAACACGTGCACAAGAAGCTCAACACGTGCACAAGAAGCTCAACACGTGCACAAGAAGCTCAACACGTGCACACGAAGCTCAACACGTGCACACGAAGCTCAACACGTGCACAAGAAGCTCAACACGTGCACAAGAAGCTCAACACGTGCACAAGAAGCTCAACACGTGCACAAGAAGCTCAACACGTGCACAAGAAGCTCAACACGTGCACAAGAAGCTCAACACGTGCACAAGAAGCTCAACACGTGCACAAGAAGCTGCATAGTAACTTTATGTTGTCGTGAGTACGAGTGAGGATGCTTTATACAAATGCTTGAAAAAGTGTGAATAAATTGAGTTTTTGTGTTTTGCGTGAAATTGTGTAAGACTGAGCAAGAGTGGAAGTGTTTGAGAGAATAGTTTTGAGTGTTTGTGTTTCGAGGAGATTGCGAGTTCTCTGCGCGTTTTCAATATGTGTGATTCGCGTGTTTGAGAAAATTTGTGTAAGAGTGTATGTTAATCTTTAGTGACATCTGGAGGGTGTTTCTTAACTACGACGTGGCACCCTAGCTAGTGACTGGCAACTATGGCGTGGCACCCTAGCTAGTGACTGGCAACTATGGCGTGGCACCCTAGCTAGTGCCTGGCAACTATGGCGTGGCACCCTAGCTAGTGCCTGGCAACTATGGCGTGGCACCCTAGCTAGTGCCTGGCAACTACGACGTGGCACCCTAGCTAGTGCCTGGCAACTATGGCGTGGCACCCTAGCTAGTGTGTGGCAACTACGACGTGGCACCCTAGCTAGTGCCAGGCAACTACGACGTGGCACCCTAGCTAGTGCCTGACAACTATGGCGTGGTACCCTAGCTAGTGCCTGGCAACTACGACGTGGCACCCTAGCTAGTGCCTGGCAACTACGACGTGGCACCCTAGCTAGTGCCTGGCAACTACGGCGTGGCACCCTAGCTAGTGCCTGGCAACTACGACGTGGCACCCTAGCTAGTGCCTGGCAACTACGACGTGGCACCCTAGCTAGTGCCTGGCAACTACGGCGTGGCACCCTAGCTAGTGCCTGGCAACTACGACGTGGCACCCTAGCTAGTGCCTGGCAACTACGACGTGGCACCCTAGCTAGTGCCTGGCAACTACGGCGTGGCACCCTAGCTAGTGCCTGGCAACTACGACGTGGCACCCTAGCTAGTGCCACAGATGACAACTATGCAACATCACGCCAGTATATCATAACGATGAGACACACACACACAGGGGGTCTGGTAGCTGAGCGGACAGCGCGCAGTACTCGTAATTCTGTGGCCCAGGTTCGATTCCCGGACCAGGAAGAAACACATGGGCAAAGTTTCTTTCACCTTGATGCTCCTGTTACCTAGCAGTAAATAGGTACCTGGGAGTTAGACAGCTGTTACGGAGCTGCTTCCTGGGTGTGTGTGTGTGTGTGTGTGGAAAAAAACATTAGTTAGTAGTTACAATTGATTGATTGACAGTTGAGAGGCGGGCCGAAAGAGCAGAGCTCAACCCCCGCAAGAACAAATAGGCGAGTACAAATAGGCGAGTACACACACACACAGCAAGAAAGAGAGGGCTGGGCGGACTGCATTTTCTTGGATTGTCGGAAAGCCTTTGACACAGTACCGCATAAGAGGCTGATACATAAGCTAGAGAGACAGGCAGGTGTAGCTGGTAAGGTGCTCCAGTGGACAAGGGAGTATCTAAGCAATAGGAAGCAGAGAGTTACGGTGAGGGGCGAGACCTCGGATTGGCGTGAAGTCACCAGTGGAGTCCCACAGGGCTCTGTGCTTGGACCTATCCTGTTTCTGATATATGTAAATGATCTCCCAGAGGGTATAGACTCATTCCTCTCAATGTTTGCTGACGATGCCAAAATTATGAAAAGGATTAAGACAGAGGAGGACAGCTTGAGGCTTCAAGAAGACCTGGACAAGCTGCAGGAATGGACGAACAAATGGTTGTTAGAGTTTAACCCAAGCAAATGTAATGTAATGAAGATAGGCATAGGGAGCAGGAGGCCATATACAAGGTAGCATTTGGGAGATGAAATTCTTCAAGAGTCAGAGAGAGAAAAAGACTTTGGGGTTGATATCACGCCAGACCTGTCCCCTGCAGCACATATCAAGAGGATAACATCAGCGGCATATGCCAGGTTGGTTAACATAAGAACGGCATTTAGACACTTTTGTAAGGAATCATTCAGAGCTTTGTATACCACACATGTCAGACCAATCCTGGAGTATGCAGCCCCAGCATGGAGTCCATATCTAGTCAAGCATAAGACTAAACTGGAAAAGGTTCAAAGGTTTGCCACCAGACTAGTACCCGGACTGAGAGGTATGAGCTACGAGGAGAGACTACGGGAATTAAACCTCACGTCGCTAGAAGACAGGAATTAGAGGGGACATGATCACCACGTACAAGATTCTCAGAGGAATTGATAGGGTAGATAAAGACAGTCTATTTAACACAAGGGGCACACGCACAAGGGGACACAGGTGGAAACCGAGTGCCCAAATGAGCCACAGAGATATTAGAAAGAATTTTTTTAGTGTCAGAGTGGTTGACAAATGAAATGCATTAGGCAGTGATGTGGTGGAGGCTGACTCCATACACAGTTTCAAGTGTAGATATGATAGAGCCCAATAGGCTCAGGAATCTGTACACCTGTTGATGGACAGTTGAGAGGCGGGACCAAAGAGCCAGAGCTCAACCCCCGTAAGCACAAATAGGTGAGTACACACACACACACCACACACCACACACACACAACACACACAACACACACCACACACACACACACACACACAAACACACACACACACACAAAGAACACATTCATCCTCCCGGCCATTCATTAACACACAAGCCATTCATAAACTGCATCAGTTGTAACAGTGATTTAAATTCCTGCCAGATGACCCAATCACACACGTGGGAGGGGGGGGGAGGGTGACGGTACAGTGGAGAGGTGAAAAGGGAGAGGTGGGAGGGAAAGAAATACTTAAGGAAATAACGGAGAAAATAACAGTTATGTGGAATGGCTGGAGAGACAGAGGGGGGGGGGGGGGGGGGGGGGGGGGGGGGGTGGGGTGCGTGTGTGTGTGTGTCTCCCACCCTCCCTACCGTCTCCCACCACCCACCCTGCCGTCTCCCACCACCACCACCCCTGCCGTCTCCCACCACCACCACCCCTGCCGTCTCCCACCACCACCCTCCCTACCGTCTCCCACCACCACCCACCCTGCCGTCTCCCACCACCACCCTCCCTGCCGTCTCCCACCACCACCCTCCCTACCGTCTCCCACCACCCACCCTGCCGTCTCCCACCACCACCCTCCCTGCCGTCTCCCCCCACCACCCTCCCTGCCGTCTCCCACCACCACCCTCCCTACCGTCTCCCACCACCACCTACCCTGCCGTCTCCCACCACCACCCTCCCTGCCGTCTCCCACCACCACCCTCCCTGCCGTCTCCCACCACCACCCTCCCTGCCGTCTCCCACCACCACCCTCCCTACCGTCTCCCACCACCCACCCTGCCGTCTCCCCCCACCACCCTCCCTGCCGTCTCCCACCACCCACCCTGCCGTCTCCCACCACCACCACCCCTGCCGTCTCCCACCACCACCACCCCTGCCGTCTCCCACCACCACCCTCCCTACCGTCTCCCACCACCACCCACCCTGCCGTCTCCCACCACCACCCTCCCTGCCGTCTCCCACCACCACCCTCCCTACCGTCTCCCACCACCCACCCTGCCGTCTCCCACCACCACCCTCCCTGCCGTCTCCCACCACCACCCTCCCTACCGTCTCCCACCACCCACCCTGCCGTCTCCCACCACCACCTACCCTGCCGTCTCCCCCCACCACCTACCCTGCCGTCTCCCCCCACCACCCTCCCTGCCGTCTCCCCCCACCACCCTCCCTACCGTCTCCCACCACCCACCCTGCCGTCTCCCACCACCACCACCCCTGCCGTCTCCCACCACCACCCTCCCTACCGTCTCCCACCACCACCCACCCTGCCGTCTCCCACCACCACCCTCCCTGCCGTCTCCCACCACCACCACCCCTGCCGTCTCCCACCGTCTCCCACCACCACCCACCCTGCCGTCTCCCACCACCACCCTCCCTGCCGTCTCCCACCACCACCCTCCCTACCGTCTCCCACCACCCACCCTGCCGTCTCCCACCACCACCCTCCCTGCCGTCTCCCACCCCACCCTCCCTACCGCCGCCGTCTCCCACCACCACCTACCCTGCCGTCTCCCACCACCACCCTCCCTGCCGTCTCCCACCACCACCCTCCCTGCCGTCTCCCACCACCACCCTCCCTGCCGTCTCCCACCACCACCCTCCCTGCCGTCTCCCACCACCACCCTCCCTGCCGTCTCCCACCACCCACCCTGCCGTCTCCCACCACCACCCTCCCTGCCGTCTCCCCCCACCACCCTCCCTGCCGTCTCCCCCCACCACCCACCCTGCCGTCTCCCACCACCACCACCCCTGCCGTCTCCCACCACCACCACCCCTGCCGTCTCCCACCACCACCACCCCTGCCGTCTCCCACCACCACCACCCCTGCCGTCTCCCACCACCACCCACCCTGCCGTCTACCACCACCACCCACCCTGCCGTCTCCCACCACCACCCACCCTGCCGTCTCCCACCACCACCCACCCTGCCGTCTCCCACCACCACCCACCCTGCCGTCTCCCACCACCACCACCCCTGCCGTCTCCCACCACCACCACCCCTGCCGTCTCCCACCACCACCACCCCTGCCGTCTCCCACCACCACCACCCCTGCCGTCTCCCACCACCACCCTCAATGCCGTCTCCCATCACCCACCCTGCCGTCTCCCACAACCCCTACTGTCTCCCACCACCACCCCTGCTGTCTCCCACCACCCCTGCTGTCTCCCACCACCACCCTCCCTGCCGTCTCCCACCACCACCCCCCCTGCCGTCTCCCACCACCACCCTCCCTGCCGTCTCCCACCACCACCCTCCCTGCCGTCTCCCACCACCACCCTCCCTGCCGTCTCCCACCACCACCCTCCCTGCCGTCTCCCACCACCACCCTCCCTGCCGTCTCCCACCACCACCCTCCCTGCCGTCTCCCACCACCACCCTCCCTGCCGTCTCCCACCACCACCCTCCCTGCCGTCTCCCACCACCACCCTCCCTGCCGTCTCCCACCACCCACCCTCCCTGCCGTCTCCCACCACCACCCTCCCTGCCGTCTCCCCCCACCACCCTCCCTGCCGTCTCCCCCCACCACCCACCCTGCCGTCTCCCACCACCACCACCCCTGCCGTCTCCCACCACCACCACCCCTGCCGTCTCCCACCACCACCACCTCTGCCGTCTCCCACCACCACCACCCCTGCCGTCTCCCACCACCACCACCCCTGCCGTCTCCCACCACCACCCACCCTGCCGTCTCCCACCACCACCCACCCTGCCGTCTCCCACCACCACCCACCCTGCCGTCTCCCACCACCACCCACCCTGCCGTCTCCCACCACCACCACCCCTGCCGTCTCCCACCACCACCACCCCTGCCGTCTCCCACCACCACCACCCCTGCCGTCTCCCACCACCACCCTCAATGCCGTCTCCCATCACCCACCCTGCCGTCTCCCACAACCCCTACTGTCTCCCACCACCACCCCTGCTGTCTCCCACCACCCCTGCTGTCTCCCACCACCACCCTCCCTGCCGTATCCCACCACCACCCCCCCTGCTGTCTCCCACCACCACCCTCCCTGCCGTCTCCCACCACCACCCCCCCTGCTGTCTCCCACCACCACCCTCCCTGCCGTCTCCCACCACCACCCCTGCCGTCTCCCACCACCACCCCTGCTGTCTCCCACCACCACCCTCCCTGCCGTCTCCCACCACCACCCCCCCTGCTGTCTCCCACCACCACCCTCCCTGCCGTCTCCCACCACCACCCTCCCTGCCGTCTCCCACCACCCCTGCTGTCTCCCACCACCACCCTCCCTGCCGTCTCCCACCACCACCCCCCTGCTGTCTCCCACCACCACCCTCCCTGCCGTCTCCCACCACCACCACCCACCCTGCCGTCTCCCACCACCACCACCCACCCTGCCGTCTCCCACCACCCCTGCTGTCTCCCGCCACCACCCCTGCCGTCTCCCGCCACCACCCTCCCTGCCGTCTCCCACCACCCACCCTGCCGTCTCCCACCACCACCCTCCCTGCCGTCTCCCCCCACCACCCTCCCTGCCGTCTCCCCCCACCACCCACCCTGCCGTCTCCCACCACCACCACCCCTGCCGTCTCCCACCACCACCACCCCTGCCGTCTCCCACCACCACCCCTGCCGTCTCCCACCACCACCCCTGCCGTCTCCCACCACCACCCCTGCTGTCTCCCACCACCACCCTCCCTGCCGTCTCCCACCACCACCCCCCCTGCTGTCTCCCACCACCACCCTCCCTGCCGTCTCCCACCACCACCCTCCCTGCCGTCTCCCACCACCCCTGCTGTCTCCCACCACCACCCTCCCTGCCGTCTCCCACCACCACCCCCCCTGCTGTCTCCCACCACCACCCTCCCTGCCGTCTCCCACCACCACCCTCCCTGCCGTCTCCCACCACCACCCTCCCTGCCGTCTCCCACCACCACCACCCACCCTGCCGTCTCCCAGCACCACCACCCACCCTGCCGTCTCCCAGCACCACCACCCACCCTGCCGTCTCCCACCACCACCCTCCCTGCCGTCTCCCACCACCCCTGCTGTCTCCCGCCACCACCCCTGCCGTCTCCCACCACCACCCCTGCCGTCTCCCACCACCACCCCTGCCGTCTCCCACCACCACCCTCCCTGCCGTCTCCCACCACCACCCTCCCTGCCGTCTCCCACCACCACCACCCCTGCCGTCTCCCACCACCACCACCCCAGCCGTCTCCCACCACCACCACCCCTGCCGTCTCCCACCACCACCACCCCTGCCGTCTCCCACCACCACCACCCCTGCCGTCTCCCACCACCACCACCACCCCTGCCGTCTCCCACCACCACCCTCCCTGCCGTCTCCCACCACCACCACCCCTGCCGTCTCCCACCACCACCCTCCCTGCCGTCTCCCACCACCAACACCCCTGCTGTCACCCACCACCACCCTCCCTGCCGTCTCCCACCACCACCCCTGCCGTCTCCCACCACCACCCTCCCTGCCGTCTCCCACCACCACCCACCCTGCCGTCTCCCACCACCACCCCTGCCGTCTCCCACCACCACCCTCCCTGCCGTCACCCACCACCACCCTCCCTGCCGTCCCCCACCACCACCCTCCCTGCCGTCACCCACCACCACCCTCCCTGCCGTCTCCCACCACCCCTACTGTCACCCACCACCACCCCTGCTGTCTGAAAATGTTCTTTCTAACGTCCCTGTGGGTCATTTGGGTGCTCAGTTTCCACCTGTGTCCCCTTGTTGGCGTACCACCAGTGTTAAACAGTTTATCCTTATCTACCCTGTCAATTCCTGTGAGAATTTTGTAGGGAGTGATCATGTCTCCCCTTACTTTTCTGTCTTCCAGTGTCATGAGGTGCATTTCCCGCAGCCTTCCCTCGTAACTCATGCCTCTTAGTTCTGGGACTAGCCTAGTGGCATAGTCGGTCCCGGAATAAATTAATGAGAAAATATGATATAGATATATCATTAGTAGTGATAAAAAGTAAAATGAAATTAATAGCTGATTTAAATCATACTAATGACCTAACAACTGTTGCCCTAATCATCATGATGAATACCATGAAGAGACAGCTATATAAGGCAGACCTCACAAAGGTATGGTGAGTGTCGAGGGGGGTCGAACCCTCCTAATTGTAGAACGTGGCATTTTGACGAAGATTTCACCAACTGCCAAAAATCGCCGTACTAGAAAATTGGAAGCGGCTCGCGAAATTGACAATCTGTCCCGTTTTCTGTTTTGGGTCCTCTGGTTGGTTAGGATAAAGGCACTCTAGTACGAGAGTTTCTTGACCTTGGGGCACCTTAGTAGGACGGGGTGGAAGGAGAGGTCTGAGAGGGGCACTAATCTGGCCACTGGTCAACCCGTTCTCGCAATTTCGTATAGTCAATATTGACTTATTAAATACGTTCATATGTGACACACTAAACATACTAGTTTACCTTGAAAAGCTTCACCTAACCTTCTTAGTATGTTAAGATAAGCATCTTATTGCTTCGTAATTACAATTATTACTTAACCTATTATAGGTATAGGTTAAGTAATAATTGTAATTACGAAGCAATAAGATGCTTATCTTAACATACTAAGAAGGTTAGGTAAGGTCGGTGTTTTCTATGAAGCTTTTCAAGGTAAACTAGTATGTTTAGTGTGTCACATATGAACGTATTTAATAAGTCAATATTGACTGTAAGAAAGCGCGAGAACGGGTTGCACTGGTTCGAGCCCCCGACTCCCAACTACCCTAAAAGTTACCTGTGTGGAAAAATAATTTATATATATATATATATATATATATATATATATATATATATATATATATATATATATATTACACATTCTCCTGGACACTACGTTGTACAATGACCCATAATGAGTGCCTTCCGAGTCCCTGGTTCGAGGTATGCGGAGTATGCCAATATACCGGGGTCCTGCACGTGTCATGTATAGCAATGTATATATGTATTATGTATAGCAACATGTATGTGGAGTAAGGAAATGTGTATGTGGAGGTGAGACTTATTACTGGAGAAACGCGACGGTGGTAGATGTGGACGGACACGTGGTAGATGTGGACGAACACGTGGTAGATGTGGACGAACACGTGGTAGATGTGGACGAACACGTGGTAGATGTGGACGAACACGTGGTAGATGTGGACGGACACGTGGTAGATGTGGACGGACACGTGGTAGATGTGGACGAACACGTGGCAGATGTAGAGGAACACGTGGTAGATGTGGACGGACACGTGGCAGATGTGGACGGACACGTGGCAGATGTAGAGGAACACGTGGTAGATGTGGACGAACACGTGGCAGATGTGGACGAACACGTGGTAGATGTGGACGAACACGTGGCAGATGTAGAGGAACACGTGGTAGATGTGGACGGACACGTGGCAGATGTGGACGGACACGTGGCAGATGTAGAGGAACACGTGGTAGATGTGGACGAACACGTGGCAGATGTGGACGAACACGTGGTAGATGTGGACGAACACGTGGTAGATGTGGACGAACACGTGGTAGATGTGGACGAACACCTGGTAGATGTGGACGAACACGTAGTAGATGTGGCCGGACACGTGGTAGATGTGGACGGACACGTGGCCTTATCCTAACCTACCAGTTGACCCAAAACAGAAATCGGGAAGAGTCAATTTCGCGAGCCGCTTCCAGTTTTCTAGAATGACGATTTTTGGCCGAAGAAAGAGAATATTGGTCAAAATGCGGCGGTGTACTGGGAGGGCGGGTTGACCACCTCTCAGGTGACGTAGAGCGGCCTCCCTGACCCGCACCCGGGTGGTGGAGGCGGCCACGGGTAAGTGTTATCACTCACTGATAACATTATGGTGAGATAATGAGTGAGTGATAACGAGACACTGCACTTCGCCACACTTTATGACAGAGACAGGAAAGATTATTTTAGAACAAGACCAATCAATAGATGGTCATGGTTTCTTCCTAACATGACAGAAGAGAGGCAGTGTGTGTGTCTGTAGACTTTACACTTATTTTGTGTTCTTTAAGTGTGTCATTAAGTGTTAAGTGTACGGCCAGTTTCACCATAGTAGTGGAGAGGACGAGACGAACAGGCAAGAGAGTAGACACCAGCAGCATGAGCAGCAGCAGCAGCAGTGTGAACCATATTGCTACGAAGTAATTACCCAAGTGTAATTACCTAAGTGTAGTTACAGGATGAGAGCTACGCTCGTGGTGTCCCGTCTTCCCAGCACTCTTTGTCATATAACGCTTTGAAGCTACTGACGGTCTTGGCCTCCACCACCTTCTCACCTAACTTGTTCCAACCGTCTACCACTCTGTTTGCGAAAGTGAATTTTCGTATGTTTCTTCACTTCTTCACTCTTTCAACACACTAACAAGTGTGTTAGAGTGTTGAAAGGCGAGCTTTATGTCAAGAGGACGAAAGGTATTAGTAAAAGTTTTGAGTTCAGATATGAAGGGCAGAGCAGAGTGGTGCTAGTGCTCGGAACAGGTTTGGAATGAAATAAATTACGTTTAGCTTAATAATAGGCACAGTAGATAACATATAAGGGGTGACCAACCTTGAGGTTACCTTGAGGTGTTACCGGGGCTTAGCGTCCCCGCGGCCCGGTCGTCGACCAGGCCTCCTGGTTGCTGGACTGGTCAACCACGCTATTGAACGCGGCTGCTCGCAGCCTGACGTATGAGTCACAGACTAGTTGATCAGGTATCATTTGGAGGTGTAAATTATTTTGTATCTCTCCCGCCTGCGCTCAAGACAATACAGATTTAGGCTCTTTAGTCTGACCCAATAGTTTAGATCTTTTACCGAGTGGATTCTTGCAGTAGAGAAAATTAGGCGAGAGACAAGAAATATTATTCTGAAATAAATTTCAGACTCAAGAGACTGAGGGTCGGTGATGAGAGGAACGCGGAGGGAGAGAGACGAGGACACGTGTCTCAACAGGAGGAGGACGGTAGGACAAGAAGTGAACGTACAGACCAATGTCCTTTCTATAGCTGTTGAACCTTGCCTCTCACAGTACATGCTTACCTGCTCCAACCTTCTTAACACACCTGACCTGTCGTAAGCTCTGCCCACGTCTCTTATTCTTACTCCTTGCCTTATTCTTATCTTTCCTCTTCTCCACCACTTGCCCACTACAGTGAACACTACACACTGTGATGTGTATGTTATTATGGCCCTCCCGAGACGGGCAGGAAGTAACAGTTATTTTTCTGTACACTTGTTAATGAGTTGTGTTACCTGTGGGTTGGTCCAGGTGTCCAGCACTCATGGGACCACTTGCTCCCATGATCATGGTACAGTTTACTTGTTGCAGCCTGCAACACCGTGCAGCACCGTACAACACTGTACAACACTGTACAACACTGTACAACACTGTGCAACACTGTGCAACACTGTGCAACACTGTGCAACACTGTGCAACACTGTGCAACACCGTGCTCCTACCGACCAGTCTCTCATCAGGAGAGATAAATTTGCCGTGTATGAGTGGGTTTATTATGGAATGTTTCGCCACTTTCTTGATCAATGGCATACCTCTGCTGGCATGACAAGGTTATACATGGCATACCTCTGCTGGCATGACAAGGTTATACACACACTCACCCACACACACCCAGGGGGGGGGGGGCCTGGTAGCCTGGTGGATAGCGCGCAGGACTCTTAATTCTGTGGCGCGGGTTCGATTCCTGCACCAGGCAGAAACAAATGGCAAAGTTTCTTTCACCCTGAATGCCCCTGTTACCTAGCAGTAAATAGGTACCTGGGAGTCAATCAGCTGTCACGCGCTGCTTCCTGGGTGTGTGTGTGTGTGTGTGGTGTAGGGAAAAAAAGTAGTTGGTAAACAGTTGATTGACGGTTGGGAGGCGGGCCGAAAGAGCAAAGTTCAACCCCCGCAAGCACAACTCGGTGAATACAATTAGGTGAATACACACACACACACCTCTGATGTTATAACAAGCTGAGCTTACACTAACTACAGCTATTACTGCAGTAAGGGAAGTTGTCATAAAAGTGGCTTCTTCTCAGGAAGCAGCTAGATGTACTAGCCGGATGATGGAGCGAAAAACAGCAGTAGTCGTAGTAGGAATTAAGGATCAAACAGGGACCAGTCCAGTGGAATGGAGAGACAAGGACAAAAATGCAGTTAAAAAGATCCTTAAAGTGGTAAAGATGGAGAGAGCGGACCAGAACACTGAAAAGGTCTTCAGGCTCGGACAGTACAACAGGGACAGTCACCGACTGACAAAGGTGGTATTCACGAGCGAGAACACAAAAGAAGACCAGGAACAAGGTAGGTGAGTATGGGTCCCCCAGGACTCACCAGGAACAAGGTAGGTGAGTATGGGTCCCCCAGGACTCACCAGGAACAAGGTAGGTAAGTATGGGTCCCCCACGACTCACCAGGAACAAGGCGGGTGAGTATGGGTCCCCCACGACTCACCAGGAACAAGGCGGGTGAGTATGGGTCCCCCACGACTCACCAGGAAAAAGGCGGGCAAGTATGGGTCCCCCAGGACTCACCAGGAACAAGGCAGGTGAGTATGGGTCCTCCAGGACTCACCAGGAACACGATAGGTGAGTATGGGTCCCCCACGACTCACCAGGAACAAGGCAGGTGAGTATGGGTCCCCCAGGACTCACCAGGTACAAGGCGGGTGAGTATGGGTCCCCCAGGACTCACCAAGAAGAAGGCGGGTGAGTATGGGTCCCCCTGGACTCACCCGGAACAAGGCGGGTGAGTATGGGTCCCCCAGGACTCACCAGGAAGAAGGCGGGTGAGTATGGGTCCCCCAGGACTCACCAGGTACAAGGCGGATGAGTATGGGTCCCCCAGGACTCACCAAGAAGGAAGCGGGTGAGTATGGGTCCCCCTGGACTCACCAAGAAGAAGGCGGGTGAGTATGGGTCCCCCAGGACTCGCCAGAAACAAGGCGGGTGAGTATGGGTCTCCCAGGACTCACCAGGAACAAGGCGAGTGAGTATGGGTCCCCCAGGACTCACCAGGAAGAAGGCGGGTGAGTATGGGTCCCCCTGGACTCACTAAGGAACAAGGCGGGTGAGTATGGGTCCCCCAGGACTCACCAGGAAGAAGGCGGGTGAGTATGGGTCCCCCAGGACTCACCAGGAAGAAGGCGGGTGAGTATGGGTCCCCCAGGACTCACCAGGAACAAGGCGGGTGAGTATGGGTCCCCCAGGACTCACCAGGAACAAGGCGGGTGAGTATGGGTCCCCCAGGACTCACCAGGAACAAGGCGGGTGAGTATGGGTCCCCCAGGACTCACCAGGAACAAGGCGGGTGAGTATGGGTCCCCCAGGACTCACCAGGAACAAGGCGGGTGAGTATGGGTCCCCCTGGACTCACCAGGAACAAGGCGGGTCAGTATGGGTCCCCCAGGACTCACCAGGAACAAGGCGGGTGAGTATGGGTCTCCCAGGACTCACCAGGAACAAGGCGGGTCAGTATGGGTCCCCCTGGACTCACCAGGAACAAGGCGGGTGAGTATGGGTCCCCCAGGACTCACCAGGAACAAGGCGGGTGAGTATGGGTCCCCCAGGACTCACCAGGAACAAGGCGGGTGAGTATGGGTCCCCCTGGACTCACCAGGAACAAGGCGGGTGAGTAAATCACGGGTCTTGGATGGATCAACAAGTCACCTCCTAATGCAAGGTATTAGGCAGCGTGTCCAGGGTCCGTCCGTCCCCACCACACGTGTAGTATTTCCTGAGCACCAGCCGGATATGGCCAGCTTGGCCGGTTACCGCCAGCCGTCACCCACTAGTGACGGGTGACACCCACTGGAGTGACGGGTGACAGTGAGGGGTGACCCTTGGATGATGATACACTAGTGCCCCTCCACACTACACATCACCATCACAGTAACCATCCACACTACCCGGGCACCGCCGGGTGCCAACACTTAATGTTGCGGAAAATACAGTGAAGGAATCATAGTGAGGGAGTGAGAGAGTGAGGCCGTGAAAAAAATTAAAGTGAAATTTCATGTTTTTCGCTAAACATTGTAATTTTTTATTTTGCAATCGTCCATAACTAACTGAAAGTGTTTTTATAAATTTGAAAACAGTTTTTAAATTGAAGTCTCTGGAGATATTAAGGTGAAGGCCATATGCGAGTACTCTGTAGGCTGCCTGCACATGTCTCTAGTCACTCCCTTGAAGCTGTCTACAAAGGGAAGAAAACACGGAACACTTTACTATCATGGCGCCCAACCACTTGAGCTGGACGGTAGAGCGACGGTCTCGCCTCATGCAGGCCGGCGTTCAATCCCGGACCGTCCACAGGTGGTTGGGCACCATTCCTTCCCACCGTCCGATCCCAAATTCTTATCTTGACCCCTTCCCATCCATTGCCTATCCTGGACGGCTGAGTGCCTCCGTCCTCACCAACCAACACTCCGTCCTCTCCTGTTCAGGACACTCGACCTTATTTTGTAACTGACAAACAACAATTATAATGTATCTGCCATGGTTGTCCGACATATTTACCGTCAGACAACAATACCTGATGTAAGACATGATTGTAATGTTGACACTCACCATCAGCGTGGAAGCATAATAATCAGATGATGATTGTCACCATCAAAGTACAACAGAATATAGAAACCAAAAAAACAAAGTGTCGGAAATTTCCGACACCCCGAATACTAACCCCTAGCACAATTAGATATAAATATTGTGTTAGGAAATTAAATCTACTACGCTATGAGTTAATTTTACTAACTCATAGTGAAGGGACGCCACGACCTTCCTACTATCTATGGCGGCTGTTACGTCAGCCTCTCCGCCTCGCGGGGTGGAGAACTCTTTATTTAAATGTAATTAAACCCATACTAACCTCTGCTTAATTTGCACGATAAATTGGATTGAAAATTGACTTAATTTATTTAAAACAAATTATACCTCCATCTCAAGGAGGAAATTTGCACAGTCGCGATCAGCTGATCCCCGGTTAGTATATAGCCACGTCATGTATGCCATTTACGTATTTGTGTTTCAAACTAACACTTCGGTCCAGTAAAATAAACAGTGGAAAATTGTCCGCTGATATCTGAAGTGTATTATTAAGACTTAAAACGACGTCGGTAATGTCTTGTTAGATAATAAGACAAGGTAGAATACCGTGACTGATTTCCCCGAGAAAGGAGGTAGAGGGCGCGCGGCACTTGCTCTCAGAGACTCAGCCACATCATCCCCGTGAAGCCGGCAAATTAGCATCGCGTTAATTTGGGATCATCCGTGTACTTACGACTCCCAGATGTTGCTGCTTGCTTCATCCAACAAAGGGACGTTGCATCCGGTCTGTAAATTGACTTTCTATAGGTTTTACGGCCATATTAACCTTTTAGAGTGCCCGGCAGTTACGACGCAGGACAACCAAAATAACCTGAGTAAATTTAATTCCCTTTAAATAGTTAATTCCATTCATGGGGATTAAGTGAAATTACTCTAACTTTATAGAAGTTACATTGTATATTCTCCACAGAGTGGAGGGATACCAACGGAAGCTTGTCGCCTCAACTTGTGCATCACGAGTCTACGACGCCGCCACCACCTTGACGCTTAGGAATGGACTGGTTTCAGGAGACTGTCAGACGCACTTCTAATGATCAGCGCGACACCTAAGCCTTATGAAATTTTACCTATGATATTGTAGATAGTTTACTAACTCCATAACAATAATTTACCATTGAAATTATTCAAGTAAAATTAATTTAGAAGGTGGATTTAACATAATTAAGTCTACGCCCCTGTTATGGCCACGTTGGGCCAGTAACCGGGTCCTTGCTGTTAAAACCTCTTCTTCTATATCCAACCCCCAAGTCGGTGGTAAGCTTTCAAGAACTGGCTGTGGTAAGTAGTAATGCAAAGAAAACACAGGGGGGATAAACAATACACTATTACACCTTCACCACTATATATATTATATTGTAGTATTACTACATGTATTTACAAAGTGTCACTTTCACTCAGGACACAAGACATCGGCGGTGTTCATCAATCCCGGTGAAGCCACTTTCTAGGTACACGTCGTCCACACGTAATGGCAAACACCGGCCACTTCACCTTCTGCAACATGGGTCAGTCCACACACAGTTACAGAGCCTAGTAGCCTCAGGAATCTGTTCACCGGTTGAGAGGCGGGACCAAAGAGCCAAAGCTCAACCCCCGCAAGCACAAATAGGCGAGTACATACCATACCATAACGATGTGCCAGTACCCCTCCTCCACTCTCCAGATGCACACTCGGGGTCTCGTAGCCTGGTGGATAGCGCGCAGGACTCAATTCTGTGGCGCGGGTCCGATTCCCGCACGAGGCGGAAACAAATGGGCAAAGTTTCTTTCACCCTGAATGCCCCTGTTACCTAGCAGTAAACAGGTACCTGGGAGTTAGTCAGCTGTCACGGGCTGCTTCCTGAGGTGTGTGTGTGTGTGGGTGGTATGAAAAAAAAGTAGTTAGTAAACAGTTGATTGACAGTTGAGAGGCGGGCCGAAAGAGTAAAGCTCAACCCCCGCAAACACAACTAGGTGGTTACCTTGAGGTGCTTCCGGGGCTTAGCGTCCCCGCGGCCCGGTCGTCGACCAGGCCTCCTAAACACACACAACACGACTTGGTGAACACAACTAGGTAAATACACTGGCAGAGGGGTTTCAGCAACATGCTGACAAGGGTCTCATACAATCACATTTAAGGGCAGGTAGCACCCTGGCAGACTCTAGCCGCTCGCTAGCAGCACTTCTCAACAGACGCACCACTGTCGTCGCGTAACTCTTCCTGGCCAATCCCAGGTACGTCGGCCCATCCAACGTCGCATAAACCAACAGCTAACACACTGCTATATCCGATGGTGGCCACTTTATCCTCTCACAGAATCCAGTCAAAAGTTCTTGGACTGCCCAAGGCGAACTGCCTTCCTCAGTACAATCGCCTGCTTACGTCACCTCTGTGAACATAAAACGTCATTAACTAGACAGACAGTACACTGGGTGACCCTAGGATAACACCGGGGAATTGACATTGTAAATTGTAGCCACAATCTAGATGGCGTTGATCTCGATACGCCACCCACCAGAGGTCAACATCATCTAACTCCTCTTCTAACTGAGGCAGGAAACCGGAGCCTTTCACCGATACCACGCCTGCAACCACCAACAGATGGCGTTGTCTGCATAGCACCCAATACCGGGGAGTTGGAGTGCAGACTCATAGATGGCGCTCACATCGCCACTCCACACTCCCGTGACAGAGTCCATACCGTAATACCCGCCAAAAATTTTGTTAAAGGGAAAATATCCGACAAATCATTATATCTTATTACAGTTCATTTAATTATCTAATAATAATAGTAAAACTATTTGCTGGAAATTTCCCACGAAGGGAGATATAAAGATAA
Organism: Procambarus clarkii; assembly: GCF_020424385.1. NCBI lineage: Eukaryota > Metazoa > Arthropoda > Malacostraca > Decapoda > Cambaridae > Procambarus > Procambarus clarkii. Next base: position 23,140,396 of record NC_059600.1, read on the forward strand.
TTTATGAGGGTCACTATGCTAAGGATCCCACGTACAGTGAACGTGACTCACTATCCCACGTATAGTGAACGTGACTCACAATCCCATGTACAGTGAACGTGACTCACTATCCCACGTATAGTGAACGTGACTCACTATCCCACGTATAGTGAACGTGACTCACAATCCCATGTACAGTGAACATGACTCACTATCCCGCGTATAGTGAGGCACACATACGTCGCCAGCTCATGTCACCATTCTTCACTCTCGTTTCTATATTCTATTCTGCTTTGATGGTGACAATAACCCAATAAATGTGGATTTACTGTGATGGTGATTGTCAGCATTACAATCATGTGTTTGTGATGGATAGTTCTGGCGCGCCACTTAGAGGGCGGGTGATGGATGACCCCCCTGTAGTGTACTCATCCAACACCCGCGTGATGGGTGACAGTACTGGGAGGGGGGGAGGGGGGGAGAGAGAGAGAGAGAGAGAGAGAGAGAGAGAGAGAGAGAGAGAGAGAGAGAGAGAGAGAGAGAGAGAGAGAGAGAGAGAGAGAGAGAGAGAGAGAGAGAGAGAGAGAGAGAGAGAGACAGAGACAGAGACAGAGACAGAGACAGAGAGAGAGAGAGAGAGAGAGAGAGAGAGAGAGAGAGAGAGAGAGAGAGAGAGAGAGAGAGAGAGAGAGAGAGAGAGAGAGAGAGGAGAGGGGGGGGGGGGGGAGTAAAGGTTCCCAAAAGTAACGGGGAACATTGTTATACTCACCTAGTTGTTCTTGTGGGGGTTGAGCTTTGGCTCTTTGGTTCCGCGTCTCAACTGTCAATCAACTGGTGTACAGATTCCTGAGCCTACTGGGCTCTATCATATCTACATTTGAAACTGTGTATGGAGTCAGCCTCCACCACATCACTGCCTAATGCATTCCACCTGTTAACTACTTTGATACTGAAAAAGTTCTTTCTAACGTCCCTGTGGCTCATGTAGGTACTCAGTTTCCACCTGTGTCCCCTTGTTCGCGTACCACCCGTGTTAAACAGTTTATCCTTATCTACCTTGTTAATTCCGCGGAGAATTTTGTAGGTAGTGATCATGTCTCCCCTTACTCTTTTGTCTTCCAGCGACGTGAGGGTCATTTCACGCAGCCTTTCCTCGTAACTCATGCCTCTTAGTTCTGGGACTAGCATAGTGGCATACCTCTAAACTTTTTCCAGCTTCGTCTTGTGCTTGACAAGGTACGGGCTCCATGCTGGGGCCACATACTCCAGGATTGGTCTTACATATTTGGTATACAAAATTCTGAATGATTCCTTACACAGGTTCCTGAAGGCTGTTCTGATGTTAGCCAGCCTCGCATGCGGCGCCGATGTTATTCTTTTGATGTGGGCTTCAGGAGACAGGTTTGGTGTGATATCAACTCCTAGAGCTTTCTCTCTCCGCCTTAATCCTCCTCATAATCTTTGCATCATCAGCAAACAATGAGAGGAACGATTCTATTTCCTCTGGGAGATCATTTACATATCTCAGAAACAGTATAGGTCCAATGATTAAACCCTGCGGGACTCCACTGGTGACGCCTCGCCACTCACAGTGACTCGCTGTCGTCTGTTACTTAGGTACTCCCTTATCCTTCTTTTTCATTCGGATCTCCCAGAGGGTATAGAATCGTTCCTCTCATTGTTTGCTGATGATGCAAAGATTATGAGGAGGATTAAGACGGAGAGAGAAAGATCTAGGAGTTGATATCACACCAAACCTGTCTCCTGAAGCCCACATCAAAAAAATAACATTGGCGGCGCATGCGAGGCTGGCTAACATCAGAACAGCCTTCAGGAACCTGTGTAAGGAATCATTCAGAATCATTCCCTTTCATTCCTGCCTTTATCTCCAGCTTTTGCTCTAGTCTCTTGTGTGGCACTGTGTCCAAGTTGTGTGTGGCTGACGGGGGACACTACTGTGTGTGGCTGACGGGGAACACTATTGTGTCTGGGTGACGGGGAACACTATTGTGTCTGGCTGACGGGGAACACTATTGTGTCTGACTGACGGGGAACACTATTGTGTCTGACTGACGGGGAACACTATTGTGTCTGACTGACGGGGGAAGACAGTGTGGAGGTTGACAGGTCGGGCCGCAGCGCTGGGGACGCTGCCGGCTGGAGGAGCGCCCTGGGAAACCTGTCGTATTTAGGAAAGTCTTCCCTGGGAAATGCTCGACAGGTGACGGTGGTGATGTATTCCGCTTCTCTCATCAACATTTGAAGCATTTCCCCCCTGAGGGTCGACCACCGAGGGTGACTCAGGGGCATAAGAAATGCATAGTTTAAGTTGGGTTGTGTCCCTTTGTGGAGGAGAGGACGAGGGGAAGGAATATTTAGGTCTCCCCTGGCCAACCACTCTCCTCTCCCTGGGTACATGATACTTTCTATGGATACGTGCCACAAAATATGAATATAGGAATACAGGAAACAGCAGAAGGCCTGTTGGCGCATACGAGGCAGCTCCTATTTATACCCACCCCCAACTCCTTCATATGTATATGTCTGATGTATGCTTGAAATAGTGCAGGGGTCCACACCCCCGGGGCCATGGTGATGGGTAGTAGGTCAGGGGCTGGGGTCCATGACCCCAGCCCTGGTGACAGCCCTGGTGTGGACCCCTGAACTGTTTCAAGCTTACATCAGACATATATATGAAGGAGTTGGGGGTGGTTATAACAAGACACTCGACACCTGACACACGACACTCAACACCTGACACAAGACACTCAACACCTGACACAAGACACTCAACACCTGACACAAGACACTCAACACCTGACACAAGACACTCAACACCTGACACAAGACACTCAACACCTGACACAAGACACTCAACACCTGACACAAGACACTCAACACCTGACACAAGACACTCAACACCTGACACAAGACACTCAACACCTGACACAAGACACTCAACACCTGACACAAGACACTCAACACCTGACACAAGACACTCAACACCTGACACAAGACACTCAACACCTGACACAAGACACTCAACACCTGACACAAGACACTCAACACCTGACACAAGACACTCGACACCTGACACAAGACACTCAACACCTGACACAAGACACTCAACACCTGACACAAGACACTCGACACCTGACACAAGACACTCAACACCTGACACAAGACACTCGACACCTGAAACACGACACTCGACATCTGACACAAGACACTCAACACCTGACACAAGACACTCAACACCTGACACAAGACACTCAACACCTGACACAAGACACTCGACACCTGACACACGCCACTCGACATCTGACACAAGACACTCAACACCTGACACAAGACACTCAACACCTGACACACGACACTCGACACCTGACACAATACACTCAACACCTGGCACACGACACTCGACACCTGACACAATACACTCAACACCTGACACACGACACGCAACACCTGACACAAGACACTCAACACCTGACACACGACACTCGACACCTGAAACACGACACTCAACACCTGACACGACACTCAACACCTGACACACGACACTCGACACCTGACACAATACACTCAACACCTGACACACGACACTCAACACCTGACACAAGACACTCAACACCTGACACAAGACACTCAACACCTGACACAAGACACTCATCACCTGACACACGACACTCAACACCTGATACAAGACACTCAACACCTGACACACGACACTCAACACCTGACACAAGACACTCAACACCTGACACACGACACTCAACACTCAACACCTGACACAAGACACTCAACACCTGACACAAGACACTCAACACCTGACACAAGACACTCATCACCTGACACACGACACTCAACACCTGATACAAGACACTCAACACCTGACACACGACACTCAACACCTGACACAAGACACTCAACACCTGACACACGACACTCAACACCTGACACAAGACACTCAACACCTGACACAAGACACTCAACACCTGACACACGACACTCGACACCTGACAAAAGACACTCAACACCTGACACACGACACTCAACACCTGACACAAGACACTCAACACCTGACACACGACACTCAACACCTGACACAAGACACTCAACACCTGACACAAGACACTCAACACCTGACACAAGACACAAGACACTCAACACCTGACACAAGACACTCAACACCTGACACACGACACTCAACACCTGACACAAGACACTCAACACCTGACACAAGACACTCAACACCTGACACAAGACACAAGACACTCAACACCTGACACAAGACACTCAACACCTGACACAAGACACTCAACACCTGACACAAGACACTCAACACCTGACACAAGACACTCAACACCTGACACACGACACTCAACACCTGACACAAGACACTCAACACCTGACACAAGACACACGACACTCAACACCTGACACAAGACACAAGACACTCAACACCTGACACAAGACACTCAACACCTGACACAAGACACTCAACACCTGACACAAGACACTCAACACCTGACACAAGACACTCAACACCTGACACAAGACACTCAACACCTGACACAAGACACTCAACACCTGACACTCAACACCTGACACAAGACACTCAACACCTGACACTCAACACCCGACACAAGACACTCAACACCTGACACAAGACAATCAACACCTGACACAAGACACTCAACACCTGACACAAGACACTCAACACCTGACACAAGACACTCAACACCTGACACAAGACACTCAACACCTGACACAAGACACACGACACTCAACACCTGACACAAGACACAAGACACTCAACACCTGACACAAGACACTCAACACCTGACACAAGACACTCAACACCTGAAACAAGACACTCAACACCTGACACAAGACACTCAACACCTGACACAAGACACTCAACACGTGACACAAGACACTCAACCCCTGACACAAGACACACGACACTCAACACCTGACACAACACACTCAACACCTGACACAAGACACTCAACACCTGACACAAGACACTCGACACTCAACACCTGACACAAGACACTCAACACCTGACACAAGACACTCAACACAACAACACACACAACACAGCAACACACACAACACAGCAACACACACAACACATCAACACACACAACACAGCAACACACACAACACAGCAACACACACAACACAGCAACACATACAACACACACAACACAGCAACACAGCAACACACACAACACAACAACACACACAATACAGCAACACACACAACACAGCAACACAGCAACACACACAACACAACAACACACACAACACAGCAACACACACAACACAGTAACACACAACACAGCAACACACACAACACAGTAACACACACAACACAGCAACACACACAACACTGCAACACACACAACACAGCAACACACACAACACAGCAACACACACAACACAGCAACACACACAACACAACAACACACACAGCACTGCAACACACACAACACAGCAACACACACAACACAGCATCACGCACAACACAGCAACACACACAACACAGCAACACACACACAACACAGCAACACACACAACACACACAACACAGCAACACACACAACACAGCAACACACACAACACAACAACACACACAACACTGCAACACACACAACACAACAACACACACAACACAACAACACACACAACACAGCAACATACACAACACAACAACACACACAACACAACAACACACACAACACAGCAACATACACAACACAGCAACACACAACAATACAGCAACACACAAAACACAGCAACACACACAACACAGCAACACACACAACACAGCAACACACACAACACAACAACACACACAACACAGCAACACACACAACACAACAACACACACAACACAGCAACACACACAACACAGCAACACACACAACACAGCAACACACACAACACTGCAACACACACAACACAGCAACACACACAACATAGCAACACACACAACACAGCAACACACACAACACAACAACACACACAACACAACAACACACACAACACAACAACACACACAACACAGCAACACACACAACACAGCAACACACACAACACAACAACACACACAACACAGCAACATACACAACACAGCAACACACAACAATACAGCAACACACAACAATACAGCAACACACAACAACACAGCATCACACAGAACACAGCAACACACACAACACAGCTACACAAGACACAGCATCACAGCAACACACACAACACAGCATCACTCACAACACAGCAACACACACAACACAGCAACACGCACAACACAGCAACACGCACAACACAGCATCACACACAACACAGCAACACACACAACACAGCAACACACACAACACAGCAACACACACAACACAGCATCACACACAACACAGCAACACACACAACACAGCAACACACACAACACAACAACACACACAACACAGCAACACAGCAACACACACAACACAGCAACACAGCAACACACACAACACAACAACACACACAACACTGCAACACACACAACACAGCAACACACACAACACAGCATCACGCACAACACAGCAACACACACAACACAGCATCACGCACAACACAGCAACACACACAACACAGCAACACACACAACACAGCAACACACACAACACAGCAACACACACAACACAACAACACACACAACACAGCAACATACACAACACAGCAACACACACAACACAGCAACACACACAACACAGCATCACGCACAACACAGCATCACGCACAACACAGCAACACACACAACACAGCAACACACACAACACAGCAACACACACAACACAGCAACACACACAACACAGCAACACACACAACACAGCAACACACACAACACAGCAACACACACAACACAGCAACACACACACACAGCACACACACAACACAGCATCACACACAACACAGCATCACACATACAACACAGCAACACACACAACACAGCAACACACACAACACAGCAACACACACAACACAGCAGCACACACACAACACAGCAACACACAACACACACAACACAGCAACACACACAACACAGCAACACACACAACACACACAGCACACACACACACAGCAACACACACACACAACACAGCAACACACACAACACAGCAACACACACAACACAGCAACACACACAACACAGCAACACACACAACACAGCACACACACAACACAGCAACACACACAACACACAACACACACAACACAACACACACACAACACAACAACACACAACACACAACACACACACACAACACAGCACACACACACAACACAGCACAACAACACACAACACAGCAACACACACAACACAGCACACAACACACAACACAGCAACACACACACACACAGCACACACACACAACACAGCAACACACACAACACAACAACACACACAACACACACAACACACACAACACACACAACACACAACACAGCAACACACACAACACAGCAACACACACACACAGCACACACACACAACACAGCATCACACACACAACACAGCATCACACACACACAACACACACATCACACACACACACACAGCATGACACACACAACACAGCAGGACACACACAACACAGCAACACACACACACACAGCACAGCACACACACAAACACACACACACACACAACACAACAACACACACAACACAGCAACACACACAACACAGCAACACACACAACACAGCAACACACACAACACAGCAACACACACAACACAACAACACACACAACACAGCAACACACACAACACAGCAACACACACAACACAGCAACACACACAACACAGCAACACAGCACACACACAACACAGCAACACACACAACACAGCAACACACACAACACACAACAACACACACAACACAGCAACACACACAACACAGCAACACACACAACACAGCACAACACACACAACACAGCAACACACACAACACAGCAACACACACAACACAGCAACACACACAACACACACAGCACACACACAACACAGCACACACACAACACAGCAACACACACAACACAGCACACAAACACAGCAACACACACACACAGCACACACACAACACACACACACACAACACAGCAACACACACAACACAGCACACACACACACAACACAGCAACACACACAACACAGCAACACACACACACAGCACACACACACACACACACACACAACACACAACACACACAACACAGCAACACACACACACACACACACACAGCAACACACACACACACACAACACAGCAACACACACACAACACAGCAACACACACAACACACAACACACACACACACAACACAGCAACACACACAACACAGCAACACACACAACACACAGCAACACACACAACACAGCAGCAACACACACAGCAACACAGCAACACACACAACACAGCAACACACACACACACAGCAACACACACAACACAGCAACACACACAACACAGCAACACACACACAACACAGCAACACACACACAACACAGCAACACACACAACACAGCAACACAACACAACACAGCACACACACACACAACACAGCAACACACACAACACAGCAACACACACAACACAGCAACACACACAACACAGCAACACACACAGCAACACACAGCAACACACACAACACAGCAACACACACAACACAGCAACACACACAACACAGCAACACACACACAGCAACACACAGCAACACAGCACACACAACACAGCAACACACACAACACAGCACACAGCAACACACAACACACAACACAGCAACACACACACAACACAGCAACACACACAACACAGCAACACACACACACACAGCAACACACACAACACAACACACAGCAACACACACACACACAACACACACAACACAGCAACACACACAACACAGCAACACACACACACACACAGCACACACACAACACAGCAACACACACAACATAGCAACACACACAACACAGCAACACACACAACACAACAACACACACAACACAGCAACACACACAACATAGCAACACACACAACACAGCAACACACACAACACAACAACACACACAACACAACACACACACACACACACACACACACACACACACAGCAACACACACACACACACAACACACACACACACAACAACACACACAACACAGCAACACACACAACACAGCAACACACACAACACAGCAACACACACACACACAGCAACACACACACACACACAACACACACACACAACACAGCAACACACACAACACAGCAACACACACAACACAACACACACACACAACACAGCAACACACACAACACAGCACACACACACACAACACAGCAACACACAACACAGCAACACACACAACACAGCACACACACACAACACAACACACACACAACACAACACACACACAACACAGCAACACACACAACATAGCAACACACACAACACAGCAACACACACAACACAACACACACACACACACAACAACACAATACACAACACAGCAACACACACAGCACACACAACACACACAACACAGCAACACACACAACACAGCAACACACAACACAGCAACACACACAACACAACAACACACACAACACAACAACACACACAACACAGCAACACACACAACACAGTAACACACACAACACAACAACACACACAACACAACAACACACACAACACAACAACACACACAACACAGCAACACACACAACACAACAACACACACAGCACTGCAACACACACAACACAGCAACACACACAACACAGCAACACACAACACAGCAACACACACAACACAGCAACACACACAACACAACAACACACACAACACAGCAACACACACAACATAGCAACACACACAACACAACAACACACACAACACAGCAACACACAACACAGCAACACACACAACACAGCAACACACACAACACAGCAACACACACAACACAACAACACACACAACACAGCAACACACACAACATAGCAACACACACAACACAGCAACACACAACATAGCAACACACACAACACAGCAACACACACAACACAACAACACACACAACACAACAACACACACAACACAGCAACACACACAACACAGCAACACACACAACACAACAACACACACAACACAACAACACACACAACACAACAACACACACAACACAACAACACACACAGCACTGCAACACACACAACACAGCAACACACACAACACAGCAACACACAACACAGCAACACACACAACACAACAACACACACAGCACAGCAACACACACAACACAGCAACACACACAACACAGCAACACACACAACACAGCAACACACACAATACAGCAACACACACAATACAGCAACACACACAACACAGCAACACACACAATACAGCAACACACACAACACAGCAACACACAACACAGCAACACACACAACACACCACAACACACACAGCACTGCAACACACACAACACAGCAACACACACAACACAGCAACACACACAACACAGCAACACACACAACACAGCAACACACACAACACAACAACACACACAACACTGCAACACACACAACACAGCATCACGCACAACACAGCAACACACACAACACAGCATCACGCACAACACAGCAACACACACAACACAGCATCACGCACAACACAGCAACACACACAACACAGCATCACGCACAACACAGCAACACACACAATACAGCAACACACACAACACAGCAACACACAACACAGCAACACACACAACACAGCAACACACACAACACAGCAACACACACAACACAACAACACACACAACACTGCAACACACACAACACAGCATCACGCACAACACAGCAACACACACAACACAGGTTCCAGTACCCAGCATCGCCTCGTGTTCCAGCCAAAACCGCCGCCACCGCCACCGCCATAAGCCGCCATCCTGCCACCCACGCATCAAATATTGTGCCAGACCGGGGTCCTGCCATCAACCACTACTCCAGGCTAACGTTTTAGAAGTAAGGGTCAATATTTTCCTGTGAGAACGCTCACTCATCAGTGAGGAGGAAGGAAGCTTCCCGCGCCAGCCATTTTTGAACCTCGCGCCACCACGTGGGAACCACCTATTACACCCACCACCACCACCACCGCCACCCAAGCTGACAGTATCAAGCTTCGTGAGGGTGCAAGCTACTGCAATCGTCGTCAGCCATCGTCGCAGGTATCAACTGGTTATTCCATCGTCGCAATATTGTCGTCGTCAGAATTTATCTTCGTGCCTCTAGCCTGAACAGTGTGGGGTCCCTGAGTCTCGCGCCACCGCCGCCAGGAGCGCTGCCGTCGCATCCAGTTTGTAAACACGCCTCACATGGGCCTCTTCAGATCTTCACGACGCTTCTCCTACTTTGGCTACTGGTGATCCTCATAAATTACAACCCTGAGATAAGTAATTGCTAGTTGAGAACAACGTGCCAAGTGTTAAAAAGTGACTTATGTAATAATTCCCATAATATCCTGTGAATTAACCATTCAGTGACTTGTTAAATATTGGAGCTGGTTCAGTACTGCACTCCCCACAGTTTTCCTGTGTGATTTCAACATTCCTGCTTCTTACAGTAATTTCATTGAATTTTAATTGTTCTCCTAGAGTGTTATTGGTAAATTCAAATTCCAGTGAATTAAGAAATCCTTGTTTTAGTAGCAGTTAAGGATTTGTGCAATATAATTTTTTTTAATTTCTCCAGACCTAACTTGAAATTTATCCTTTAAGCATTTTATTTTAAACTTTTACCATAGGAGTTATATACATTCCTGTGTCCAGTTTATGTGCTACATCCATATTTCTTGCATTGCCACTTGTTGTGTTGAATCTTTTTAATGAAATTTTGCAATTGCACTTCCAGTTTTTATATTCTCAATTGCTGGGCTTAGTCTGGTTTAATTAATTTACATACATCTAATTCCAGTCATTTTTTAATGAAAGATTGCTAAATTTAGTTTACAATTGCTTGTTCTTGATTATTTTCTTGCCTAGCCCAATTTAATAATTTTATTTCTGCCATTTTTACTTTAGCCAAGTTGATATTTTTTGTGTTTATTTTTGTGTATACTATTTCTGATGCCAGGTGCACTTAATTATAATCTGCGTTCAAATATTACTTCCACGGCTGTGACAATGCCTACCACTGTTGAAACCCCTTCAGAATCAATGGGAACAGTTGCTCGTCCCAATGGCCAGAGATCAGCTCAGGAAATGGCTATTCCTCTTTTTGCTGGGGAATCGCGTTTATTAGAATCATGGTTTAGTAAGGTTGAAGCGAAAACAGTTGCACGTTTTTCTAAGCCTACTGATGCCGAATACTTAGCAATTGCACGGTCAGCCGTGGACACAACCAAAGGTGATGCACGTTTTGTTGTTGATGAGAAAGCCATTGTTAGCCTTCAGTCTTGGCCTGAATTTAAGGATTTCTTTCGCCGTCGCTTTGTTAATAAAGGAGACCTTGACCCATATAGGTTAGTCAAGAAAATTGCCAATGCCACCATGCAGCCTGGTGAATCGTTTAATGCGTTTACTAGCCGTCTCGATCAGTATCTGTATGCCTTAGTTTCTGCTATGAATAATTCGACTTGGTTAGATAAAGACAATAATCTGTCCCCTGAGGCTATGGCCAAAATGATAGCATTTGGTACTTTAATGCATTTTGCCCCCGAGCATACAAAACCAATCGTTGAGCAACAAAATTTTGGTGTTAAACATGAAATTGGTGAAGTATTTGAGGCTATTAACAATGCCGCCGATAAACTAGCTCCCCGAAGTGCTCAACTGTTGCCACCCTCTGATGCTGTAAATGTAGTTACAAGTTCTCAGCATCCTCCCACAAATTCTCAAAACTCTTGGTCGCAGAAGCGTACCCATGCTCGTAGCCCCCAGTCAAATTCGCCGCCTCATAAAATGCCGAAACGCCATAGTCCACAACCATCCACTCCCTCATGTTGGCATTGTGGTAAGAGTAACCACCTTGCAAGGGACTGTTGGTCCGCCCCTAGATCATCACCTCCTAGACAATTCTCTCGGCCCCCTCATCAATCTAATCATTCTAGGCTTCCATATTGCACGTACCATAAACAAGTTGGTCACCACACTGCGGATTGTAGAGCTAGGCAAAGGACATCTCCACCTCGTAACTCCCATGGTCAGTCTTGGCGAGGCTCACAGCGTCCAAGACATTATCAGAACTCTCGTAATTACAACTCCCAGCCCAGCTATAATGCAACTTCAAATTATAATGCTCAGTCACAGAATGCTGGAGCTCAGAATGTTCACTCCATGTCGTCGGGAAACCCCCAAGGCCATCCGCTAACCAATTCAAGCTAGCCAATCCTAGTGCCCTCCCTGTGTATTCAGTAGCTACCCAAAATAGATTTGGACACTTGACAGAGGAGGACACTGACTCTAGACCAGTTGTAGATGTTGACGGATCCACAGTAAATTTGACACAAACAAGACGCAGATATCCCAGACAACATAAGTCAAAAATAGTAACTTGTCCAGTCTCAAGTGATGGTCCCCTTGTATCAGCCATTGTACATGGTAGAGTTTTAAAAGTTTTTCTTGACTCAGGTGCAAAAATTAATATTGTCAAGCCCTCAGCTCTTAGAGACATTGAAAGTAAGCACCCTACTATTTTAAAACAGTCACACATACCTTTTCTAAGTGGTATTTCAGGAAATAAAGTAAAAGTTCAGGGTGAAATTGACCTCCCACTCAAGTTCAATGATGTCACATTGTCTATAACATGTTTAGTTGTTGACATTATTCATTTTCCTGGAGACATTCTCTTAGGTCTGTACACCATGACTGATGAAAATATTGCATTGTTTCCCCATCGTTGGAACATAAGTATCAAAGACCACGTCATACCCTTGTGTAGCATGTATCGACAGGGCCACGAGTTCAACCTTCAATCAGATTATGTTAATTTTGTTGACACCCGCCTTGCTAGCGTAGGTTTGTCAGATCATTGTCGTGGTAGCATACCCGAGAAAACAGGCACTCGATTGAAGCATAGTAGTTGTACAGTTGTTAAGGAGAATGAGTATCGGGACTTTCTGGAAGGGGACGCCCTAACGGATTCTCGTTGTCTCGCTCGCCTGGCAGCTTCCATCTCTGAAGTCAGTGGTTCCACGGCTACTGACACTGTGCTACACCCTCATTCTCTCACCAGAATAAGAGTTAAGGTTCAGGGAGTGCCTGAGTTGTCGGATGTGATTGCGGAAAGTGAAACATGTAAAGTGAATGGTACATTTGTTGAACCCTCCTGGCACACAGTGCAGGATGGTACTGTCTCACTTTTTATCGCGAACACAAGTAATGCCGATATCCATCTCCAGTCTGGTACCCATGTTGTAGATTTTGCCCATTACTCGTTACCGGTGCGAGTTGTGGATGATGTCTCCATGGATCATACTGTTTGTACACTCACACCAGGAGAACAGGGATCTCAGCCAGAGGTGCAAGCGCAACACCTCAGTCCTACTGATTTTCCTGACTCTGTGGCTCAGCTTTTGAAAATTTTGAACAAGAATAGAGCTGTTGTTGCTCTACCAGGAGAAAAATTAGGTCTCACTCCTCTTATTACACATAAAATTCCCCTTGAACAAGGAACTACGCCTATTTATGTACCAGCTTACCGACTTCCCCATTCTCAGAGAGCAGAAGCAGATAGACTTGTAGAAGAAATGTTACAGAGTGATGTAATTGAATCGAGTAATTCGCCATGGAACGCTCCATTGATTCTTGTACCAAAGCGAGATGGGACTTGGAGACCTGTAATCGATTATCGCAAGCTTAACAGAGTAACAATACCTGATCGTTTCCCACTTCCAGTTCTAAATGATTTGTTGCAAAGTATTGGTCGAAACAAAGTATTCTCAACGTTAGATTTGTTGCAGGGATTCTGGCAAATCCCCCTTGATGAGGAAAGTAAACAATTGACAGCCTTTAGTACTCCCAATGGTCATTTTCATTTCAAAAGAATGCCGTTTGGTTTGCGTAGTAGTCCAATAACCTTTTCACGGCTCATGACAAATCTATTTCGTAGATTGATAGGAAGTACGCTTCTAGTTTACCTTGATGATCTCATAATCATGTCGCAAGATGTTCAGACTCATTTCCAGAACCTTGAAAAAGTACTTGCAAAGCTCGCTGAAGCTAATTTAAAAATAAAGCTTGCAAAATGTTCATTTTTAAAGCAAAAGATTAATTTCCTAGGTCATACAGTTACACCTTCAGGTATTACATTGAATGAATCAAAAATTATTGCTGCCCGTGATTTTCCAACACCTCGTACCGCAGAAGCCGTAAGACAGTTCACAGGTCTTGTAGGATTTTATCGTTCATTTATTGCTGGATTCTCTATTATAGCCGCTCCGCTTTACAAGTTGCAAAGAAAAGATGAACCCTTTGTTTGGGGAGAGGCCCAGGATCAGTCATTCAAAAAACTCAAAGCAGCCTTGATTTCGTCACCTGTCCTTAGGTATCCAGATTTTTCTAAACCTTTTACGTTGGTTACAGATGCTAGTGACATAGGTCTAGGTGCTGCATTACTTCAAACAGAAGGTCACAGAGATCACGCAATAGCTTATGCTAGCCGCACATTATCCAAAGAAGAGAAAAATTATAGTGCATCAGAACGAGAAGCCTTGGCAGTTGTTTGGGCACTTAAACATTTCAAGGATACAATTTATAATTACCCAGTTCATGTTCTTACAGATCACCAACCATTAATTCCCTTGTTCAAAAATAAGAATCCAGTTGGAAAGTTTGCTAGATATTTGCTCACAATTCAAGAATTCAATCCCACATTTGGATATATTCCAGGAAAGCAAAATGTTGTAGCCGATGCGTTTTCTCGACACGTAGCTGCGATTCAGTTAAATTACCCAGCATTAGATGCTACAGTAGTAGAAACGGAACAAAGACAAGACCCCATATGGGCACCCGTCATTAAATTTTTGACTAAGCAAGACACTCGCCCGATTCATAAACCACCAGTACCATTGAAAGAACTAGTTATGTTGGACAATTTACTGTGTAGAGTAGTAAAGCTAGGGACAGCCCCGAGGAAATGTTGTCAGTTAGTTGTTCCAGCTGTCTTGGTACCAACTGTGTTAAAAATTATCCATGATGCTCCTGCAAGTGCACATCCAGGAAAGGATCGTACACTCCAACAAGGTCGATTGAAATATTTTTGGCCAAAAATGGCTAAGGAGATTGCTCATTATGTTGACAGATGTTTAACTTGTTTACAGCACAAGGGACATGTTTCAGGACCTAATCCAATTCAGGTGTACCCAGCAACTAAAGCTCCTTGGGAACGAATATCGATGGATTTATTGACAAATTTTGCGGAAACAGAGAAAGGGAACAAACATTTGCTTGTAATGGTCGATAATTTTTCACGGTTTTGCGAACTAGTTCCTATCCCGAACAAAACAGCTGAAACCATAGCCAGCGCATTCCATGACCAAATAATTTGTAGATATAGTATGCCTAAAGTAATCCTTTCAGATAATGGTCCAGAATTCAGTAATAGTATTCTAACTAGCTTGTGTGATTTATATAACATCAAAAAATGTAGCATCATGCCTTATCATCCGGCAAGTAATGGACTAGCTGAACGTACTAACAGGAAAGTGTTAGATGCCTTGAGAGTCACGTTGAATTTTGATAACAACAATTGGGATGATTTTATACCCTTAATTCAGTGTGCTATAAATTCTTCAATTAATGTTTCTACTGGTGACACACCTCACGCTATTCTTTATGGTACAGATAAGATCCTCCCTAATGAATTGATTAACGTACCTCCTACTCCCTTATATAACGTAGATGATTTTGTTCAAGTGAAGCGTAGACAAATGCAATTAGTATTCAAGAAAATACGAGAACAACTGTCCAAAGCAACAGCCGAGTTCACTCTAGCAAGGAATGCACGAGCTAAACCCAATAAAATAACTATTGGATCTGTAGTAATGATACTTAACCAACACAGGTCTGGTCCTATGTACAAGTTAACTAAGAAATTTTTGGGTCCATATAAGGTAATCGAGCTTATTAAAGGTAACAAATACAGACTTAAGAACTTGTTAACAGGAGAGTATATAAATGAGCATTTAGACCACATGAAGTTAGCTAAAATGACTGTTGACGAGACTGATGAGGAAGATGACAATGAACTTACCCAGACAGATACTCCTACTCGGACACCACCTTCTGTGGTTGACAGACCACTTGATGTTCAGCAACCCCATACTAGCAATTATAATCTTAGATCTAGACCTCTCGTTTCAACCGTGCACTCACCACACGTCCATTGGCTAGATGTTAACGAGGATATCTCTCAAGATGATAGTTTGTCACATGAAGTTTCATCCGTTCCGGACCTTCAGTCAGAGCCAGAGTTGTATAGTGCTCTGGATGAGCTAGGTGTAGATATCCGCAGAATTTATAATTGAGTGCACTCTACAGTTATTCTGTTTGTTTTGAAAAAAAAAAAGTAATTTGCAGTATTTCTACCACATGTGTCTTATTATTACCATTATATATAATGTATAGTTTTTCTCAACTTTATTTTGTTATGAATTAGATGCCATTGTCAAGTCTACTACCATTTGTATTTTTACAGTGCTTGTCATAAGAGTTATTATTGTTCTAGCAACCACATTGTGGCCAGTGAATCCTGACTGCTATCACGCAGATGTTAGTCTTCTTGATCCAGGTCTTGTATATGCTTGTAAATATATTGCACATTATATATATTGTACATTGGTCTTGTAAATATATTGTATATTTCGAAAAAAAAAAAAAAAAAATTATCTATCTTGAAATTCAATTGTGGTTGTTAGGTCAGAACTTTGTTCCATTAATGTAATAATTGTTTAATTTTGTATGGTTTTCAAGCACATGCCATTGACACATGTTAATAATTTTGTTTAGGCAATACCTTGAGTTGTATTGTTCATATCTGATCAGTAGACATACACATGTTCTTAATACTCTGGTTTAATCAAAGAATTGTTACCATGATTTTCACCTATTATGATGAATTTTTTTTTTTGGTGCATATATGCCGAGTTGTTTGTATTACGCACACCTGATCTTCTTTCAATGTTTTATTATGCAAATTTCACATGTAAGCCATTATTGAATGCACACAACACAGCAACTTACACAACACAGCAACACACACAACACTGCAACACACACAACACAGCAACACACACAACACAGCAACACACACAACACAGCAACACACACAACACAGCAACTTACACAACACAGCAACACACACAACACTGCAACACACACAACACAGCAACACACACAACACAGCAACACACACAACACAGCAACACACACAACACAGCAACACACACAACACTGCAACACACACAACACAGCAACACACACAACACAGCAACACACACAACACAGCAACACACACAACACAGCATCACGCACAACACAGCAACACACACAACACAGCAACACACACAACCCAGCAACACACACAACACAGCATCACGCACAACACAGCAATACACACAACACAGCAACACACACAACACAGCAACACACACAACACAGCATCACGCACAACACAGCAACACACACAACACAGCAACACACACAACACAGCAACACAGCAACACACAGAACACAGCAACACACACAAAACAGCTACACAAGACACAGCAACACACACAACACAGCATCACACACAACACAGCAACACACACAACACAGCATCACGCACAACACAGCAACACACACAACACAGCATCACACACAACACACCAACACACACAACACAGCATCACGCACAATACAGCAACACACAACACAGCAACACACACAACACAACAACACACACAACACAGCAACACAGCAACACACACAACACAGCAACACACACAACACAGCATCACACACAACACAGCAACACACACAACACAGCAACACACACAACACAGCATCACACACAACACAGCAACACAGCAACACACACAACACAGCAACACACCAACACAGCAAAACCCACAACACAGCATCACACACAACACAGCAACACACACAACACAGCAACACACACAACACAGCAACACACAGCAACACAACAACACACACAACACAGCAACACACACAACACAGTAACACACACAACACAGCATCACGCACACCACAGGAACACACACAACACAGCAACACACACAACACAGCAACACACACATCACAGCAACACACACAACATAGCAACACACACAACACAGCAACACAACAACACACACAACACAGCAACACACACAACACAGTAACACACACAACACAGCATCACGCACAACACAGCAACACACACAACACAGCAACACACACAACACAGCAACACAACAACACACACAACACAGCAACACACACAACACAGTAACACACACAACACAGCATCACGCACAACACAGGAACACACACAACACAGCAACACACACAACACAGCAACACACACATCACAGCAACACACACAACACAGCAACACACAGCAACACAACAACACAGCAACACACACAACACAGTAACACACACAACACAGCATCACGCACAACACAGCATCACGCACAACACAGCAACACACACAACACAAGACATCATTAGCCACATTGTCAAGTAGCTGGGACATTAGTGCTAATTGCCTTGATTACCAGCAATTATTTCTCATTAGAAGCTAACAAAGCCAGCAGCACCAATTGCTTATAACTACAGCTGCAGGTATGCGACTCCTGAATACATAATGCAGCTGTAATGGTCACATTACAGGCCATTACATACACTCGTGACGTCATTCTTTTATTGCTGTATTCCTATCATTCTTCATTCAATTCATCTAATTTGTATACGTATGAGAGAGTTAATTAATTAACATTACAAGGCTCTCAGAAGGCTGGAGGTAGCCAGGGGGGGGGGGTTAGTTAGGGCGGGTAGTTAGGGCGGGTAGTTAGGGCGGGTAGTTAGGGCGAGTAGCCGGTATTAGTGAATATGTTAAAATGCACAAAGTGCCTAAGCACCTATTTTTAACAAATATCCTTTGAAAACATATAAATTGTATTTATCAAACACATATGAAACGTTCATTGACAGACATGAATATTCAAAATGTATATACAACATATCTTGTAACTGATAAGATGAGTAATCAAGGCAAATTTAACATGGGCTATGGAAGGGTTTTGGGTTTAGGTAAACAATATACTTACCTTAGAAAAGGGAAGACATAAAGGTAAGTGGTACTGGGAGTGTGTGTGTGAAGACAAGAGAGTGGACACAGCCCTCCAAGAGGGTGGACTCAGACCTCCAAGAGGGTGGACACAGACCTCCAAGAGGGTGGACACAGACCTCCAAGTGGGTGGACACAGACCTCTAAGAGGGTGGACACAGACCTCCAAGTGGGTGGACACAGACCTCCAAGTGGGTGGACACAGACCTCCAAGAGGGTGGACACAGACCTCCAAGTGGGTGGACACAGACCTCCAAGTGGGTGGACACAGACCTCCAAGAGGGTGGACACAGACCTCCAAGTGGGTGGACACAGACCTCCAAGAGGGTGGACACAGACCTCCAAGAGGGTG
Source organism: Procambarus clarkii (assembly GCF_020424385.1). Lineage (NCBI taxonomy): Eukaryota > Metazoa > Arthropoda > Malacostraca > Decapoda > Cambaridae > Procambarus > Procambarus clarkii. The sequence goes on from NC_059600.1 coordinate 23,161,119, forward strand.
GACACAGACTTCCAAGAGGGTGGACACAGACCTCCAAGTGGGTGGACACAGACCTCCAAGAGGGTGGACACAGACCTCCTCATAAATTAAGAGGGAACGAAGTAAGACATAGAATTCTTGGAATTCTAAACTTTGCCAGCTATTATTAAAGAAAACATATATACGAAAAAGGTAAGGTAAAGATGTCTTAGGTTACGATGTGCAGACAAAATGTCGCATGGGTTGTATACAGAACAACAGGCTATCCCTTGTCTATAATCACAAGGAAAAAATAATTATCTACAATTTAAGAGAAATAGTGATTACAAAGGATTAAGATGAGAGAGATCTTAACACATTAAGATGGATAACTTTATGAAGTTGCAGGTATTTGAAGACCAGGATTGGGATATGTTGAGTAATCTTGGATTTTACCCGAACCTGTACTAGTAGTACCAGCGAGGACTAAACTCTTGTTCAGATATTATTAACCATAACATGTCTGGAAGGGAACCTACCAGTCTCCGTGGTGTAGTGGTAAGACACTCGCCTGGCGTTCCGCGAGCGCTTTGTCATGGGTTCGTATCCTGACCGGGGAGGATTTACTGGGCGCAAATCCTTAACTGTAGCCTCTGTTTAACGCAACAGTTAAATGTGTACTTGGATGAAAAAACGATTCTTCGCGGCGGGGATCGTATTCCAGGGATCTGCCCGAAACGCTACGCGTACTAGTGGCTGTACAAGAATGTAACAACTCTTGTATATATCTCAAAAAAAAGAGAAAAAAACAACGTGCAAAGTGTGAATAATATATTAAATGTAATATTATTGCCTTGTAAACTCTGTATGTTCGCCAGTTGTATGTTGTGTTAGTGTGAGACAACTTGGAGAAACATTCCTTCACACATTCACTCAAAGTTGCCTCTGTGCTGGCAGCTGTGTCACACAATTTCTCTACTTCCTGGGCCGAGTCCCGAAGGTCAGGTGAGGACACCAACTCTCCGCGGTGCTCTTCACTTCACCCTGGGCCCCTCACTCTGGGCCCTCACCCTGGGCCCTCACTCTGGGCCCTTCACCCTGGGCCGCTCACTCTGGGCCCTCACCCAGGGCCCTCAACTCCTCACAACTGCAGTTTAATTGAAACTTCTGATCCTTCTTGCAGTTCCAGACTCCCGGAGCGCCCAGACTGGCCCACTGGTCATTGGCTTCCTGCGGATGGCCGGGGTGCTGCCTGCTGTCCACACAGCTGATCTGTACTTTCTTGATGACACTGAGCGTCGACAGGGATTGCACCGTTCTCTCGCCAGGTTGCACAGAGAATGGGGAAGACAGTTCCTGCTCCCAGGCTCCAAACACACATTCAGAGTACGCCCAGATTCATGGTGATCGTCGTGAATCTGACGTACTCTTGACTACAACCTGCAGATCCTGTCCTGTAAACGTTCCCAGGAAGCTTTGCAGTGTCGCCCCATAAGGTTACTCTTGAATATGTCCTTCTAAGACGTTATAATCTCGTGAAGATGGTCGATTTGTTGCAGTTGCAATCGGCGAATCCTCTACGCATGACGGTATAGAGTGTACTGGCGCCTGCCGCGGTTAAAACCGCCACTCAGGTGCTCCCGTCACGTCACGTGACCTCAGGTCACATCCTCATTGGTCACTCCTGCCAGTGTTTGACCAATCGCCTTTCCTCCATCCGGGAATTTCGGTGCCACTGCCCCTTTGTGATTCTCGACGGACAACTCCACCTTAGCTGGTAGCCATCTTTGCCAGGAGGCTAGGCTTTACCTCCACCTTAACTGATACTTAAAACCGAAATAATAATAACAAAATAGACTTTTGCCTCCCTGTAGCGTTATAAAACCACCCTTGGACGCTTTTGCTTATTTACACAGGAAGTGTGGCTCTTGAGAAGTGGGAAGAAGCGTGTCAAGCCATGGTTACTGTGACAGTCACTTAGAACACAGTCAAGCAGAACACAGTCAAGCAGAACACAGTCAAGCAGAACACAGTCAACCAGAACACAGTCAACCAGAACACAGTCAACCAGAACACAGTGATACGACCCCCACGCAGCCTGGGTGGAACGAGTCTTACTTTGTGAGAGTCATTCTGCCTTCCGGACCTGATTGAGAGGTCAAAGGAAAGATGTATAAATTAAATATATAATAATAATCGTTAGTGAATAATTTAAAAATATGAGCAGAGGATGAGCATTTAAATAAGTGACATGAAATGAGATGTAGATATTTTGGTGGCATGAAGTGACGCTAGCAGGAGGTCGTGACCTCACTTGAGCTACTGCAGTCGTCAGAGATAGTTTGTTTGTTGTGTTCTCCTGGGGGAAGGATATAGTGCCCCGTGTAAGTGCTGAAGTATCTTAAGATTATCTTGAGATGATTTCGGGGCTTTTTAGTGTCCTCGCGGCCCGGTCCTCGACCAGGCCTCCACCCCCAGGAAGCAGCCCGTGACAGCTGACTAACACCCAAGTACCTATTTTACTGCTAGGTAACAGGGGCATAGGGTGAAAGAAACTCTGCCCATTGTTTCTCGCCGGCGCCCGGGATCGAACCCAGTAAATCCTCAAGTAAAGGCAACTTGATGCCAAGTGTGAGGAAGCTATAAGGGAACTTCGTACACCATTTCTCTGTGATTTTGATAAATTAGAGGCGACCTGAAAGTGTGTCGGTCGCGCCTTTCTGGAACTCTAATTGTGTTGCTTCTTCAAGAGGAAGGAAGTAGGCAGGCGTTTCTGTTGTGGAGCCTGCCGGGCGACTCCGTGTACTCAAGTCAGGAGCAGAAGAACTGTGACGCAGTCTTAAAGAAACTTTGTTGGACATCGTAGAGGACGCCATCTTGGAGGGCCGGAGTTGAACGCCCTCGAGCTACGAATTATGCAGCTTGTGTGGGAGAACTGCAACGTTTGTGTGGGAGAACTGCAACGTTTGTGTGGGAGAACTGCAACGTTTGTGTGGGAGAACTGCAACGTTTGTGAGGGAGAACTGCAACGTTTGTGTGGGAGAACTGCAACGTTTGTGTGGGAGAACTGCAACGTTTGTATGTGAGAACTGCAACGTTTGTATGGGAGAACTGCAACGTTTGTGAGGGAGAACTGCAACGTTTGTGTGGGAGAACTGCAACGTTTGTGTGGGAGAACTGCAACGTTTGTGAGGGAGAACTGCAACGTTTGTGAGGGAGAACTGCAACGTTTGTATGTGAGAACTGCAACGTTTGTGTGGGAGAACTGCAACGTTTGTGAGGGAGAACTGCAACGTTTGTATGTGAGAACTGCAACGTTTGTGTGGGAGAACTGCAACGTTTGTGTGGGAGAACTGCAACGTTTGTATGGGAGAACTGCAACGTTTGTGTGGGAGAAGTTAGTGAGAGAACTTCGTACCGGAGGAGGAATATACGCTGAACTACAAGGTGGTGCAGGACTTGGAGTTGAGGAGTGGAACTCCAGTGACACAGTGAACCTTCAAGGTGTGTGTGGGGAGCTACACGTGTTTTGTGTGAAGCCGTGTGAGGGAGCTTCACTGACATTCAAGGAGGACTTCATATGCAGTTGATTGGAAGAACTGCAGGAGTACCTTGCGTGATATTTTAAGGACCCAGATTGATGATTTTACTAGGGGGGGGGAAACCTCGAGTAATGGAACAGAGGATCTTATGGACACGTTGATGTTTAAGGGAGTGTTTGATTGTGTTTTGGCATGAAAGGCGCAGTGCAAGGTGAGAGATTGATGCTTTTGTGGAGTATGAAATATATGAATATCTTATGTGCCAAATATTGCAACGTAAAGCAGTGAAGGGAGCAGAAGGTTGTAGGCTGAAGTTTAAGCCGCAGCCTGATACAGTTATAGGTTGGAGACATAAGGCGATAATGGAGTGTTATCAGTTGGTAGTAGCCTAAGAGGTTGTATTGTTTTATGACTATTCCCGTATGTATATTGTGTATGTTCTTATGTTTTAAATGTTATATCTGTTAGTTTTTGCTCTTGTCCTGGTGGGGCGTCCTGGCTAGAGAGAAACACACGGTCGTAACTTGGGTGATAGTGGACTATAACTGAGGGTGATTGAGAGATCATCCCACAGTAAGGAGAGTGCGGGGAGTCACGGCGGCTCAAGAGCGGGTGTGTGTACATGACAACTAAACAGTGTGAGCCGTACACCTGAATAAAGGTGACGCTGAACCCCCTCTCCCAGAACCATACGCTTACCAGGGTGATCTAAACAACTGCAAGCACTCCAGTGTCCATTGGTGGTCGACCGACGGTAGCGGGAGTGTGGCTACCGAGGTCCGCTGTTTGTTCTGTCAGGGAGTGGTTAGGGTCTCTGTTCCATGGTAAGCTAGTATCACGTTGGTTCAAATAACCATGTTTCATTGTATAACAATCCCCCCCCCCATGATAACAGTCACCCAGAGCACAGTCCCCCCATGTTCTGGGTGGAAGACTAGGGCAGTGGAGGTAGTGGTAATGTGTACTGGACCACTGAGGTAGTGGTAGTGTGTACTGGACCACTGAGGTAGTGGTAGTGTGTACTGGACCACTGAGGTAGTGGTAGTGTGTACTGGACCACTGAGGTAGTGGTAGTGTGTACTGGACCACTGAGGTAGTGGTAGTGTGTACTGGACCACTGAGGTAGTGGTAGTGTGTACTGGACCACTGAGGTAGTGGTAGTGTGTACTGGACCACTGAGGTAGTGGTAATGTGTACTGGACCACTGAGGTAGTGGTAGTGTGTACTGGACCACCGAGGTAGTGGTAGTGTGTACTGGACCACTGAGGTAGTGGTAGTGTGTACTGGACCACTGAGGTAGTGGTAGTGTGTACTGGACCACTGAGGTAGTGGTAGTGTGTACTGGACCCCCGAGGTAGTGGTAGTGTACACTGCACCACCGAGGTAGTGTACTAGGAGCCAGGCAGAGACGCCCATTAGCTCTCTCATCCACCTCTCCTTCGCCAAACATATCACACATTTACAAAACAAAAATACAAAATCCGATGTTTCAAAAACCAAATTTTCCCATGATTGAAAAAGATATATTGATCACCAGTAGATCATGATATATACACGCTTACAAAACTTATAAGACTGGCTTTTGTAATGTTGCTGGGATCTGAGGCTGGGAGATGAGTCACAAGATATTAGCTAGACAATGATGAAATTGTCCCCATGTGAAAGTGAAGCAGATCTGCTTGTCAAGCTAATTATCGATATTAAGCCAAGAGTTGGTAAGAGGAAGTGTTAGTCATGAGGAACATTGTCTTGTTCTCCAACCCTTTTGGGGCTTGTTTTTCTCCACTTAGATTGTGCAGCTTAGTTTTGGTGGTCATGTTATGATGTGACTATACATGTGGTGGAGCAGGTCTCTTGGACGGCCCGGGTCTTTTCACAAGAACCTGTTGACTGAGTCACAAGGACCTGCTGACTGAGTCACAAGGACCTGCTGACTGGGTCAGCAGTCCCAGACCCAGTTATTATTATATAATAATAACCCTCCATAGGTTGACAGGCCTTAATAACCCTACAGAGGTTGATAGGCCCTAATAACCCTCCCGAGGTTGATAGCCCTTGACAACCCCTCCAGAGGTTGATAAGTCTTACTAAGAATATTGTATATGCAGAGTATACCCCGCACATAAAGTATATATATATATATATATATATATATATATATATATATATATATATATATATATATATATATATATATATTTATATATTTATTCCAATCGGTAAGGTGAAATATACATGGTACACTTAACACTTGTTATGCTATTTAAACGTCTATGTAAAATAGATTACCTCTTGTTTAAAACAGTTAATTATGATAACAAAATTAGTACTAAATTGTTTACGTCTGAAACAAATAAAGAACTTATATTAAAAATGATGCTAATCTTGAATTCAATACGATATTAAACGAAAATGTTTTTAACTTGAAGGTCGCAGTAAATTATATTATGGCTTCAAACTGCATATTATAAATCAGGTGTTGATAATACATTAAAAAACTTAGCTAAACAAAAGTTATAAATTAAAGCATATTTGCTATTTAATATTAACTAGCACAGTTTAAAGAGCGCTTCACAGGATGTCGGGTCCATTACATCATCCCTCCAGGGGTTGGTAGGCCTTTACATCCCTCCAGGGGTTGGTAGGCCTTTACATCCCTCCAGGGGTTGGTAGGCCTTTACATCCCTCTAGGGGTTGGTAGGCCTTTACATCCCTCCAGGGGTTGGTAGGCCTTTACATCCCTCTAGGGGTTGGTAGGCCTTTACATCCCTCCAGGGGTTGGTAGGCCTTTACATCCCTCCAGGGGTTGGTAGGCCTTTACATCCCTCCAGGGGTTGGTAGGCCTTTACATCCCTCCAGGGGTTGGTAGGCCTAAACAGCCCTCCAGGGGTTGGTAGGCCTTTACATCCCTCCAGGGGTTGGTAGGCCTAAACAGCCCTCCAGGGGTTGGTAGGCCTAAACAGCCCTCCAGAGGTTAGTAGGTCTAAATAACCCTCCAGAGGTTGATAGGCCTATACAACCCTCCAGAGGTGGTTAAGCCTATACACTCCCTCCAAAGGTGGATAGGCCTATACAACCCTCTACAGGTGGATAGGCCTATAAAACCCTCCACAGGTTGCTAGGCCTATACAACCCTCCAGAGCTGGATAGGCCAATACCACCCTCCAGAGGTGGATAGGCCTATACAACCCTCCAAAGGTGGATAGGCCTATACAACCCTCCACAGGTGGATAGGCCTATACACTCCCTCCAAAGGTGGATAGGCCTATACAACCCTCCACAGGTTGCTAGGCCTATACAACCCTCGACAGGTTGCTAGGCCTATACAACCCTCCAGAGGTGGATAGGCCTATACAACCCTCCACAGGTTGCTAGACCTATTAAACCCTCCAGAGGTGGATAGGCCTATACAACCCTCCACAGGTGGATAGGCCTATACAACCCTCCACAGGTGGATAGGCCTATACAACCCTCCACAGGTGGATAGGCCTATACAACCCTCCACAGGTGGATAGGCCTATACAACCCTCCACAGGTGGATAGGCCTATACAACCCTCCACAGGTGGATAGGCCTATACAACCCTCCACAGGTGGATAGGCCTATACAACCCTCCACAGGTGGATAGGCCTATACAACCCTCCACAGGTGGATAGGCCTATACAACCCTCCACAGGTGGATAGGCCTATACAACCCTCCACAGGTGGATAGGCCTATACAACCCTCCACAGGTGGATAGGCCTATACAACCCTCCACAGGTGGATAGGCCTATACAACCCTCCACAGGTGGATAGGCCTATGCAACCCTCCACATGTGGATAGGCCTATACAACCCTCCACAGGTTGCTAGGCCTATACAACCCTCCACAGGTGGATAGGCCTCAAGACCAACACTAAAACAAAACTCGACTTATTATATATGCAGGAGGTTGACTTAGCATCTCTGCCTCTGACTAGGGTCAATTCTTTTAACAGTGACCTTTCATCTTCCACTCTACTTGTTATGGGAATTATCTTAATTTCCAACCTATTTATAATTGTATCGAAACGCCTTTAAAAAATTATAATTTACGTGACGCAATTGCTCTTAGAACTCTCGAAATCTCCAGTGCATATCTGAAACCATAACCGTTAACTAACGGTTTGGGTTTGAATTTTTAAATTGAGTCCATCCGTCTATAAACAGATATTAGAACATTATTGAATTTGAATTATTGGTCTTTATGTGGTGCTGGAAGCTAACCAGCCACTCAGATCCTCGCAGCGTCAAATGGACTTCGCTTATTGAAGGTCACAAGGGATCTTGTGATTCCTTGTGACTAGCCGAAATTTAAAAAAAAAAAATATGAATTTCTGAACAATTCTTGATTTCGGCCTCACGTAACATTACAGCGTTATAAACAGTGTTAGTTAAAGTATTTTTGGAGTTTGCTTAAATTCTTTGGGTTCGAGCCCTGGCCAGGGAAAATCGGATGGGGGTACTAAACGCTAAGTGATCACTCCTGTTCATTCGGTAGTAATTCGGGACCTGGTTTTAAGCCGGCTGGTGGGTCGTGTTCCAGGGAAACTAGTTAGGGTAATTAAGGCTTACCCTGAGCGTTGGGAAGGGAAAGATCTAAAAGATGAAGGATTTAAAGCATTGTTGAAGATCAGGAACTAAGACAGCGTGTAACCCTAATGATCATAATATTTGAGACCTTAAACCTATAGTGACCCCCCCCCCCTTGATCAGCAATAGAACTTAAGGCCATATAGACCACCAGGATAATTAGGGCCATACAGTGTCTGATTTTGTTCTTTTTATATAGTATATTCACGTGTATATAAAATACATGCCACCCAGGAAGGAGCAGTATATATAGTACACTCTCCCTTGACATGTTACTCATGTGTCTATATGTAACAGTTTACCTTCTGCTTAAGACAGTGAATTAGGCTCAAAGAAATAATTCAAAAGCGTGATAAACAGCATGTCTAAGAAAATATACACAAAAGTATTATATTGTAATGTATGCTTATGCAAATACAAATTAATAATTTAAATTAATAATTTATACTTGAACTTATTTCTTAATTAAAAATTAATTATAATTCTCATTAATAATTTCAACTTGAACCTATTTCCTAACGAGTTAAAAATTTAAATTATCATATTATTAAAGAGAAAGAATGTTATTAGGTACGCAGTCGATTAATTAATAATCTCATTTTTTTAAATTTTTTACATAATAATAATGAAATGATCAAATTTTGAAGCTTTGAGAACTCGTGTGCAATCATTCACTATTTTGTTTACCTGGGGCCAGATTCACGAAGCAGTTACACATGTACTTATGAATGTTTTTCTTCTTAGCGGCTTCGTCAGTATCCAGGTAAGCATTTACGTATGAAAATCTTCGAAAGTACATCGCCTCAAACTAAGAGCGTTCTGGACCGTTCGTAGCTTTACATAAACTGGATATTACTCAATTTTTCTCTACTACACAGCACGGAGGATCGATTTTATTATAAACAAACATTGTAGCTGGCGAGTCTTGTCAAGAGGAGTCCTTCGTGTTAGCTATATATATGCATTCTCTGCTTGAAATTTGTAGTAAATATGTCTTTTATAATATTAGAATTAGTTTTATAATAGCAAGATATTATACCAGTAGTTATTAAGTAAATAAACACTGGTAAACATGAAATATGAGAGAAGGTGATGATCCCGGGCTGGTGGGAGCATTTACTAATCACCAAACGCCCCTGTTCATCTAGTAATAAGCATAGCTAGGGGGGTATACCTTAGCTATACATACCCATTTTTAATTTATTTTGTGTGGTTTTATTTTGAAATTAAATCTGGGTGAGACATAAAAGAAAAATATCCTGCACAAATAATGTTAGGTAAGGGAAAGGGTAAAAACTTTGATCATTGAATACTTAGGCCTATAATTATGACTATATGGACTGTTATGGCCTGATAGAAAGAGAGAGGGGGAAGCAAGGGTCCAAGATCTCTTCCTGTTCCTGTTACACAATTTGGCTGTGTGTAACAATAAGTAAGTATTGAAATTATCAAAAGAAGATACCAAGCCGGGAAGGCTATGCAGCAGTAAGGCAGTGAGGTGAGGCAGCTACTGATTTGAGGAATGCTTATTTTATTTACCTTATAAGCTGAGGCAGCTTATTTTATTTGAGGAATGCTCAGCTGATTCCTCTACATTTAGCATGGAACAAATTTGTGTCCAAGACCTCTTTCTGTTACACAATTTGGCTGTGTGTAACAATAAGTAATTATCAAAAGAAGGCACCAAGCCGGGAAGGCTATGTAGCACCATTGTGTGTAACAATAAACCAATTTTTTTTTAACAGTCAGTGCACCTGTGAGTAAAACAAATCCTGTCAGCTGTAAAAATATTGATCCAGTTATTTAAATAAAACAATATAATGAAACAAATATTTATGGGTTGTTTATTCTATTTTTTTTCTAATGAATATCCAAAGAAGTGAAAAATTTAGACATATTGCACAATTTAATGATTCACAAGAAATATTAATAATACTGTTGTCTTCTTTTTATCTTCTAGTGTGTGATTTGGTCAACATTACTAACATTACATATCAATATGAGATCTTAATGATCCATGGTTAACATTTATGATTTAATAAGGATAATACTGGTAATAATAATAATACAAGCTATAATTTAAAACCTTTATTACTGATTTCTTTTTATTAACAAGCTTAGGTAGACACAGCAATGTGCTGCTACCCTATTCTATATGAAAAATTACAGTGTAGAACATAAACTAGCTATCAGCTCATCCAACATCCCCACCTCACAAGACGGCCAGTCATACATGGAATCAGGAGAGAATAAGAAATGTAAGGCTGATCTATTAGCCCCCCCCCACCCCACTAGCAAAATCTGGGTACAGCACAAGAATATCTTCCAATATTCCTGAGTGAATGAAGTAATTACAGAGCTCAAAGTACCTCATACCATTTGGTCTGAAGTCACTCAAAACAGGGCAATCACAGATATAGTGTTGGAGAGTATGTCCTCTCAAGTAGGACTGAAAACATGTTTTTTTCACCCAGAGGCTTATAAACCCATGGAACCGCCTACCCGCTGAAGCCGTAACTGCCAAAATCCAGCTAGAAAATATCATTAGGACAATTGGCAGGATTTAACAACCCCCCCAGCTTTTTGTCCTCGTCGAGACTACTAGGTAGTTTGTGGCCCTTGGGTAAATTTAGGTAAATATATACATAAATAAATGCCATCGCTTCTCAAATCTTGGGAGCGACAAGGGAAGCTACACACTATCTATTAGAATTATGTAGGTAAACAAAACTGTAACATATTTTTCTTTACTACAATGTCGGTGCTGACTGTAGAAGTTAAAAAAAAAATAGTTTTACTTCGAAATATAATAATTTTATACGAAAATTCGACTTAAATAAGTAGCAAGTGATAATGGATAAGCTCTGATATGCCAGCGTTGTGATTGGCTACAGCTGTAAGATGAAAAATGTTACCTTCTCTCTGATTGGCCAAACTAAAAGCCCTAGTGACATCTAGTGAGACTTAAGTAAACTACTTAAAAATCTTCGTAAGTCCACTTTTCTGAATCGCACTTTGGTGCATACTTAGCCGGTACTTAGGAACCCTCGTAGCACACATACTTACAAAGAAATACACGAAGCTACGTGAATCTAGGTCCTGTAAAAATATTATATAACTTTGTTGAGAATTACAACATATATACTACTTAATTATTAAACTGGCGTATCTTTAATAGCAATGCAGAAGTAGAGATAATCCTTAGGAGCTGTGATGAGGATTCGAACCTATGTGCTGAGTGGTCCCAGGCACATGCTCTAGATGACTGCGCCACGATATAGTCAAAAGGATTACAGTATCCTGAGATACTACTGCACACACGAGGATTCCTTGAGGCTTCCACTCAAGCCGAACCAAGTGGAAGCCTCAAGGAATCTTCGTGGGTGGAGTAGTACCCCAAGTTGCAATCCTTTTAAGCATGTCGTGGAGCAGTCATCTAGAGCGTGTGCCTGGGAACACCCAGCGCGTAGGTTCGAATCTTCATTACGCCTCCTACGGATTTTGTAATTGATGCAGTCATGTTAGCGTTATTGCTCTCTGTGTAATGCAGAGGTTGATAGTTTTTGGCAACCCCCTCCAGAGGTTGATAGGCCTCGACAACCCCTCCAGATGTTGATAGACCGTGACAACCCTCCAAAGGTTGATAGACCTTGGCAACCCCCCTGAGGTTGATAACCCTTACTAACCATGTTGTTTATAGAGTATACCTCGTCTATAATGTGTACAGTATGTATATTCCAATCGGCAAGTGGAGGTATACCTTGTACATTCACTTCTTATGCTATTTAAAAGTATACTTATAATGGTTTACTTCTTGCGTCAAACAGTTAATTAGGCTAAACAAAATAGTATTAAACTGTTTGCGTGTGAAATATATATATATATATATAAATTATATTAAATTTTTTTTATTTTCGAATTAAAAATTACATTACCCAAAAATGTCTTCAACTTCAAGTATGCAGTAATTTACATAATAGCTGCAGACTAGTGTCTTTACTGAATATTTAACACATTTTCTTTATTATTATTTTTTGTATAAATCTTTAAGTTAAACTATATTTCCTAATTACTAAACTATCGTAGCTTTAGGAGTGCTTCAAAAGAAGTTTGGTCATTACAGCAATCTTCTAGAGGTTGATAGGCCTAACTCTTCAGACATTGATAGGCCTTGGCACTCCTTCAGAAGTTGATAGGCCTATTGAACCCTCCAGAGGTTGATGGGTTTATACAACCTTTCAGATGTTGGTAGGCCTAAACAACCCTCCAGAGGTTGGAAGGCCTAAACAACCTTTCAGAAGTTGGTAGGCTTCAACAATCTTTCAAAGGTTGGTAGGCCTAAACAACCTTTCAGAGGTTGGTCGGCCTAACAACCTTTTGGAGGTTGGTAGGCCTAAACCCTTCAGAGGTTGATATGCCTAAACAACCCTCTAGAGGGGTGATAGGCCTAAATAACCCTGCTGAGGTTGATAGGTCTAAAAAAACAGAGGATGATAAGGGTTAACAACCCTCCAGAGGTTGATAGACCTATTCAACCCTGCAGAGGTTGATAGACCTATTCAACCCTGCAGAGGTTGATAGACCTATTCAACCCTGCAGAGGTTGATAAGCTTTATCCCTAACACCAAACCAATGAATATTTAACCTAAACATTAAACCTCATTAGAAGTATACACACACACTGAAAGGTGTATGATGCTTCTTCCTGTGTATATATACAGGGTTTGGGCTTGGAATTTGTTATGGGCTGCTTGTTGGTCAAGACGCTGTTATGGTGGCCTTAATATCTCTCCAGGGGTTGATAGGCCTTGATAACGATCCATAAGTTGTTAAGGCGTAATAATCTTGTATGCACAGTATATACCTGTCTAAAGTGTATATGCCACTCAGCACGAGGCAATACCACATTCATTTACACTTGATATGCTATTTTGTAAGTCTGGTTACAAGAGTTCATCTCTTGCTTAAGAAAGTGGATTAATCTCAAGAAAATATTAATAATTTTATTACGTACAAAACCAGTTAAGATTTTATATTATATTTATATTATATTTATATTATATATATATATATATATATATATATATATATATATATATATATATATATATATATATATATATATATATATATATATATATATATATATATATATATATATATATACTGTATATATATATATATATATATATATATATATATATATATATATATATATATATATATATATATATATATATATATATATATATATATATATATATATATATTATATATATATATATATATATATATATATATATTTATATATATATATAAATTCAACATAAGTTATTATTTTTTATTTGTTTATTTATTTATATAAAAGAGTTCTTACATTCTTGTACAGCCACTAGTACGTGTATCGTTTTGAGCAAGTCCTTAATTACACACAGAAATCACAAGAGCGTTATGTATCAAATGAACATATCCACAAGGGCCGTGACGAATCCTCGTCACGGCCCTTGTGGATTTGTTCAAGTCTTTAATCCTCCCCTGGAATACAACCCCGCGAAAACCGTTGTTACAGCCAAGTACCCATTTTACTGTTGAGTTAACCAGAGGCTACAGTTAAGGATTTGCGCCCAGTAAATCCTCCCCGGCCAGGATACGAACCCAGGACAAAGCGCTTGTGATTTGCCAGGCGAACGTCTTAACTACTACACCACGGGGACTGCTAGTCTTAATGTAAAGCAATAATATCATGTATACTGTAAATTATATAATAGCTTAAATTTGTTCTCATCTTGTGTTAATTGAAGCAAATTTATACTTTTTTTGCTTCCTTAATTAACATGGACACAAGTACGCCACTTCTCGGTGTGTATATATTGTTTTTTATACTCCTGGCCTATGTTCAAGAATACATTATTCCTGCTGATTGGTCACAAAGTCCTTGAATGGTATTGATAACCCACCATAGATTGATAGGCCTTAATAACCCTATAAACGTTGACAGGCCTTATTAACCCTCTAGAGATTGATAGGCCATAATAACCCTCCAGAGGTTGATTGGCCTTAATAACCCTCCACAGGTTGATTGGCTTTAATAATACTCCAGAGGTTGATAAACCCCGACAACCCCTTCAGAGGTTAATAGGCCTCAACAACCCCTCCAGAGGTTGACAGACCTCGACAATTCTCCAGAGTATGATAAGTCTTACTAACCATGTTGTATATGCAGAGTATACCCTGAGTATAATGTAAACAGTATATATATTCTAACTGGTAAGGGGCAGTATTCCTGGTACACTTACACTTGTTATGCTATTTAAAAGTCTAAATGTAATAGCTTACCTCTTGTTTAGGACAGTTAATTAGGACACAAAAAATAATAATAAATTGTTTACACCGAGAACAAATAAAAAACTTATATTGGGAAATAATATTAATCTTGAATTCAATAAAATATTTAGCGAAAATTTGTTCATCTTGAAGTTCGCAGTAATTTATATAATAGCAGCAAATACGTTTCTAATAATTTTTCCTTTTGTAAACAAATTTTGTGTACACTGAAGTTTAAATTTAAAGCACATTTGCTAATTAGGCATCAATCAAGCACAGTTTATAGGGTACTCCACATGATAGTTTGGTCCATTACAACAACACTTCAGAGGTTGACAGGTCTTTACATCCATCCAGGGGTTCATAGACCTTAACAGCCCTCCAGAGGTTGGTAGGTCTAAGCCCTTCAGAGGTTGGTAGGCCTAAACAAACCTCCAGAGTTTGGTAGGCCTAAACAACCCTTCATAAATTGGTAGGCCTAAATAACCCTGAAGGTTAATAGGCCTAAACAATCATCAAAAGGCTAATAGGCATAAACAACCCTCCAGAGGTGAAAGGCCTAAACAGCTCTCCTGAGGTTGGTAGGACTAAACACTCCTCCAGATGTTGATAGGCCTGAACAATCCTCCAGAGGTTGGTAGGCCTAAACAACCCTACAAAGGTTGACAGGCATAAACAACCCTACAGAGGATGTTAGGCCTAAACAACCCTATTGAGTTTGCTTAGCCTAAACAGCCAGCCCTACAGAGGCCAATAGGCCTAAAGAACCGTTCAGAGGGTGATAGGCCTTGATAGCAATCTTAAAGATAGATAAACCTTAATTTCCTTCGAGTATATACAGTATATACCCATGTAGTGTGTATAAATATTCCACCTGGCAAGGAGAAGTATATCTAGTATTCTCTCGATTGTTATGTTATTCTTAAGTCTACATTTAACAATTTATATCTAACTTAAGACACTAGATTAAGGACAAAATAATAAATTAAAATTGTTTACGTTTAAATTAAATAAAAAACTAATGTAAAGAAATAAACTCTATGTTATGATTTGTATACTTGTATATGTAATATATGAATATGAATTGTATATATGAATTGTTGCTCGTCGTTACGCCACGCAACAATATCATAACCAATGATAGTTTCAATTAAGTCCGGGCTCCCACTTTTCAATCAGATATACGGGTATATCAACTCTAGCTTAGACAGTTTTTACAAATTGATTCTGCTTTCAGTTGGAGTGGTGGCAGTGAAAGGGGAAGAATAACTTTCATTCCATGTGCATACTCAGCCGGCGTGTTGCAACAAGTGTGCCATCGTGATTGCCTCACACTTTTGCAACCAATTCAGTCGAACAGCTTAGCTGGCCTTATATTTTTAGTAGTGTAGTATTAGATATACTAACATTTAGTCACATGAATGATTTCTACTGAAACTACCATTTACTTATCATTGACAGAACCAGCATTAGATTATTGGTGCTAGGACGTAATCATATCTTAGCGCTCATACCCCTCATTTTGTGAAGGTGAATTTGACTCTTATTTCATAATAAAATACAGTCCCATTAAAATCCAAAGGACACTAGTTCTTGGAATTGAAATCAAACCACTTGCTCATCCTTCGTTTTCTACTTTTTCACACAAGGTGGTGGTCCTTCATAGCTATTGAAGTTTTCATTAATTAATTCAAATATTGGAGTTAGATTTTCCCACAATTTCTACTCCCCTCATGACCACATTCCTCGCTACTCCCAGACTTCTTCCCTTACTCCTCCTACCTCTCTACCTCCCTCACCCCAAACCCTCACTCATTATTTCATTATTCATTTCTTCTCAATTTCCGACACGTTACAACCTTTCAAAGGTTGAGTGGCCTCAATAACGCTCCAGAGGTTGAAAAGACCTTAATAACCCTCCATATATTGATAGGCCTAAATAACTCTCCAGAGATTGATAGGCATTAATAACCTTCCAGAGGTTAATAGGCCTTAATAACCTTCCATAGATAGATAGCACTTAATAAGCCTTCAGTGTTTGATAGGCATAAATAACCCTCCAGAGGTTCATAGGCCTTAATAACCCTCCAGAGGTTGATAAACTCTAATTACCCTCCAGAGGTAATTGACTTTAATAACCCTTCAGAAGTTGATAGGCATTAATTACCTTCCAAGGGTAGATAGCCCCTTAATTACTCCTCAAAGGTTGACAGGACCTCCAACCCTCCAGAGGTTGATAAGCCTTAATAACCTTTCAGAGGGTGACAGGCTCTAATTACCCTCCAGAGGTTGATAGGCTTTAATAACCCTTCAGAAGTTGATAAGCCTTAATTACCTTCCAGGGGTTGATAGGCCTTAATTACTCTCCAGAGGTTGATAGGCTCTAATTACCCAACAGAAGTTGGAAGGCCTTAATTGCACTCGATAGCCGGCAGACCCTGACAACCCTACAGAGGTTGATAGACCTTGTCAACCCTCCAAAGGTTGATAGACCTTGGCAATCTTCCAAAGGTTGATAGACATTGGCAACCCTCCAGAGGTTGATAAGCCTTACAAACATGTTGTATATATAGAGTATACCCGTGAATAAAATGTACAGTAAATTTTCCAATCAGTAAAGGAAGGAATACCTTGTACACTCACACCTGTTATGCTATTTAAAAATTTATGTATAATAGTTTACCTCCTGCTTCAACCAGTTAATTTGGCTCAAATTTTTTTTAAACTGTTTAAGTTCTTTAAATATTTCAGTCGTAAAGTAAAAAATACTGTAAATATTAAATTTCAATATGAAAATTACCCGAAAATGTTTTTAATTTAAAGTACACAGTAACTTATGTGATGGCTACAAACTTGTTTCTAAACATTATGTTTTTTAAGTTGATTTTTTTTCAAATGTTATGAATAAGGGCATATTTTCTTATTAGTCACTAAACTATCGTAGCTTTAAGAGCTCTCCTTAGGATGTTAGATCATTATAGCAACTTTCCAGAAGTTGATAGGCCTAGTCAACTCCTCAGATTTAATAGGCCTTGGCACTCCTTCAGAGGTTGATAGGCCTTGGCACTCCTTCAGAGGTTGATAGGCCTTGGCACTCCTTCAGAGGTTGATAGGCCTTGGCACTCCTTCAGAGGTTGATAGGCGTATGCAACCCTCCCGAAATTGGTAGGCCTATACAACCAGCTATAGGTTGTTAGGCATATACAACCCTCTAGAAATTGATAGGCCTATACAACTCTCCAGAAGTTGATAGGCCTATACAGCCCTCCAGAGGTTAATAGGCTTATACAACTCTCCAGAAGTTGATAGGCCTATACAAACCTCTAAAGGTTGATAGGCTTAAACAACCCTCCAAAGATTGATAGGCTTATACAACCCTCCAGAGGTTGACAGGCATTAATAACCCACTAGAGGTTAACAGGCCTCGACAACCCCAAAGACACAACACATCAAAGACACACTCATCTGTACTGAGCTGCTAAACACCTCAAATGATATGGTGGAAGTACTGATAGTCAAAATAGAGATCCTAAATGTAGTTATTGTCCTTGTATATAAGTCACCGGAGGCAAACCCTCAGCAGTTTAAAGACCAACTAATGAAAATAGAACACTGCTTGGAAAACCTCACAAATCCAGCTCCGAACATCATCCTGCTTAGGGACTTCAACCTACGGCACCTGAAATGGAAGCACCTGGCTAATACAGTAATATCAGAAAGAATACCAGGAAGTAGCCTAAATGAACAGGCACATGCAAATGACCTGCTACGGATGTGCGACAGGTTTGCCTTAAACCAGCAAATAGTAGAACCAACTAGGAAGGAGAACACGCTGGACCTCATTTTCACTAATAATGATGAATTGATTAGGAACATAATGATTACAAATACCTGTTACTCAGATCACAACTTAATTGAAGTTATGACAACCATGGGGAGTAGACCTTCAAAACCAGTCCAGATTCCCGGTGAAGGAAATTTCAGCAAATTCAACTTCAATAATAAACAGACAAACTGGGAGCAAATAAACCAGGACTTCACAGAAATAAACTGGGAAGAACAGCTAGAAAATGCAAACCTGAACCAGTGCCTGGAAAAAATAAGCTCAGTAGCACTAGAAATATGTTCAAACCGCATACCCCTAAGAAAAAATGAGGAAGAGATACAGATTGGAACGGGAACGTCGTTCCCTGTATGGGCGAAGAAACATCAAATCATATATCAGACGTCACCCAATCCCCACTGGATTTTGAAGAAGCCATAAACAATATGCCTATGCACTCTGCACCAGGCCCGGATTCTTGGAACTCCATATTCATCTAGAACTGTAAAAAACCACTATCGAAGGCCCTCCACATTCTGTGGAGACAAAGTCTAGATACTGGCGTTATTCCTGATATACTAAAAACAACAGAGATAACACCACTTCATAAAGGAGGAAATAAGGCAGAGGCAAAAAATTACAGACCGATAGCACTAACATCGCACATTATAAAAATTTTTCAGAGAGTGCTAAGAAGTAAGATCACAAAATACATGGAATCACAGCATCTCCATAACCCCGGTCAACATGGTTTCAGAACAGGGCGCTCTTGCCTGTCACAGTTGCTGGACCACTATGATATGGCATTAGATGCTATGGAAGACAAACAAAACGCTGATGTAATTTACACAGATTTCGCAAAAGCTTTTGATTAATGTGACAATGGCGTTATTGCACATAAAATGCGTTCAAAAGGAATTACCGGAAAAACAGGCAGATGGATCTACAATTTCCTGACCAACAGAACCCATTGTGTAATAGTCAACAAAATAAAATCCAGCCCATCAACCATGAAGTGCTCAGTCCCCCAGGGTACTGTGCTTGCTCCAATACTTTTTCTCATCCTCATATCGGACATAGACAAGAACACAACCTATAGCACTGTATCATCCTTTGCAGATGACACTAGGAGCTTCATGAGAGTAGGCAACATAGAGGACACGGCAAACCTCCAGTCAGATGTAGATCAGGTCTTTCTATGGGCTACAGAATATAATATGGTGTTTAACGAAGATAAGTTCCAGCTCATGCGCTATGGAAAAAATGAAAATATAAAAACGGAAACCACATACAAAACTCAGGCAAATCATAACATAGAACGAAAAGGCAATGTAAAGGATCTGGGTGTACTCATGGCGGAAGACCTTACCTTTAAAGAACACAATAAAGTAGCCGTCACAACTGCAAAAAAATGACAGGTTGGATAACAAGAACTTTTCACACTGGAGATGCTATACCGATGATGATACTTTTCAAAACGCTTGTGCTCTCTAGAGTGGAGTACTGCTGCACAATGACAGCCCCTTTCATAGCTGGAGAAGTTGCTGACCTGGAGAGCGTGCAGAGATCCTTTACTGCTAGAATCCACTCAGTAAAACATCTAAACTATTGGGACCGACTAAAGAGCCTAAATCTGTACTCCCTTGAGCGCAGGCAGGAGAGATACATAATAATTTACACGTGGAAAATATTAGAGGGGCTGGTCCCAAACCTGCACACAGAAATAACATCACATGAGACCAGAAGACATGGCAGGATGTGCAGAATACCCCCGTTGAAAAGTGGAGGTGCAACAGGTACTCTGAGAGAGAACTCTATCAACATCAGAGGCCCGAGACTGTTCAACACGCCTCCACTACACATAAGGGGCATAACTGGCAATCCCCTCACAGTGTTCAAGAGAGAACTGGATAAGCATCTCCAAAGGATACCTGATCAAACAGGCTGTGATTCATACGTCAGGCTGCGAGCAGCCGCGTTCAACAGCCTGGTTGATCAGTCCAGCAACCAGGAGGCCTGGTCGACGACCTGGCCGCGGGGACGCTAAGCCCCGGAAGCACCTCAAGGTAACCGCAAGGGTAACCCCTCCAGAGGTTGATTGTCCTTGGCAATCCTCAAGAGGTTTATATACCTCGATATCTTTTCCATAGGTTGATAGACCTTGACAATCATCCAAAGGCTGAAAGGCCTCAACAACCCCTCCAGAGGTTGAGAGACCTTGACAACTCTTCAGTGTATGATAAGTATTACTAGGCATGTTGAATATGCAGAGTATACCCTGCTTAAACGTAAACTGTATATATTTCAATCGTAAGGTGCAGAATACCTTGTACACTCACACTTGTTATGCTATTTTAAAGTCAATTTATAATAGCTTACCTCTTGTTTAAGACAAGTAATTAGGATAAAATAAATATTACTAAATTGCTTATGTCAAAAACAAATAAAGAATGTATATTAAAAAGTTATGTTAATCTTGAATTCAATATGATATTAAATGAAAATGTCTTTCATTTCAAATCCGCAGTAAATTATGTAATAGTTTCAGACTGTAATATAAATGATATCACTACATAAAAATATTAAAAATTATGCCTAAAATATTATAATATGAAGCACATATACTAATTAGTTTCTAAAATTACATAGTTTAAAGAGTGCTCCTCAGGATGTTAGATCCATTACTACAACTTGTCACACGTTGGTAGGCCTTTACATCCCTCGAGGGGTTGGTAGGCCTAAACAATCCTCTAAAGGTTTATAGGCCTAAACAACCCCCAGAGGTTGATAAGCCTTAACAGCCCTTTAGAGGTTGGTGGGCCTTTCACTCCTTCAGAGGTTGGTAAGCGTAAACAACCTTCCAGAGGTTTGAAAGTCTAAACAACACTACACAGGTAAGCAGGTCTAAACAACCCTACAGAGATTGATAGGCCTAAACAACCCTACAGAGGTTGGTAAGCCAAAACAACCCTACAGAGGTTGGTAGGCTTAAACAACCTTCCAGAGATTCGCAGGCCTAAACCCTAAAGAGGTTAGCAGGTCTAAACAGTCCAACAGTGGTTGATAGGCCTAAAGAACCGTTCAGAGGGTGATAGGCCTTAATAGCAATCTAAAAGGTAGATAAACCTTAATCTCCTTCGTGTATGTCCATTATATACCTATGTAGTGTGTACAAATATTCCAACTGGCAAGTAGAGGTATATCTAGTATACTCTCAATTATTATGTTATTCTTAAATCTACATATAACAATTTATCCCTCACTGTAGACAGTCAATTAGGATGAAAATAACAACTTTATATAGTTTACGATTAAATGAAATAAAGAATTAATAAAAAAAATCATTCTAATTTAACATATTTAGTAATTAAAAAAGTAGTCGCGAAGTTCGCAGTCAATTATGTAATAACTAGAAACTATTTCCTTGATTATTATTCAACGAACCTGTTAAACTTTTGAAAGTTATTATGAGTATATATATCAAGTACACATTAGTGCATGTTGCTTCATTGCAACATATCTTAATTGTGCCTTGATTGTATTAGTGATATATGAATAATTTTTAATTAATCTTAAACTTGACGATAAAACGACATTGAATAGACGGAAAATCATATAGTGCTTCTCTCTGTATATTCACCCTGATCTCTCCAATTGTCTCAATGTTTCTAAAATGATGTACTATAAATCACCCGAACCTAACCTACCCGAGGACACGCCAAAAGGAAACGGAACGTCACGTCAATTTAGTGAGCTGCTGTGGTGTTTAGTAAATCAGGTTTTGGCCGTAGAGGATTAAAACGTGAAAATGGGATTGACTGTTGGATAAGTCGAGCTGTAAACTGAGAGTATACTTGTGTCCAGAACTAAAGTATACTTGCTGGTTGGTCAGTATTGTGGTGGCCCTAATAACCATCCATAAGTTGATAGTTCTTAATAACATTCCAGAGGTTGATAGGCCTTAATAACCCTCCTGAGGTTGATAGGCATTAATAAACCTCCTAAGTTTAATAGGCCCATATAACCCTCTACAGGTTGATAAGCCTAAACAGCCCTTTAGAGGTTGGGAAGCCTAAACAGTTTAACCCTCTAGAGGCTGGCAGGCCTAAAGAAACCTACACAGGTTGGTAGGCCTAAAGAACTGTTCAGAGAGTGATAGGCCTTGAGAGCAATCTAAATGGTAGATCAACCTTAATTTCCTTCATGTATATCCAGTATATACCCATGTATAATGTATATACATTCCACCTGGCAAGGAGAACTATATCTAGTATACTGTCTGTTGTTATGTTTTTCCCAAGTCTACATATAACAATTTACCTTTAGTTTTAGACACTCAATTAGTACCAAACAATAAATGTAAATAGTTTACGTTTAAATTAAATAAGGAATTAATATAAAGAAATAAGTTGAAATTGAACATATATTGTAATTAAAAAAAAGAATGTCAAATTTGTAATCAATTATATAATAGCTTGAAACTATTTCCAAATATTAATAGAATACAAAAAAATAAAAAATTACAAAGTTTCTGAGAGCATATATAAAGTAATACATTAGTGCAAGTTTCTTCAATGCAATATATCATAATAACACCTTAATTGTATTAGTGATATATAAAATATTATATCTCCAACATGACGATATAACAACGATGAATAACGACAGTGAATACCATTGAATACTGGGAGCCGGTCGGCCGAGCGGACAGCACGCTGGACTTGTGATCCTGTGGTCCTGGGTTCGATCCCAGGCGCCGGCGAAAAACAATGGGCAGAGTTTCTTTCACCCTATGCCCCTGTTACCTAGCAGTAAAATAGGTACCTGGGTGTTAGTCAGCTGTCACGGGCTGCTTCCTGGGGGTGGAGGCCTGGTCGAGGACCGGGCCGCGGGGACACTAAAGCCCCGAAATCATCTCAAGATAACTCAAGATAACCATCGTCATCGGTATTCATTGTCGATGAATACCGATTCATCGACGGTATTCGGTATTCCGTCGATGAATCTGCAGTATAAAAATATACTGTGCTTCTCTCTGTATTTTCACCCTGTTCTCTTCACTGTCTCAATGTCTAAAATGATGCACAATAAATAGCCAGAACCTAACCTACCTGAGGACTCGCCATTAGAAAACGTCAAGTCACATCAATTTAGTGAGCTGCTGTGGTGTTTAGTACATCAGGTTTTGGCCGTAGAGGATTGAAACGTCAAAACGCGATTGACTGTTGAAGAAAACGAGTTGTAAACTGAGAGAATATTTGTGTTTAGGATGAAGGTATACTTGCTGGGTGGTTAGTATTGAGGTGGCTCTAATAACACTGCAAAGGTAGATAGGCCTTTATAACCCTCCAGAGATTGATAGGCCTTAATAATCCTCCAAAAGTTGATAGGCATTAACTCTCCAGAGGTTGATAGGCCTTAATTAAAACCCTCCAGAGGTTGATAGGCTTTAATAACCCTCCAGAGGTTAATAGGCCTTAATAACCCTTCAGTGGTAGTGGATGGCCTTAATAACCCTCCAGAGATTGATAGGTTTTAATAACCCTTCAGAGGTTGATGAGCATTAATAACCCTCCCGAGGTTGATAGGCCTTAAATACCCTACAGAAGTTGATAGGGTTTAATTACCCTTGATAACCGTGACAGACATTGGCAACCCTCCAGAGGTTGAAAGACCTTGACAACCCTCCATAACTTGAAAACCTTGGCAACCCTCCAGAGGTTGATAAGCCTAACTAACCATGTTGTATATACAGCGTATACCCGTTTATAAAGTGCACAGTTTATATTCCAATCAGCAAAGGGGGGTGTACCTTATACACTCACACTTGTAAGCTATTTAAAAGTTTATGTATAATACTTTCTACTTGCCTTATGCTTCTAACAGTTAATTTGGCTACAAATAATAGTTCTAAATTGTTTACGTCTGAAATATATAAAGAAATTATATTTAACGTAAATGTAAAACTCAATTTCAGTTTAATATAACCGAAAAATGTCTCTAATTTAAAGTAACTAGTAACTTATGTGATGGCTTTATCGAAACATTAAATTTTATAGTTAAAATCAATTTTGTTTTAAATATTATAAATTAGGGCATATTTATTAATTAGTCACTAAATTATCGTAGTTTTAAGAGGGCTCCTTGTGATGTTAGGTCATTACAGCAACTTTGCAGTCTGATAGGCCTAGTCAACTCTTCAGACATTATGGTGCAACATAGCCTTCCCGGCTTGGTGCCTTCTTTGATAATTACTTACTCTTCAGACTTTAATAGTTCTTGGCTTTCCTTCAGTCATTGATAGGCCTTGGCACTCCTTCAGACATTGATAGGCCTTGGCACTCCTTTAGAGGTTGATAGGCCAATGCAACCCTCCAGAGGTTGATAGGCCAACACAACCATTTATAAGTTGATAGGCCTATGCAACCCTCTATTAGTTGATAGGCCTATACAACCCCCAAAAGTTGATAGACCTATAAAACCCATCAGAGATTGATAGGCCTATACAACCTTCAAGTGGTTGATAGGCACATATAACCCTCCAGATGTTGATAGGGCTATTTAACCCTGAAAAGGTTGATGAGCCTATACAAGCCTACTGAGTTTGATAGGCCTATACAACCTTCCAGAGGCTGATATGCCTATACAATTCTACAGAAGTTTATAAGCCTATAGAGTTTGATTGGCCTATACAACTCTCGAAAGGTTGATAGGACAATATAACCCTACAGAGGCTGATAGGCATATACAACCCTCCAGAGGTTGATAGGCCTATACAACCCCTCCAGAGATTGATAGGCCTATACAACCCTCCAGAGATTGATAGGCCTATACAACTCGCCAGAGGCTGATAGAACCTAATAACCCTTCAGAGGGTGATAGGCCTTAATAACCCTCTAGAGGTTGACAGGCCTCAACAACCCCTCCAGAAATTGATAGGCCTCGACAACCCGTCCAGAGACAGATGACAGACGTTGACAACTCTTCAGTGTATGATAAGTATTACTAGGTGTGTTGTTTATGCAGAGTATACCCTGCTTATAACGTAAAGAGTATATATTCCAATGGGTAAGCTGCAGAATACCTTGTACACTCACACTTGTTATGCTATTTTAAAGTCATTTTATAATAGTTTAAAACACGTAATTAGGATAAAATAAATATTACTAAATTGCTTACGTCAATAACAAATAAAGAATGTATATTAAAAAAAAATGATGTTAATCTAGATTCAATATAATATTAAGTGAATAAGTCTGTAATTTGAAGTTCACAGTAAATTATATAATAGCTTCAAATTGCAACTAAATTTTTCTATTATGTACAAATATTAAAAATTATGTTTAAAATATTAAGCACATTTAATAATTAGTTATTAAAATAGCACAGTTTAAAGAGTGCTCCTCAGGATGTTAGATCCATTATTACAACCTGTCACACGTTGGTAGGCCTTTACATCCCTCGAGGGGTTGGTAGGCCTAAACAATCCTCTAAAGGTTTATAGGCCTAAACAATCATCTAAAGGTTTATAGGCCTAAACAACCCCCAGAGGTTGATAAGCCTTAACAGCCCTTTAGAGGTTGGTTGGCCTTTCACTCCTTCAGAGTTTGGTAAGCCTAAACAACCCTACACAGGTTAGCAGGCCGAAACAACCCTACAGAGTTTGGCAGGTCTAAACAGTCCAACAGAGGTTGATAGGCCTAAAGAACCGTTCAGAAGGTGATGGGCCTTAATAGCAATCGAAAAGGTATATAAACCTTAATTTCCTTCGTGTATGTCTAGTATATACCTATATAGTGTGTATAAATATTCCAACTGGCAAGGAGAGGTATATCTGGTATACTCTCCGTTATTATGTTATTCTTAAATCTAAATATAACAATTTATCCATCACTTTAGACAGTCAATTAAAGTAAAAATAATAATTCTAAGTGTTTTACGTTTAAACAAAACAATGAATTAATATGAAAATTAATTCTAATTGAACATATTTAGAATTAAAGAAACTTAATGGAAAGTCCACAGTCAATTATATAATGACTAAAAAACTATTGCCATAGATTATTGGCACGTGTCTATTCTAAAATTTTGAAAGTTTCTATGAGTATATATCAAAAACACATTACTGCACGTTTCTTCATTGCAATATATCTTAATTATTCCTTGAATGTATTAGTGATATATGAATAATTATATCCTAAACATGACGATGAATAGACGTTAGAACGTATTGTGCTTCTCTCTGTATATTCACTCTGTTCTCTCCAGTTGTCTCAATGTCTCTAAAATGATGTAGTATAAATTACCCGAACCTAACCTACCCGAGGACACTCCAATAGAAAATGGGACGTCACGTCAATTCAGCGAGCTGCTGTGGTGTTTAGTACATCAGGTTTTGGTCGTAGAGGATTAAAACGTCAGAATGGGATTGACTGTTGGATAAGACAAGTTGTAAACTGAGAATATCTTGTGTCCAGGACTAAAGTATACTTGTGTCCAGGACTAAAGCATACTTGTGTCCAGGACTAAAGTATATTTACTGGATGGTCAATATTGTGGTGGCCCTAATAACCCTCCAGAGGTTGATAGGCATTAATAAACCTCCAGAGATTAATAGGCCTAAATAACTCTCTAGAGGCTGATATGCCCTAATAACCCTCCAAAGGTTGATAGGCCTTAATTACCCTCCAGTGGTTGATAGGCATTAATAACCCTCCTGAGGTTAATAGGCCTAAATAATCCTCCAGAGGTTGATAGGCCTTAATTACCATCCAGAGGTTGATAGGCATTAATAACCCTTGAGAGGTTGATATGACTTAATAACTCTCCAGAGGTTGAAAGGCCTTAATAACCCTTCAGAGGTTGGTAGGCTTTAATAACCTTACAGAGGTTGATAGACTTTAACAGCCCTGCCAAGGTTGATAGGCCTTCATTACCCTAAAGTGGTTGATAAGCCTTAGAAAACCTCCAGAGGGTGATAGGCCTCATAACCCTCCAGAAGTTGATATATCTTTTTGACCCTCCACAGGTTGATAGGCTTCAATAACACTCCAGAAGTTGATAGGTTTTAATTACCTTAAAGATGTTGATAGGTCATAAATACCCTACAGAGGTTGATTGGCCTTAATTACCCTTGACTGACTTTGTCAAGGGTACTTTGTCAAAATAATACTCCAGAAGTTTATAGGCATTAATAACCCTCCAGAAGTTTACAGGCGTTAATAACCCTCCAGAGGTTGGTTTGCCTTAATAATCCTCCAAAGGTTGATAGGCTTTAATAACCCTCCAGAGGTTGATGTTTAAATAACCCTCCAGTGGGTAAAAGGTCTCCAGAGGTTGATAGGCTTTAATAGCTCTGCCAAGATTGATAGGCCTTGATTACCCTAAAGTGGTTGATGAGCCTTAATAAACCTCCAGAGGTCAATAAGCCTAATAACCCTCCAGAGGTTGATAGGCCTTTATAACTCCCCAGAAGTTGATTGGCTTTAATAACCCTACAGAAGTTAATAGGCTTTAATAATTCTCTAGAAGTTGATAGGTCTTAACCCTCCAGAACTTGATAGGCCTTAATAACCCTCCTTAGGTTGACAGATCTTAATAACCCTTCGAAAGTTGATAGGCCTTAGTAACCCTACAGAGGTTGATAGGCTTTAATAACCTGTCAGAAATTTATAGAACTTAATAACTCTTCCGAGTTTGATAGGCATTAAAAACCCTCGAAAACAGCCCTTTAGAGGTTGGTAGGCCTTTCACTCCGATAGAGGTTGGTAATCCTAAATAACCCTACAGAATTTAGTAGGCTTAAACAACCCTCCAGAGATTTGTAGGCCTAAACCCTAGAGACGTTGGCAAGTTTAAACAGCCCAACAGTAGTTGATAGGCCTAAAGAACCATTCCGTATGTGATAGGCCTTTATAGAAATGTAAAAGGTAGATCAACCTTAATTTCCTTCGTGTATATCCAGTATATACCCATGTATAAAGTATACATATTCCACCTGGCAAGGAGACCTATATTTAGTATACTCTCAGTTGTTATTCTCAAGTTTACATGTAACAGTTTATCTCACGCTTTAGACATTCAAGCAGCGTCAAAACAATAAACTAAAAAGTTTACGTTTAAATAAAATATGGAATAAATATAAAGAAATAAGTTGAAATTAAATATATTTAGTAATGAAAGAAAATATACGTCAAGTTCGCAGTCAATAAGGTAATGGCTTGAAACAATATGCTATTGTTTATTGTTCAACAAGTTTAACAAAAATTTTTGGAAAGTTTCTGAAAGCATATATCAAGTATAACATCAGTGTACGTTTCTTCAACGTAATATATCTTAACTACACCTTGACTGTATTAGTGATACATGAATAATTATATCTTCAACATGACGATAAAACAACAATGAATACTCCGAAAAATATACTGTACTTCTATTTGTATATTCACCCTTTTCTCTCCAGGTGTCTCTAAACTTATGTACTATAAATTGGCCGAACCTAACCTACCTGGGAACACGCCAATAGAAAACGGGACGTCACGTCAATTTAGTGAGCCGCTGTGGTGTTTAGTACATCAGGTTTTGGTCGTAGAGGATTAAAACGTCAGAATGGGATTGACTGTTGGATAAGACGAGTTGTAAACTGAGAGTATACTTGTGTCCAGGACTAAAGTATACTTGTGTCCAGGACTAAAGTATACTTGTGTCCAGGACTAAAGTATACTTGTGTCCAGGACTAAAGTATACTTGTGTCCAGGACTAAAGAATACTTGTGTCCAGGACTAAAGTATACTTGTGTCCAGGACTAAAGTATACTTGTGTCCAGGACTAAAGTATACTTGTGTCCAGGACTAAAGTATACTTGTGTCCAGGACTAAAGTATACTTGTGTCCAGGACTAAAGTATACTTGTGTCCAGGACTAAAGTATACTTGTGTCCAGGACTAAAGTATACTTGTGTCCAGGACTAAAGTATACTTGCTGTTTTGTCAATATTGTGTAGCCCTAATAACATCTAGAGGTTGATAGGCTTTAATAATCCTCTAGATATTTATAGGCCTTAATAACCTTGCAGATGTTGATAGGCCTTAATAACCCTACAATGGCTTATATGCCTTAATAACCGTCAAGAGTTTCATAGGCTTTAATAGCCCTAACAAGATTGATAGGCTTTAATAGCCCTAACAAGATTGATAGGCCTTAATTACCCTACAGTGGGTGATAGGACTTAATAACCCTCTAGAGGTTGATAGGCCTTAATAACTTTGCACAGGCTTATAGGCCTTATTAAACCTCCAGAAGTTGATAATCCTTAATAACCCTTCAAAGATTGATAAGGCTAAACCATTCAGAGGTAAATAGGCTTTAATAACCCTCCAGAAGTTGATAAGCTCATATAACCCTACAGAGGTTGATAGGGCTATTCAACCGTGAAGAGGCTGATGAGCCTCTTCACGGTTGGCAATTATCCAGCGGTTCAAAGACCTTGGCAACTCTCCAAAGGTTGATAGACCTTGGCAACCCTCCACAGGTTGATACACTTTGAATACCCTCCACAGGTTGATACACTTTGAATACCCTCCACAGGTTGATACACCTTGGCAACCTTCTAGAGGTTGATACACCTTGGCAACTCGCCACAGGTTGATAAGCCAACACAACCATCTATAGGTTGATAGGCTTATAAAACCCACCAGAAGTTGATAGGCTTATACAACCCTCCAGAAGTTGATAGGCCTATACAACCCTCAAGAGGTTGATAGGCTTATACAACCCTCCAGAAGTTGATAAGCTCATATAACCCTACAGAGGTTGATAGGGCTATTCAACCGTGAAGAGGCTGATGAGCCTATACAAGCCTACCGAGTTTGATAGGCCTATAAACCCTCCAGAGGTTGATAGGCCTATACAACTCAACAGAAGTTTATAAGTCTATACAAGCCTACAGAGTTTGATAGGCCTATACAGTCCTGGAAAGGTTGATAGGACAATATAACCCTACAGAGGTTGATGAGCCTATTCAAGCCAACAGAGTTTGATAGGCCTATACAACCCTCCAGAGGTTGATTGGCCTATACAACCCTCCAGAGATTGATAGACCTATACAACTCTCGAGAGGTTGATCGAACCTAATAACCTTTCAGAGGGTGATAGGCCTTAATAACCCTCCAGAGGTTGATTGGCCTTGACAACCGTCCGAGAGGTTGATTGGCCTTGACAACCGTCCGAGAGGTTGATTGGCCTTGACAACCGTCCGAGAGGTTGATTGGCCTTGACAATGCCTCCAGAGGTTGATAGGCCATAATTTAAACCCTCCAGAGGTTGATAGGCCTTAATAAAACTCCAGAGGTTGATAGGCCTTAATAACCCACCAGAGATTGATAGGTTTTAGAACCCTTCAGAGGTTGATGGGCTTCAATAACTCTCCAGAGGTTTATAGGCCTTAGATATCCTACAGAGGTTGATAGGCTTTAATTACCCTTGATAGAGTTGACAGACATTGGCAACCCTCCAGAGGTTGATAGGCCTTAAATACCCTATAGAGGTTAATAGGCCTTAATTACCCTTGATAGACATTGGCAACCCTCCACAAGTTGAAAAAACTTTGGCAACTCTCTAAAGGTTGATAAGCCTCACTAACCATGTTGTATATACAGAGTATACCCGTTCATAAAGTGTACAGTATATATTCCAATCGGCAAAGGGAGGTATACCTTGTTCACTCACACTTCTTAACACTTTCGCTCGGGGATGACGCAGCATTGCGTCATCCGTTTACTGGCGGTAATGCCGGGGATGACGCAGCATTGCGTCATCCACTTTAAAAATTCGCCAAAAATCAGGTTTTTATCCGATTTTTTTGGGACTGGTTTTAAAATGTGCGCCGATGTCTTCCCATTTTCTTTGTTGAGCCTCGTGGTCCTCAGGCGGCTTGGCACATGCCGTGGGCCCATTGTCTTTGCTCCACTGTTGTGACGAATGTCGCCTCCCCTCGCATCTCAAACGTGTGAACATTTCGGCTATTTCCCGTGGCTATATTTCTTACTGCGGCTTTAGAAACTATCTACGCTTACTCCACGATGGATAGTAATCATGAACAAGGCCCTTCCAGGAAGAAAATTGCGAAAGAAAGGCTTGAAAAGGGTGGGAATTGGGAGTGTAGCAGGAAGGCCTCTGAGCACTCACTCACGGCTAACGCGTGGCCCGTCTTCAACTCGTCGGCGGTTGGAGCGTGACCAGGTTTTTTTTTTTATATGCTAATGTTCCTCTAGAGAATTTTATTACGAACCCATTGAGACCAAATTGAAAGACCTAGGACAAAAATTGAGGTGACCAGAGTGAAAATAGTGAAAACATTTTATCCCGTTTGCGCGCTCCCGGGTAACTCGTTCGCACTTTCTCTGTTTGCTGCGGGTAATTAGCTGGGCCTTTGGAGTTTATATGCATTTAGTGTTGTAGAGAATTTTATTGCGAACACAATGATACCAAATTTAATCTCGTAGAAGGAGAATTGAGGTGACAAAGTTGAAGAGAGTATACACTTTTCGAAATTAACGTGCGCTTCCATGACACGCTGGGGCCCATATCGCCCTGTCGAGGGGTGGCGCGGGTGAGCGAAAGTGTTAAGCTAATTTAAAAGTCTATGTATAATACTCTCCACTTGCTTCTAACAGTTAAGTAGGCAACAAATAATAGTTTTAAATTGTTTACGTTTTAAATATATGTAGAAATAATATTAAAGAATTGTTGTTGTTGTTTAAAATTCGCTACCTGGAACAAAAAATTGTTAATTATTTCAATTTGATATAACGCGAAAATATCTTTAATTTATAGTACCCAGTAATTTATGTGATGGCTGCAAAGTAGTATCTAATTATTACATTTTTCAAGTTAAAGTAAATTTTATTTAAAATATTATAAATTAAGGCATATTTTGTAATTAGTTATTAAATTATCGTAGCATTTAGAGTGCTGCTTAGGATGTTAGGTCATTTCAGCAACTTTTGTCGTCTGATAGGCCTAGTCAACTTTTCAGACATTAATAGGTCTTGGCACTCCTTCAGTCATTGATAGGCCTTGGCATTCCTTCAGACTTTCATAGGCCTTGGCACTCGTTTAGAGGTTGATAGGCCTATGCAACCCTCCAGAGGTTGACAGGGCTATACATCCCTCTAGAAGTTGATAGGCCTATGCAACCCCCCCAGAGGTTGATAGACCTATATAACCCTCCAGAGATTGATGGGGCTATTGAACCCTGAAGAGGTTGATAGGGCTATTCAACCCTGTAGAGGTTGATGAGCCTATACAAGCCTACAGAGGTTGGTAGGCTTAAACAACCTTCCAGAGATTCGCAGGCCTGAACCCTACAGAGGTTGGCAGGTCTAAACAGTCCAACAGATGTTGATAGGCCTAAAGAACCGTTCAGAGGGTAATAGGCCTTAATAGCAATCTAAAAGGTAGATAAACCTTAATTTCCATCGTGTATGTCCAGTATATACCTATGTAGTGTGTATAAATATTCCAACTGGCATGGAGAGGTATATCAAGTAAACTCTCCGTTGTTATGTTATTCTAAAATCTACGTAAAATAATTTATCCCTTTTTTTAAGACACTCAATTAGGGTTGAAATAAAAACTCTATATAATTTACGTTTAAATGTAAAAAAGAATTAATATAAATAATTAATTCTAGTTTAACATATCTAGTAATTAAAAAATATATACGCAGAGTTTGCAGTCAATTATATAATAACTAAAAAACTATTCCCATGGATTACTGTGGGAAATATATTGTAAATTTTTGAAAGTTTCTATGAGCATATTAATTAATAACACATTGGTGAACGTTTCTTCATTGCAATATATCTTAATTATGCATTGACTATATTAGTTGTATTAGTGATATATGAATAATTATATCTTACACATGACGAAAAATAGACGGAAGAACATACTGTGCTTCTCTCTGTATATTCACCCTGTTCTCTCCAGTTGTCTCAACGTCTCTAAACTGATGTACTATAAATTACCCGAACCTAACCTACCTGAGGACACGCCAATAGAAAATGGGACATCACGTCAATTCAGCGAGCTGCAGTGGTGTTTAGTCCATCAGGGTTTGGACGTAGAGGATTAAAACGTAAAAATGGAATTGACTGTTCGATGAGTTGTAAACTGAGAGTATACTTGTGTCCAGGACTAAAGTATACTTGTATCAAGGTCTAAAGTATACTTGTGTCCAGGACTAAAGTATACTTGCTGTTTTGTCAATGTTGTGTGGCCCTAATAACATCCAGAGGTTGATAGGCCTCAATAATCCCTCCAGAGGTTGATAGGCATTAATAACCCTCTAGATCTTTATAGGCCTTAATAACCTTGCAGATGTTGATAGGCCTTAATAACCCTACAATGGCTGATATGCCTTAATAACCGTCTAGAGTTTCATAGGCTTTAATAGCCCTAACAAGATTGATAGGCTTTACTATCCCTAACAAGATTGATAGGCCTTAATTACCCTACAGTGAGTGATAGGACTTAATAACCCTCTAGAGGTTGATAGGCCTTAATAACTTTGCACAGGCTTATAGGCCTTATTAAACCTCCAGAAGTTGATAATCCTTAATAACCCTTCAAAGATTGATAAGGCTAAACCATTCAGAGGTAAATAGGCTTTAATAACCCTCCAGAAGTTGATAGGCCTTAATAACCCTTCAGAGGTTGATAGGCCTTGACAATTATCCAGCGGTTCAAAGACTTTGGCAACTCTCCAAAGGTTGATAGATCTTGGCAACCCTCCACAGGTTGATACACCTTGGCAACTCGCCACAGGTTGATAAGCCAACACAACCATCTATAGGTTGATAGGCTTATACAACCCACCAGAAGTTGATAGGCTTATACAACCCTCCAGAAGTTGATAGGCCTATACAACCCTCAAGAGGTTGATAGGCTTATACAACCCTCCAGAAGTTGATAAGCTCATATAACCCTCCAGAGGTTGATAGGGCTATTCAACCGTGAAGAGGCTGATGAGCCTATACAAGCCTACCGAGTTTGATAGGCCTATAAACCCTCCAGAGGTTGATAGGCCTATACAACTCAACAGAAGTTTATAAGTCTATACAAGCCTACAGAGGTTGATAGGCCTATACAATCCTGGAAAGGTTGATAGGACAATATAACCCTACAGAGGTTGATGAGCCTATTCAAGCCAACAGAGTTTGATAGGCCTATACAACCCTCCAGAGGTTGATTGGCCTATACATCCCTCCAGAGATTGATAGACCTATATAACTCTCGAGAGGTTGATCGAACCTAATAACCTTTCAGAGGGTGATAGGCCTTAATAAGCCTCCAGAGGTTGATTGGCCTTGACAACCGTCCGAAAGGTTGATTGGCCTTGACAACCGTCCGAGCGGTTGATTGGCCTTGACAACCGTCCGAGAGGTTGATTGGCCTTGACAACCGTCCGAGAGGTTGATTGGCCTTGACAACGCCTCCAGAGGTTGATAGACCTCGACAATCCTCAAGAGGTTGATAGACCTCGAAATCTCCTTCATAGGTTGAAAGACCTTGACAATCCTCCAAAGGTTGAAATTCATCAACAATGCCTCCAGACGTTGATAGGCCATAATTTAAACCCTCCAGACGTTGATAGGCCATAATTTAAACCCTCCAGAGGTTGATAGGTCTTAATAAAACTCCAGAGGTTGATAGGCCTTAATAACCCACCAGAGATTGATAGGTTTTAGAACCCTTCAGAGGTTGATGGGCTTCAATAACTCTCCAGAGGTTTATAGGCCTTAGATATCCTACAGAGGTTGAGAGGCTTTAATTACCCTTGATAGAGTTGACAGACATTGGCAACCCTCCAGAGGTTGATAGGCCTTAAATACCCTATTGAGGTTAATAGGCCTTAATTACCCTTGATAGACATTGGCAACCCTCCACAAGTTGAAAAAAACTTTGGCAACTCTCTAAAGGTTGATAAGCCTCACTAACCATGTTGTATATACAGAGTATACCCGTTCATAAAGTGTACAGTATATATTCCAATCGGCAAAGGGAGGTATACCTTGTTCACTCACACTTCTTAAGCTAATTTAAAAGTCTATGTATAATACTCTCCACTTGCTTCTAACAGTTAAGTAGGCAACAAATAATAGTTTTAAATTGTTTACGTTTTAAATATATGTAGAAATAATATTAAAGAATTGTTGTTGTTTAAAATTCGCTACCTGGAACAAAAAAAATTGTTAATTATTTCAATTTGATATACCGCGAAAATATCTTTAATTTATAGTACCCAGTAATTTATGTGATGGCTGCAAAGTAATATCTAATTATTACATTTTTCAAGTTAAAGTAAATTTTATTTAAAATATTATAAATTAAGGCATATTTTGTAATTAGTTATTAAATTATCGTAGCATTTAGAGTGCTGCTTAGGATGTTAGGTCATTTCAGCAACTTTTGCCGTCTGATAGGCCTAGTCAACTTTTCAGACATTAATAGGTCTTGGCACTCCTTCAGTCATTGATAGGCCTTGGCATTCCTTCAGACTTTCATAGGCCTTGGCACTCGTTTAGAGGTTGATAGGCATATGCAACCCTCCAGAGGTTGACAGGGCTATACATCCCTCTAGAAGTTGATAGGCCTATGCAACCCCCCCCCCCCCAGAGGTTGATAGACCTATATAACCCTCCAGAGATTGATGGGGCTATTGAACCCTGAAGAGGTTGATAGGGCTATTCAACCCTGTAGAGGTTGATGAGCCTATACAAGCCTACAGAGGTTGGTAGGCTTAAACAACCTTCCAGAGATTCGCAGGCCTGAACCCTACAGAGGTTGGCAGGTCTAAACAGTCCAACAGATGTTGATAGGCCTAAAGAACCGTTCAGAGGGTAATAGGCCTTAATAGCAATCTAAAAGGTAGATAAACCTTAATTTCCATCGTGTATGTCCAGTATATACCTATGTAGTGTGTATAAATATTCCAACTGGCATGGGGAGGTATATCAAGTAAACTCTCTGTTGTTATGTTATTCTAAAATCTACGTAAAATAATTTATCCCTTTTTTTAAGACACTCAATTAGGGTTGAAATAAAAACTCTATATAATTTACGTTTAAATGTAAAAAAGAATTAATATAAATAATTAATTCTAGTTTAACATATCTAGTAATTAAAAAATATATACGCAAAGTTTGCAGTCAATTATATAATAACTAAAAAACTATTCCCATGGATTACTGTGGTAAATATATTGTAAATTTTTGAAAGTTTCTATGAGCATATTAATTAATAACACATTGGTGAACGTTTCTTCATTGTAATATATCTTAATTATGCCTTGACTATATTAGTTGTATTAGTGATATATGAATAATTATATCTTACACATGACGAAAAATAGACGGAAGAACATACTGTGCTTCTCTCTGTATATTCACCCTGTTCTCTCCAGTTGTCTCAACGTCTCTAAACTGATGTACTATAAATTACCCGAACCTAACCTACCTGAGGACACGCCAATAGAAAATGGGACATCACGTCAATTCAGCGAGCTGCAGTGGTGTTTAGTCTATCAGGGTTTGGACGTAGAGGATTAAAACGTAAAAATGGAATTGACTGTTCGATGAGTTGTAAACTGAGAGTATACTTGTGTCCAGGACTAAAGTATACTTGTATCAAGGTCTAAAGTATACTTGTGTCCAGGACTAAAGTATACTTGCTGTTTTGTCAATGTTGTGTGGCCCTAATAACATCCAGAGGTTGATAGGCCTCAATAATCCCTCCAGAGGTTGATAGGCATTAATAACCCTCTAGATCTTTATAGGCCTTAATAACCTTGCAGATGTTGATAGGCCTTAATAACCCTACAATGGCTGATATGCCTTAATAACCGTCTAGAGTTTCATAGGCTTTAATAGCCCTAACAAGATTGATAGGCTTTACTATCCCTAACAAGATTGATAGGCCTTAATTACCCTACAGTGAGTGATAGGACTTAATAACCCTCTAGAGGTTGATAGGCCTTAATAACTTTGCACAGGCTTATAGGCCTTATTAAACCTCCAGAAGTTGATAATCCTTAATAACCCTTCAAAGATTGATAAGGCTAAACCATTCAGAGGTAAATAGGCTTTAATAACCCTCCAGAAGTTGATAGGCCTTAATAACCCTTCAGAGGTTGATAGGCCTTGGCAATTATCCAGCGGTTCAAAGACCTTAGCAACTCTCCAAAGGTTGATAGATCTTGGCAACCCTCCACAGGTTGATACACCTTGGCAACTCGCCACAGGTTGATAAGCCAACACAACCATCTATAGGTTGATAGGCTTATAAAACCCACCAGAAGTTGATAGGCTTATACAACCCTCCAGAAGTTGATAAGCTCATATAACCCTCCAGAGGTTGATAGGGCTATTCAACCGTGAAGAGGCTGATGAGCCTATACAAGCCTACCGAATTTGATAGGCCTATAAACCCTCCAGAGGTTGATAGGCCTATACAACTCAACAGAAGTTTATAAGTCTATACAAGCCTACAGAGTTTGATAGGCCTATACAATCCTGGAAAGGTTGATAGGACAATATAACCCTACAGAGGTTGATGAGCCTATTCAAGCCAACAGAGTTTGATAGGCCTATACAACCCTCCAGAGGTTGATTGGCCTATACAACCCTCCAGAGATTGATAGACCTATACAACTCTCGAGAGGTTGATCGAACCTAATAACCTTTCAGAGGGTGATAGGCCTTAATAACCCTCCAGAGGTTGATTGGCCTTGACAACCGTCCGAGAGGTTGATTGGCCTTGACAACCGTCCGAGAGGTTGATTGGCCTTGACAACCGTCCGAGAGGTTGATTGGCCTTGACAATGACTCCAGAGGTTGATAGGCCATAATTTAAACCTTCCAGAGGTTGATAGGCCTTAATAAAACTCCAGAGGTTGATAGGCCTTAATAACCCACCAGAGATTGATAGGTTTTAGAACCCTTCAGAGGTTGATGGGCTTCAATAACTCTCCAGAGGTTTATAGGCCTTAGATATCCTACAGAGGTTGATAGGCTTTAATTACCCTTGATAGAGTTGACAGACATTGGCAACCCTCCAGAGGTTGATAGGCCTTAAATACCCTATTGAGGTTAATAGGCCTTAATTACCCTTGATAGACATTGGCAACCCTCCACAAGTTGAAAAAACTTTGGCAACTCTCTAAAGGTTGATAAGCCTCACTAACCATGTTGTATATACAGAGTATACCCGTTCATAAAGTGTACAGTATATATTCCAATCGGCAAAGGGAGGTATACCTTGTTCACTCACACTTCTTAAGCTAATTTAAAAGTCTATGTATAATACTCTCCACTTGCTTCTAACAGTTAAGTAGGCAACAAATAATAGTTTTAAATTGTTTACGTTTTAAATATATGTAGAAATAATATTAAAGAATTGTTGTTGTTGTTTAAAATTCGCTACCTGGAAGAAAAGAAATTGTTTATTATTTCAATTTGATATAACGCGAAAATATCTTTAATTTATAGTACCCAGTAATTTATGTGATGGCTGCAAAGTAATATCTAATTATTACATTTTTCAAGTTAAAGTAAATTTTATTTAAAATATTATAAATTAAGGCATATTTTGTAATTAGTTATTAAATTATCGTAGCATTTAGAGTGCTGCTTAGGATGTTAGGTCATTTCAGCAACTTTTGTCGTCTGATAGGCCTAGTCAACTTTTCAGACATTAATAGGTCTTGGCACTCCTTCAGTCATTGATAGGCCTTGGCATTCCTTCAGACTTTCATAGGCCTTGGCACTCGTTTAGAGGTTGATAGGCCTATGCAACCCTCCAGAGGTTGACAGGGCTATACATCCCTCTAGAAGTTGATAGGCCTATGCAACCCCCCCAGAGGTTGATAGACCTATATAACCCTCCAGAGATTGATGGGGCAATTGAACCCTGAAGAGGTTGATAGGGCTATTCAACCCTGTAGAGGTTGATGAGCCTATACAAGCCTACAGAGGTTGGTAGGCTTAAACAACCTTCCAGAGATTCGCAGGCCTGAACCCTACAGAGGTTGGCAGATCTAAACAGTCCAACAGATGTTGATAGGCCTAAAGAACCGTTCAGAGGGTGATAGGCTTTAATAGCAATCTAAAAGTTAGATAAACCTTAATTTCCTTCATGTATGTCCAGTATATACCTATGTAGTGTGTATAAATATTCCAACTGGCATGGGGAGGTATATCAAGTAAACTCTCTGTTGTTATGTTATTCTTAAATCTACATATAATAATTTATCCCTTTTTTTAAGACACTCAATTAGGGTTGAAATAAAAACTCTATATAATTTACGTTTAAATGTAAAAAAGAATTAATATAAATAATTAATTCTAGTTTAACATATCTAGTAATTAAAAAATATATACGCAAAGTTTGCAGTCAATTATGTAATAACTAAAAAACTATTCCCATGGATTACTGTAGGAAATATATTGTAAATTTTTGAAAGTTTCTATGAGCATATTAATTAATAACACATTGGTGAACGTTTCTTCATTGTAATATATCTTAATTATGCCTTGACTATATTAGTTGTATTAGTGATATATGAATAATTATATCTTACACATGACGAAAAATAGACGGAAGAACATACTGTGCTTCTCTCTGTATATTCACCCTGTTCTCTCCAGTTGTCTCAACGTCTCTAAACTGATGTACTATAAATTACCCGAACCTAACCTACCTGAGGACACGCCAATAGAAAATGGGACATCACGTCAATTCAGCGAGCTGCTGTGGTGTTTAGTCCATCAGGGTTTGGACGTAGACTATTAAAACGTCAAAATGGAATTGACTGTTCGATGAGTTGTAAACTGAGAGTATACTTGTGTCCAGGACTAAAGTATACTTGTATCCAGGACTAAAGTATACTTGTGTCCAGGACTAAAGTATACTTGTGGCCAGGACTAAAGTATACATGTGTCCAGGACTAAAGTATACTTGTGTCCAGGACTAAAGTATACTTGCTGTTTGGTCAATATTGTAACATAACCTAATAACATCCAGAGGTTGATAGGCCTTAATAACCCTCCAGATGTTGAAAGGCCTAAATAACCATTTAGGGTTGATAGGCCCTAATAACCCTCCGGAGGTTGATAGGCTTTAATAACCCTCCAGAGGTTGATAGGCCTCAATAACCTTCCAGTCGTTGATAGGCCTAAATACCCCTCAAGAGGTTGATATGCCCTAATAACCCTCCAGAGGATGATAGGCATTAATAATCTTTGACAGTCTCCGTGGTGTAGTGGTAAGACACTCGCCTGGCGTTCCGCGAGCGCTATGTCATGGGTTCGTATCCTGGCCGGGGAGGATTTACTGGGCGCAATTCCTTAACTGTAGCCTCTGTTTAACGCAACAGTAAAATGTGTACTTGGATGAAAAAACGATTCTTCGCGGCGGGGATCGTATTCCAGGGACCTGCCCGAAACGCTACGCGTACTAGTGACTGTACAAGAATGTGACAACTCTTGTATATATCTCAAAAAAAAAAAAAATCCTCCAGAGGTTGATAGGTCTTAATAACCCTCCAGATCTTTACAGGCCTTAATAAGCTTGCAGATGTTGTGATGCTTTAACAATCCTCCAAAGGCTGATAAGCTTTAATAACCCTCTAGAGGGTGATAGGCTTTAATAGTCCTAACAAGATTGATAGGCCTTAATTACCCTACACTGGGTGATAGGACTTAATAACCCTCCATTGGTTGATTGACGTTAATAACCTTGTAGAGGTTTATAGGCCATAATAAACCTCTAGAAGCTGATAATCCTTAATAACCCTTCAAAGGTTAATAGGTCTTAACCATCCAGAGGTAGATTGGCTTGAATAACCCTCCAGAAGTTTATAGGCCTTAATAACCCCCCAGAGGTTGATAGGCCTTAAATGCCCTTGATATCATTGACAGACACTGGCATTCCTCCAGAAGTTGAAAGGCCTTGGCAACCTTCGAGAGGTTGATAGACCTTGGCAACTCTCTCCAGGTTGATAGACCTTGGCAACTCTCCACACTTTGATAGACCTTGGCAACCCTCCAGAGGTTGATAGACCTTGGCAACCCTCCAAAGGTTGATAGACCTTGGCAACCTTCCAGAGGTTGATAGACCTTGGCAACCCTCCAGAGGTTGATAGACCTTGGAAACCTTGAACAGTTTGATAGACCTTGGCAACTTTCCATAGGTTGATAGACCTTGGCAACTCTCCACACTTTGATAGACCTTGGCAGCTCTCCAGAGGTTGATAGACCTTGGCAACTCTCCAGAGGTTGATACACCTTGGCAACTCTCCAGAGGTTGATAGACCTTGGCAACCCTCCACAGGTTGATAAGCCAACACAACCTTGTATAGGTTGATAGGCTTATTCAGCCCTCCAGAAGTTGATAGGCTTATACAACCCTCCGGAGATTGAGAGGCTTAAGCAACCCTCAAGAGGTTGATAGGCCCATACAGCCCTCCAGAGGTTGATAGGACTATACATTCACACAGACGTTGATAAGCCTATGCAAGCCTACAGAGTTTGATTTTCCTATACAACCCTCGAGAGGTTGATAGGACTATATAACCCAACTAGGTAAATAAGCCTACATACTTTGATAGGCTTATACAACTCTCCAGGGGATAATATGTCCTAATAACCTTCCAGAGATTGATAGGCCTATACAACTCTGTAGAGGTTGATAGAACCTACTAATCCTTCAGAGGGTGATAGCCTTAATAACCCCTGAGAGGTTGATACGCCTTAATAAGCCTCCTGAGGTTGATAGGCCTTAATAACCCTCCAGAGTTTGATATTTTTTAATAACCCTCCAAAGGTTGATAGGCCTTAATAACCCTCCTGAGGTTGACAGGCCTCATAACCCTCCAGAGATTGATAGGCCTTTATAACCCACCAGAGGTTGATTGGCTTTAATAACCCTCCAGAGGTTGGTAGGCTTTAATAACTCTCCAGAGGTTGATAGGCCTTAATAACCCTCCAGAGGTTGGTAGGCTTTAATAACTCTCCAGAGGTTGATAGGCCTTAATAACCCCCCTGAGGTTGATAGGCCTGAATAAACCTCCTGAGGTTAATAGGCCTAAATAACCCTCTAGAGGTTGATAGGCCCTAATAACCCCTAGAGGTTGATAGGCCTTAATTACCCTCCAGAGGTTGATAAGCAGTAATAACCCTTGAGAGGTTGTTTACCTTAATAATCCTTCAGAGGTTGATAGGCTTTAATAACCCTCCAGAGGTTGGTAGGCTTTAATAACCCTCCAGAGGTTGGTAGGTTTTAATAACCATCCAGAGGTTAATACACCTTTTTAACCCACCAGAGGTTGATTGGCTTTAATAGCTTTGCCAAGGTTGATAGGCCTTCATTACCCAAAAGTGGTTGATAAACCTTAGAAAACCTCCAGAGGTTGATGGGCCTTTATAACCCTCCAGAAGTTGCTAGATCTTAATGACCCTTCAGAGGTTTATAGGCCTTAATAACACTACAGACGTTGAGGTGCATTTAAACTCTCCAGAGCTTGATAGACCTTAATAAGCCAGAGGTTGACAGGCCTTAATAACCCTCTAGAAGTTGATAGGCTTTAATAACCCTCCAGAGGTTAATTGGTTTGAATAACCCTCCAGAGGTTAATGGGCCTTTATAACCCTCCAGAGGTTGATAGACCTTGATAACCCTCCTGAGGTTGATAGGCCTTAATAACCCTCGAGATGTTGATTGACCTTAATAACCTTCTGGAGGTTTTTAGGTTCTAATTAACCTCCAGAGGTTGATAGGCTTCAGTAACTTTCCAGAAGTTGTTAGGTTATAATTACCCTAAAGATGTTGATAGGCCTAAAATACCCTACAAAGGTTGATTGGCCTTAGTTACTGTTGACTGACTTTGTCAAGGGTAATTTGTCAAGATAATACTCCAGAAGTTGATAGGCGTTAATAACCCTCCAGAGGTTGATAGGCCTTTATAACTCTGCAGAGGTTGATAGGTTTTAATAGCTCTGCCAAGGTTGATAGTCCTTGATTACCATAAAGTGGTAGATGAGCCTTAAGAAATCTGAAGAGGTTAATAGGCCTAATATCCCTCCAGAGGTTGATAGGCCTTTATAACTCTCCAGAAGTTGATTGGCTTTAATAACCCTATGGAAGTTGATAGGCCTTAATAACTCTTCAGAAGTTGATAGGTCTTAACCCTCCAGAACTCGATAGGCCTTAATAACCCTCCTTAGGTTGAAAGGTCTTAAATACCCTACAGAGGTTGATAGGCCTTAATTACCCTTGATAGCCTTGACAGACATTGGCAACCCTCCAGAGGTTGGTAAGCTTTACTAACCATGTAGTATATACAGCGTATACCCTTATATAACGTGCACAGTATATATTTAAATCGACAAAGGGAGGTATACCTTGTACACTCACACTTGTTATGCTATTTAAAAGTTTATGTCTAATACTCTGCACTTTTCTAACAGTTGTTGTGGTTGTGTTGTGTAAGGTTTGCTAACCGAACAAAAAGTTCCAAGTAGCAGAGGCTATGGTGAGCCCGTAGTATTTCTAACTGTTAATTTGGCTGCAATTAATAGTTCTAAATGGTTTACCTCTGAAATATATAAAGAAATTATATTAAAGAAAAGTGTTAATTATGACTTTCAATATGATATAACCCAAAAATGTCTTTAATTTAAAGTACCCAGTAACTTATGTGATGGCTGCAAAGTATTATCTGAACATTACATTTTTAAAGTTAATTTTGTTTTAAATATTATAAATTAGGGTATATTTGCTAATTAGTCACTAAATTATCGTAGCTTTAAGAGTGCCAATTAGGATGTTAGGTCATTACAGCAACTTTGCAGAGTCTGATAGGCCTAGTTAACTCTTCAGACATTATGGGGCTACATCGCCTTCCCGGCTTAGTGCCTTCTTTGATAATTACTTACTCTTCAAACATTAATAGTTCCTGGCATTCCTTCAGACATTGATAGGCCTTGGCACTCGAGGTTGATAGGCTATGCAACCCTCCAGATGTTGATAGGCCAACACAACCATCAGTAAGTTGATAGGCCTATACAACCCTCTAGAAGTTGATAGACCTATATAACACTACAGAGATTGATAGGTCTATACAATCTTCAAGTGGTTGATAGGCTCATATAACCCTCCAGAGGTTGATAGGGCTATTTAACCATGAAGAGGTTGATGAGCCTATACAATCCTACAGAGTTTCATAGGACTATACAACGCTTCAGAGGTTGATAATAGGCCTATACAACCCTCGAAAGGTTGATAGGATAATATAACCCTACAGAGGTGGATAAGCCTATACAAGCCAACAGAGGTTGATATGCCTATACAACCCTCCAGAGATTGATAGGACTATACAACTCTCCAGAGGGTAAGAGAACCTAATAACCCTTCAGAGGGTGACAGGCCTTAATATTCCTCAAGTGGTTGACAGGCCTCGACAACCCCTCCAGAGGTTGATTGGCCTTGGCAACCCTCCGAGAGATTGATTGGCCTTGACAACGCCTCCAGAGGTTGATTGGCCTTGACAAAGCCTCCAGAGGTTGATAGACCTTGGGAATCC
The DNA here is from genome assembly GCF_020424385.1 of Procambarus clarkii. Taxonomy (NCBI): domain Eukaryota; kingdom Metazoa; phylum Arthropoda; class Malacostraca; order Decapoda; family Cambaridae; genus Procambarus; species Procambarus clarkii. The sequence goes on from NC_059600.1 coordinate 23,206,016, forward strand.
TCAAGAGGTTGATAGACCTCGACGTATCCTCCATAGGTTGATAGACCTTGACAATCCTCCAAAGGTTGAAAGACCTCAACAACCCCTCCAGAGGTTAACATACCTCGACAATCCTCCAGAGGTTGATAGGCCTTGGCAACCCCTCCGGAGGATCACAGAAATCGACAACGCCTCAAGAGGTTGATAGGTGTCGATAACCCCTTCAGAGGTTGATAGGCCTCGACAACCCCTCCCTAGGTTAACAGACCCTGACAACTCTTCAGTGTATGATAAGTATTATGAGGCATGTTGAATATGCAAGGTATACCCTGCTTAAAACGTAAACAGTATATAATCTAATCAGTAAGGTACAGAATACCTTGTACACTCACACTTGGTATGCTATTTTAAAGTCAATTTATAATAGCTTATCTCGTGTTTAAGACAAGTAATTAGGATAAAATAAATATTACAAAATTGCTTACATCAAAAACAAATGAAGAACGTATAATAAAAAATAAGATGTTAATCTTGAATTCAATTTTATATTAAGTGAAAATGTCTGTAAGTTTAAGTTCGCAGTAAGTTATGTAATAGCTGTAGACTGCAATTAAATAAGTCTCTATGTACAAATATTAAAAATTAGGCTTAAAATATAATATTAAGCACATTTAATAATTAGTTATTAAAATAGCATAGTTCACAGAGTGCTCCTCAGGATGTTAGATCCATTACTACAACCTGTCACACGTTGGTAGGCCTTTACATCCCTCCAGGGGTTGGTAGGCCTAAACAATCCTCTAAAGGTTTATAGGCCTAAACAACCCCCAGAGGTTGATAAATAAGCCTTAACATCCCTTTAGAGGTTGGTTGGCCTTTTACTCCTTCAGAGGTTGGTAAGCCTAAACAACCTTCCAAAGGTTGAAAGGCCTAAACAACCCTACACAGGTTAGCAGGTCTAAACAATCCTACAGAGATTGATAGGCCAAAACAACCCTACAGAAGTTGGTAGGCTTAAACAACCTTCCAGAGATTCGTTGGCCTAAACCCTTCAAAGGTTGGCAGGTCTAAATAGTCCAAAAGAGGTTGATAGGCCTAAAGAATCGTTCAGAGGGTGATAGGCTTTAATAGTAATTTAAAAGGTAGATAAACCTTAATTTTCTTTGTGTATAATCTGTTTATACCCACGTTGTGTGTATTAACATTCCACCAGGCAAGGAGAAGTATATTTAGTATAATATCAATTGTTATGTTATTATCAAATTACGTATAATTATTTATCCATTTTTTTGACCGGGTACTAGGGTGAGAATAACAATTTTAAGTAATTTAAGTTTAAACGAAATAAAGAATTAATATATATACAAGAAATTTAAATTGAACATAGTTATTAATAAAAAAATTATACCTTAAGTTCGCAGTCAATTATGTAATGAATTGAAACTATTACAAGATATTATTGATGAAAAAATCAGCAAAAAATTTTGAACGTCTCTAAACACATTTATCAAGTAACACAACAGTGTACGTTTCTTCAATGCAATGTATCTTGTAGATTGATTGTATTAATGATATTTGGATAATTATATCTCCAACATGACGATGAATAGATGGAAAAACATACTGTGCTTTTCCTGTAAACTTCACTGTTTTCTTCAGTTGTTTCAATGTTTCTAAAATGATATACTGTAAATTGCGGGAACCTAACCTACCTGAGGACACGCCAATAGAAAACGGGACGTAACGTCAATTTAGCGAGCTGCTGTGGTGTTTAGTACATCATGTTTTGGCCGTAGAGGATTAAAACATCAAAATGGGATTGACTGTTGGATAAGACGAGTTGTAAACTGAAAGTATACTTGTGTCCAGGACTAAAGTATGCTCGTGTCCAGGACTTAAGTATACTTGTGTCCAGAACTAATGTATACTTGTGTCCAAGACTAAAGTATACATGTGTCCAGAACTAAAATATACTTGTGTCCAGGACTTAAATATACTTGTGTCCAGGACTAAAGTATACATGTGTCCAGGACTAAAGTATACTTACTGGTTGGTCAGTATCGTGGTGGCCCTAATAACCCTCCAGAAGTTGATAGTTCTTAATAACCCTCCAGCGGTTGATATGCCTTAATATTCCTTCAGAAGTTGACAGGCCTTAATAACCCTCCAGAGGTTGGAAGGTTTTAATAACCCTCCAGAGGTTAATAGGCTTTAATAGCTCTGCCAAGGTTAATAGGTCTTCATTACCCTAAAGTGGTTTATAAGTCTTAAAAAACCTCCAGAGGTTGATAGGCCTAACAACCCTCCAGAGATTGATAGACCTTTGTAATCCTCCAGACGTTAATAGTCCTTAATACTCCTCTAGAGGTTGATATGCCTTAATAACCCTCCTGAGGTTAGTAGGCTTTAATAACCCTCCTGCAGTTGATACACCATAATAACTCTTCAGAGGATGATAGGCCTTAATAACAATTCAGACATTGATAGACCTTAATAACCTTCCAGAGGTTGATAGGCCTTAATAACACTTCAGACATTGATAGACCTTAATAACCTTCCAGAGGTTGATAGGCCTTAATAACACTTCAGACGTTGATAGGCTTTAATAACCCTTCAGAAGTTAATAGGGCTAAATACCCCTCCCAAAGTTGATAGACCTTAAATACCCGAAAGAAATTGATATACCTTAATAACCCTTTAGAGGTTGGTAGGCCCTAATAACCCTCCAGAGGTTGATAGGCCTTATTAACCCTCCAGATGTTAATAGACATTAATACTCCTCCAGAGATTGATATGCCTTAATAACCCTCCAGAGGTTGATATGCCTTAATAACCCTCCAGAGGTTGATATGCCTTAATAACCCTGCAGAGGTTAATAGGCAATAATAACCCTCGAGAGGTTGATAGGCTTTATTAACCCTCCAGAGATTGACTGGTTTTAATAACCCTCCAGAGGTGAATAGGCCTTTGATAACCCTCTAGAGGTTGAAAGGCTTTATTAGCCCTGCTAAAGTTGATAGGCTTTCATTATCCTAAAGTGGTTGAAAACGTTAATAAACCTCCACAGGGTGATAGGCCTTAATAACCCTCTAGAGTTTGGTAGGCCTTAATAACTCTCCAGAGCTTGATAGGCCTTAATAACCCAGAGGGTGATAGGTCTCAATAACCCTCCAGAGATTAATAAGCATTAATATCCCTCCAGAAGTTGATGGGCCTTAATAACCCTCCAGAGGTTGGTAGTCCTTAATAACTTTCCAAATGTTGATTGGCTTTAATAACTTTTCAGAGATCGATTATACTTAATAACCCTTCAGCGTTTGATAGGCATTAATAACCCTCCAGAGCTTGATAGGCCTTAATAACCCCCAGAGGTTGATAGCCCTTAATAAACCTCCAGAGGTTGATAGGCCTTAATAACTTTCCAGAGGTTGATGTGTTTTAATTACCCTCCAGAAGTTGATATGTTTTAATTACCTTAAAGAGGATGATAGGCCTTAAATACCCTACAGAGTTTGATTGGCCTTAATTACCCTTGACAGACTTTGACAACCCTCCAGAGGTTGATAGACATTGGTGATACGGACCCGAATCCAGCGTCCGAGCCTGGAGCAGTGACGACCACGCCATCTGTGGGTCAGCTCCTGAAACCCCCTCCAAATGGACGACGACACCTGGTGAGGACGAGGTGTACTGGCCACGAGGGCCAGTTTTCTGTCCTGTTCAGCTCACAACACAGCCGCTGCTGACCTCTGGTGAGGTGGTGCTCAGACGACAACGCCATCTATGGAGTGGATAGGTGGGCGTTTGGGTCTGAGCCTGTAAGTGAGGTGCTTTTGTGTGTCCCTGTTACTGATGACGTGTCTGATTACAGAGTCGACCTGGGACTGCTGTAATGGAAGTTGAGTCAGTCTACCCAAGGCAGCCGTCTCGATACCAAGTGTTTTGCTGCAGCAGTTGTGAGTCGCCTCCCGGATGAACACCGTGGTGTTACCCTGCCTGTGAAGTGGCAGTTGAAGGATTGTCATACCCGGGACTGACTGGTGGAGACGCCTAACCACTGGGGTATTGTGGAAAGGAGAGTGATCTGTGGTATCACACGAGGCTCCTGACTAGGGCGTTACCCTAGCATCGCTCGTGGAGTGGCCTAACCAGCGTTGCTGATTCGGAACCTGCCAGCCATCTGCTGGACTTGTGGTTGACGGCCTCCACGGCGGTGCCCCCAGTGGAACTGTGTTTTGGCTGGCCTGTGGCCGGGGTAGACTCAGCTTCTCGAAGGATTTGTCGTGAGGCCACGAGAGCACCGAGAGCTTGGCACCGAGAGGATCCAGAGTCTTCAGAAGAAGACGACAGTGTATTATAGTGTTTATATCCCCCCCCCCCCCGTGTAATCGTTCTTATATATATTTATTGGTGACGGTGCTAATTATATTATTAAGTTTTGACTTTCTTTCCCTTCCCGTGGCCTCGTAGCCTGGTGGATAGCGCGCAGGACTCGTAATTCTGTGGCGCGGGTTCGATTCCCGCACGAGGCAGAAACAAATGGGCAAAGTTTCTTTCACCCTGAATGCCCCTGTTACCTAGCAGTAAATAGGTACCTGGGTGTTAGTCAGCTGTCACGGGCTGCTTCCTGGGGGTGGAGGCCTGGTCGAGGACCGGGCCGCGGGGACACTAAAGCCCCGAAATCATCTCAAGATAACCTCAAGATCTCAAGATAACCTTCCCCTTTAATTTGCTTGCGTTACGGATCTCATCCCTTGAAAGCCACTACTGGCTTGGGGCCGGATACCCTTCCTCTAACAACATCAGAGTAAGAACTCGGTTGCGACCCGAGAGGGCCGTAACAATTGGCAACCCTGTAGAAATTGATAGACCTTGGTAACCCTCCAGAGGTTGACAGACCTTGGCAACCCTCCAGATGTTGATAGACCTTGGCAACTCTCCACACGTTGATAGACCTTGGCAACCCTCCAGAGGATGATGGACTTTGGCAACCCTCCAGTAGTTGATAGACCATGGCAACCCTCCACAGGTTGATACACCTTGACAACCCTTCAGAAGTTGATAAACCTTGGTAACCCTCCATAGGCTGATAGACTTTGGCAACCCAACATAGGATGATAGACATTGACAACCCTACAGAGGTAGATAGACCTTGGCAACCCTCCAGAGATTGATAGACCTTGGCAACCCTCCATCCAGAGTGTGATAAGCCTTACTAACCATGTTGTATATACAGAGTATACCCATGAATAAAGTGTGCCGTATATATTCCAATCGGCAAAGGGAGGTATACCTTGTACTTTCACACTTGTTTTTCTATTTAAAAGTTTACGTATAATATTTTACTTCTTGCTTCAAACAATTAATTAAGCTAAAAAAATAGTCCTAAATTGTTTACGCTTCAAATATATAAATAATGTATATAACAAGATAATGTTATATGAATTTTAATACAATATTATACAAAAAGTTTTTTATTTTAAAGTTCGCAGTACCTTATGTGATGGCTGCAAACTGGATTATATACTTTACATGTCTAGGATTTCAATTTTATTGAAATAATCTAATAAATGTTAGAAATTTATCTATATATACTGATTAGTTACTAAAGTAGCGTAGGTTTAAGAACGCTCCTTAGGATGTTAGGTCATTACAGCAACTTTCCGGAGGTTGATAGGCCTAGTCAACTCTTCAGGTATTTATAGGTCTTGCACGCTTTGAAATGTTGATAGGCGTATGCAACCTTCCAGAGGCTAATAGGTCAATACAACCATCTATAGGTTAATAGGTCTATTTATCCCTCTAGAAGTTGATAGGCCTTAATAACCCTCTAGAAGTTGATAGGCCTCAATAACCCCTCCAGTGCTTGATAGGCCTTTAAAACCCCCCAGAGGTTGATAGGCCTGAATATCCCTTCCGAAGTTGATTGGCCTTAATAACCCTACAGATGTTGATAGAACTTAATAACCTTTCAGAGATTGATAATACTTAATAAGCCTTCAGAATGTGATTAAAAACCCTCCAGAGCTTGATAGGCCTTAATAACCCTCCAAAGATTGATAGGCCTTAATAACCTTCCAGAGGTTGATAGGCCCTAAATACCCTACAGAGTTTGATTGAGCTTAATTTCCCTTGACAGACCTTGGCAACCCTTCAGAGGCTGATAGACCTTGGCAAACCTGCAGAGGTGTACAGACCCTCCAGAGGTTGGGAACCCTCCAGAGCCTTGGGAACCCTCCAGGTGATATTCCTTGGCAACCCTCCAGAGGTTGATAGACCTAGGCAACCCTGCAGAGGTTGATAGACCTTGGCAACCCTCCAGAAGTTAATAATATACCTTGGCAACCCTCCAAAAGTTGATATACCTTGGCAACTCTCCAGAGGTTGATAGGCCTTGGCAACCCTCCAGAGGTTGATAGACCTTGGCCACTCTCCAGAGGTTGATAGACCTTGGCAACTCTCCAGAGGTTGATAGACCTTGGCAACCCTCCAGAGGTTGATATACCTTGGCCACTCTCCAGAGGTTGATAGACCTTGGCAACTCTCCAGAGGTTGATAGACCTTGGCAACCCTCCAGAGGTTGATAGACCTTTGCAACCCTCCATCCAGAGTACGATAAGCTTTACTATGTTGTATATACAGAGTATACCCGTGAATAAAGTTTGCAGTATATATTCCAATCGGCAAATGGAAGTATACTTTGTACTCTCACACTTGTTATTCTACTTAAAACTTTACATATAATTGTTTACTTCTTACTTCAAACAGTTAATTAGGCTAAACAAATATTTCTTAATTGTTTACGTTTCAAATATATAAAGAATGTATATAACAAAACGTTGTTAATCTTGAATTTCAATGTAATATTATCCGAAAATATTTTTAATTCAAAGTAGGCAGTAACTTATGTAATGATTGCAAATAAGTGTGAATACATTGGTTATCTCAGTCTTTAATTTAATTTTTGAATTTTTTAAAATTAATCTGTATTTATTAATTAGTCACTAATTATAGTAGGTTTAAGAACGCACCTTAGGATGTTAGGTCATTACAGCAAGTTTCCAAAGGTTGATAGGCCAAGTCAACTCTTCAGACATATATAGGTCTTGGCACTCCTTGAGACATTGATAAGCCTTGGCACTCCTTCAAAGGTTGATTGGCCTATGCAACCCTCAAGAGGTTGATGGACCAGTACAACCATCTATAGGTTAATAGGCCTATACATCCCTCTAGAAGTTGATAGGTCTTAATAACCCTTTAAAGGTTGGTAGGCCCTAATAACCCTCCGGAGGTTGATAAGTCTTATCAACCCTCCAGATGTTGAAAGGCATTACTAATCCTTCAGAGGTTGATATGCCTTAATAAGGCTCAAGAGGTTGATAGGCCTTAATAAGCGTCCAGACGTTAATAGGCTTTAATAACACTCCAGAGTTTGATAGGCCTTAATAACCCTCCAGTGGTTTATAGGCCTTAATAACCCTCCAGAGGTTGATAGGCCGTAATAACCCTCAAGAGGTTGATAGGCCGTAATAACCCTCTAGAGGTTGATAGGCCGTAATAACCCTCCAGAGGTTGATAGGCCGTAATAACCCTCCAGAGGTTGATAGGGCTTAATAACCCCAACAAGTTTGATAGGCCGTAATTACCGTACAGTGGTTGATAGGCCTTAATAACCCTCCAGAGGTTGATAGGCCTTAATAACCTTGAAGAGGTTTATAGGCTTTATTAATCTTCCAGAGGTTGATAATGATTAATAACCCTCTAAATGTTTAAAGGCTCTAACTATCCAGAGGTAAATAGGCTTTAATAACCCTCCAGAAGTTGACTGGCCTTAATAAACCTCCAGAGGTCGATAGGCTTTAATAACTCTCAAGAGGGTAATATCCCTTAATAACAATCCAGAAGCTGACAGGCCTTAATAACCCTCCAGAGGTTGATAGGCTTTAATAACCCTCCAGAGGTTGATAGCCCTTAATAACCTTCCAGAAATCAATAGGTCTTTAATACCTTCTAGAGGTTGATAGGCTGTAATATCCCTGCCAAGGTTAATAGGCCTTCATTTCCCTAAAGTGGTTGATAAGACTTAAAAAAACTCCAGAGGTTGATGTGCCTAATAGCCCTACAAAGGTTGAGAAGCCTTGATAACCCTCCAGAAGTTGATAGGCCTTAATAACTCTCGAGAGGTTGCTAGGCCTTAATAACACTCCAGAAGTTTATAGGCTTTATAAACCCTTTTTTTAGGCTCTAGAGGGTGCCTGATAGCTGAGTGAACAGCGCTTCAGATTCGTAGTCCTGAGGTTCCGGGTTCGATCCCCGGTGGAGGCAGAGACAAATGGGCAAAAAAGTTTCTTTCACCATAATGCCTATGTTACCTAGCAGTAAATAGGTACCTGGGAGCTAGACAACTGCTACGGGATGCTTCCTGGGGGATGTGTAACAAAAAGGAGGCCTGGTCAAGGACCGGGCCGGGGGGACGCTAAGCCCCGAAATCATCTCAAGATAACTTTCCGGAAGTTGATAGGCCTTAATAACCCACCCAAAGTTCATAGGTCTAAATAACCCTCCAGAGGTTCGTAGACCTAATAACCCTCCAGAAGTTGATAGGTTTTAATAACCCTCCAGAGGTTGAAAGGTTTTAATAACCCTCCAGAGGTTGAAAGGTTTTAATAACCCTCCAGATGTTGATAGGTTTTAATAACCCTCCAGAGGTTGAAAGGCTTTATTAGCCCTGCCAAGGTAGATAGGCCTTCATTACCCTAAAGTGGTTGATAAGCCTTAAAAAAACTCCAGAGGTTGATAGGCCTTAATAACTCTTTAGAAGTTAGTGGGCCTTTATAACCCCCCAGAGGTGCACAGGCCTTAATAACCCTTCTGAAGTTGAAAGGCCTTAATAACCCTACAGAGGTTGATAGGTCTTAATAACCTCTCGTAGACTGATACTATATAATTTTCCAGAACTTGATAGGCCTTAATAACCCCTAGAGGTTAATAGGGTATAATAACCCTCAAGAGGTTGATAGACCTTGGCAGCCCTCCTGAGGTTGATAGGCCTAAATAACCTTCCAGAAGTTGAAAGGCCTTAATAACCTTCCAGAGGTTGATAGGCTCTAATTACCCTTCAGAGGTTGATATGCATTAATAACCCTCCAGAAGTTGATAGGTTTTAATTACCTTACAGAGGTTGCTAAACCTTGGCAACCCTTCAGAGGATGATTGACCTTGGCAACCCTCCACAGGTTGATAGACCTTGGCAACCCCCACAGGTTGATAGACCTTGGCAACCCTCCACAGGTTGATAGACCTTGGCAACCCTCCACAGGTTGATAGACCTTGGCAACCCCCCACAGGTTGATAGACCTTGGCAACCCTCCACAGGTTGATAGACCTTGGCAACCCTCCACAGGTTGATAGACCTTGGCAACCCTCCACAGGTTGATAGACCTTGGCAACCCTCCATCCAGAGTGTGATAAGCCTTACTAACCATGTTGTATATACAGAGTATACCCGTGAATAAAGTGTGCAGTATATATTCCAATTGGCAAATGGAGGTATACCTTGTACTCTCACACGTTATTCTATTTAAAATTTTACATATAATACTTACTGCTTCAAATAGTTAATTAGGCTAAAAACATAGTTCTAAATTGTTTACGTTACAAATATATAAAGAACGTATACAAGAAAATAATGTTAATCTTGAACATTATTACAATGTTATCCGAAAATAATTTTAAGTAAAAGTACGCAGTAATTAATGTAATTACTGCAAACTAGTTTATATATATTACCAATTTCTTTCTTACTATTTAGTTTTTAATTGTTAGAAATTAATAAATGTTTACTGATTAGTCACTACACTATCGTTGTTTTAAGAACGCTCCTAACGTTGTTAGGCCATTACAGCAACTTTCCAGACGTTAATAGGCCTAGCCAAATCTACAGACTTTAATAGGTCTTGGCACTCCTTCAGACATTGAAATGCTTTGGTATCCTTCAAAGATGTATAGGTCTATACAACCCTCCACAGGTTGACAGGCGAATACAACCGTCTACAGGTTAATAGTGTTATTCAACCCTCCAGAGGTTGATTGTCTATACAAGCCTTCAGAGGTTAATATGCCTATTAAATCCTCCAGAGGTTGATAGGCCTATACAATCCTCCAGAGGTTGATATGATTATACAACTCTACAGAGGTTGAAAATCCTATACAAGCCTACAGAGTTTGATAGGCCTAAACTCTCCAGAGGTAGACAGGCCTATACAACCCTCCAGAGGTTGATAGACCTTTGCTACCCTCCAGAGATTGATAGACCTCGACAACCCCTCCAGAGGTTGATAGGCCTCGACAACCCGTCTAGAGGTTAATAGGCCTCGACAACCTCTCCAAAGGTTGACAGACCTTGACAACTCTCCGGAGTATTATAAGTATTACTAGGCATGTTGTATATGCGGAGTATACCCGCTTATAACATAAACAGTATAGATTTTCTTGTCGGTAATGTGCAGAATACCTTGTACAGTCAACACTTTTATGCTATTTTAAAGTCTATGTATATAATAGCTTACCTCGTGTTTAAGACAAGTAATTAGGTTAAAGTAAATAGTACTAAATTATTTAAGTCTGAAACAAACAAGGAACTTATATTAAAAAAAATATGTTAATCATATATTTAATACAATATTAAGCGAAAAATGTCTTTAACTTGAAGTTCACAGTAAATTATGTAAAGGCATCAAACTGCAGTTAAAATACTAGCAATTGTCTTATATAAAAATGTATATTTTTGGTAAAAATATTATTGGTCTTAATAATCTTCCAGAGGATGATAACCCTATACAGCCCTATAAAGGTAGGCAAGCCTAAACAACCCTACAGAGATTGTTATGTGTAAACAACCCTAGGGAGGTTGGTAGGCTTATAGAACTGTTCTGAGGGCGATAGGCATTAATAGCAAACTAAAAGATAGATCAACCTTAATTTCCTTCGTGTATATCCAGAGTATATACCCATGTATAAATTATATATATTCCACCTGGCAAGGCGAACTATATCTAGTATACTCTCCATTGTAATGTTATTCCCAAGTCAACATATAACAATTTCTCTCTCGCTCTAGACACTCGATTAGGGTTAAAATAATAAATATAAATAGTTGATGTTTAAAATAAATAAAGAATTAATAAAAAAATAAGTTCATACTTAACATATTTAGTAATTAAAGCAAGCCAACGTGGGGTTTGCAGTCAATTATATAATGATTAGACACTATTTTCAAAATACATAATATATATTGGGAAATAAATTTTTGGTAAAATCTTTGAAAGTTTCTGAAAGCATATTTCAAATAAAACATTTGTACACATTTCTTCAATGTAATGTATCTTAATAATACTTCCATTATATTTGTGATATATAAATAATTGTATCTCCAACGTGATGATGAATACACAGAAAAATATACTGTGCTTCTCTCTGTATATTCACCCTGTTCTCTCCAGATGTCTCAACGTCTCTAAACTGATGTACTATAAATTGCCTGAATCTAACCTATTAGACGACCTGCCAATAGAAAACGGGACGTCATGTGAATTTAGCGAGCCGCTGTGGTTTTAGTATATATGTATTTTTTTTTTTACCCACTCACAAGTCTGGTGACTGGGTCCAAGGACCTGGTTACAGACAGACACACTAACAGACAGATACACTAACAGACAGAGAGAATTACAAAGGTCAATAGGTGACGTTGAAGATGTTGCTCTGCAACTGGAAGAAAGTACTGACATATGAAGTTGTGGAACACTGCTGGTGTGGGCGAGGTGATCCAGGGGAGACAAGCAGCAGTTGACGCTTGACCTCCCAACACCTTCCACCAGGTCACAGATACTCAGAGTTGAGTGACTGTGTAGCTGTAAAGTTGAGACTATGCTGGGCTAGTTACAAGGGATCTCCAACTGTGTGGTTGGGAGGTAAATATGAGAGGCAGCAGGTAATATGTCAGGTCGTAAGCCCTATAGTTGATGGCCTGAAGAAGCTGATTCATATACTGTTACTCGAGGCAAAATCTCCATTGGAAGGAAGAACTGTTGTCCAGTGGTGAGTGGGCAGTAAAGCCATCATATTTCGCAAACATTTTCTCAGAGCTCAGTGAGCTCAACCTAACACTGCAAGGGATTGAAAATGATGAGTGAAAGACATTCAAGAGTTCAGATATAATGTGGCAAGTCTTCTGACATGGTGTGGCAAGCCTTCTGGCATGGTGTGGTAAGTCTTCTGGCATGGTGTGGCAAGCCTTCTGGCATGGTGTGGTAAGTCTTCTGGCATGGTGTGGCAAGCCTTCTGGCATGGTGTGGCAAGCCAGGCTTACAGTAGCTCAACCTGTTTACTGCACACTCCACACAAATCAGCACCACATCCAGAAAAACAATATAAATGAATGTTTGAAGAACTTGAAACAAGAAATACAGCTGCAGCTTGAGTCTGTTTCAACGAGTTTTGAGCATTATTTTCCAGATAAATATAATAACCCTCCAGAAGTTGACAGGCTTTAATAACCCTCCAGAGGGTGATATCCCTTAATAATCCTCCAGAGGGTGATAGCCCTTAATAGATAGACCTCCAGAAGTTAATAGGCCTTTAATACCCTCTAGAGGTTGATAGGCATTAATATCCCTGCCAAGGTTGATAGGCCGTCATTACCCTAAAGTGGTTGATAAGCCTTAAAAAAACTCCAGAGGATGATGTGCCTTATAGCCCTGCAGAGGCTGAGAGGCCTTTATAACCCTTTAGAAATTGATAGCCCTTAATAACCCTACAGAGGTTGATAGGCCTTAATAACCCTACAGAGGTTGATAGGCCTTAATAACCCTACAGAGGTTGATAGGCCTTAATAACAATCCAAACTTTTATAGGCATTAATAACCATTTTTTTTTAGGCTTTTGAGGGCGCCTAATAGCTGAGTAGACAGCGCTGCGGATCCGTAGTCCTGAAGTTCTGGGTTCGATCCCCGGTGGAGGCGGAGACAAACAGGCAAAAGGGTTCTTTCACCCTAATTCCTCTGTTACCTAGCATTAAACAGGTACCTGGGAGTTAGACGGCTGTTACGGGCTGCTTCCTGTGGGTGTGTAACATAAAGGAGGCCTGGTTGAGAACCAGGCCGGGCCGGGGGGACGCTAAGCCCCGAAATCATCTCAAGATAACCCTCCGGAAGTTGATAGGCATTAATAACCCTCCAGCGGTTGCTAGGCTTTAATAACCCTCCAGAGGTTGAAAGGCTTTATTAGCCCTGCCAAGGTAGATAGGCCTTCATTACTCTAAAGTGGTTGATAAGCCTTAAAAAAACTCCAGAGCTTGATAGGCCTTAATAACTCTCCAGAAGTTGGTAGGCCTTAATATTCCAGAGAATGATAGGCCTTAATAACCCCCCAGAGGTGGACAGGCCATAATAATCCTTCTGAAGTTGATAGGCCTTAATAACCTTCCATAGGTTGACAAGCCTTAATAACCTTCCAGAGGTTGACAGGCCTTAATAACCTTCCATAGTTTGACAGGCCCTAATAACCTTCCAGAGGTTGACAGGCCTTAATAACCTTCCAGAGCTTGATAGGCCTTAATAACCCCTAAAGGTAATAGGCCTTAGTAACCCTTCAGAGGTTGAAAGACCTTAATAACCTTCCAGAGGTTGATAGGCTCTAATTACCCTTCAGAGGTTGATATGCTTTAATAACCCTCCAGAAGTTGATAGGTTTTAATTACCTTACAGAGGTTGCTAGACCTTGGCAACCCTTCAGAGGATGATTGACCTTGGCAACCCTCCATCCAGAGTGTGATAAGCCTTACTAACCATGTTGTATATACAGAGTATACCAGTTAATAAAGTGTGCAGTATATATTCGAATCAGCAAATGGAGGTATACCTTGTACTCTCACACATGTTATTCTATTTAAAATTTTACAAATAATACTTTACTTAATGCTTCAAATAGTTAATTAGGCTAAAAAAAAAGTTCTAAATTGTTTAGGTTTCATATATATAAAGAACGTATACAAAAAAATAATGTTATTCTTAAATTTCAATACAATGTTATTTGAAAATGTTTTTAACTTGAAGTACGCAGTAATTTGTATTATTATTGCAAACTAGTTTATTTATATGACTTTTGGTCTTTACAAAATAATTTTTTAAATATTAGAAATTAATAAATGTTTACTAATTAGTCACTAAACTTTTGTAGTTTTATGAACGCTCCTTAGGATGTTAGGCCATTACTGCAATTTCCAGAGGTTGATAGGCCTAGCAACTCTTCAGATATTAATAGGTCTCGGCACTCCTTCAGACATTGAAATGCCTTGGCATCTTTCAAAGGTGTATAGGCCTATGCAACCCTCCAGAGGTTGACAGGCGAATACAACCGTCTATAGGTTAACAGACCTATTCAACTCTCTAGAAGTTGACAGGCCTATACAACCCTCCAGAGGTTGATTAGCCTATACAAGCCTTCAGAGGTTAATTAGCTTATACAAGCCTTCAGAGGTTAATAGGCCTATTAAATCCTCCAGAGGTTGATAGGCCTATACAATCCTCCAGAGGTTGATAGGATTATACAACTCTACAGAGGTTGATAATCCCATACAAGCCTACAGAGTTTGATAGGCCCAAACAACTCTCCAGAGGTTGATAGACCTCGACAACCCCTCCAGAGGTTAATAGACCTCGACAACCTTTCCAGAGGTTGACAGACCTTGACAACTGTTCAGAGCATTATAAGTATTACTAGGCATGTTGTATATGCGGAGTATACCCGCTTACAACATAAACAGTATAGATTTTCTTGTCGGTAATGTGCAGAATACCTTGTACAGTCAATACTTTTATGCTATTTTAAAGTCTATGTATAAAATAGCTTACCTCGTGTTTAAGACAAGTAATTAGGTTAAAGTAAAGAGTACTAAATTATTTAAGTCTGAAACAAACAAGGAACTCATATTAAAAAAAATATGTTAATCTTAAATTTAATACAATATTAAGCGAAAAATGTCTTTAACTTGAAGTTCACAGCAAATTATGTAAAGGCATCAAACTGTTGTTAAAATACTAGCAATAGTCTGATATAAAAATATATATTTTTGCTAAAAATATTATAGGTCTTAATAATCCTCCAGAGGACGATAAGCCGATGCAGCCCTCTAGAGGTTGGCAAGCTTAAACAACCCTACAGAGATTTTTATGCGTAAACAACCCAAGAGGTTGGAAGGCCTAAACAACCCCTACAGAGGTTGGTAGGACTAAACAACCCTACAAAGGTTGATAACTATAGAACTATTCTGAGGGCTCTAGGCATTAATAGCACTCTAAAAGATAGAGCAACCTTAATTTCCATCGTGTATATCCAGTATATGTACCCATGTAGAAATTATATATATTCCACCTGGCAAGGCAAACTATATCTAGTATACTCTCCATTGTAATGTTATTCCCAAGTCAACATATAACAATTTCTCTCTCGCTCTAGACACTCGATTAGGGATAATATAATAAATATAAAAAGTTTATGTTTAAAATAAATAAAGAATTAATAAAAAAATAAGTTCATATTTAACATATTTAGTAATTAAAGAAAACAAACATAAGGTACGCAGTCAATTGTATAATGATTAGACACTATTTTCAAAATATTTTGAGGAAATTGGGAAGTAAATTTTTGGTAAAATTTTTTTAAAGTTACTGAAAGCATATTTTAAGTAAAACATTTGTGCACGTTTCTTCAATGTAATGTATCTTATTAATACTTCCATTGTATTTGTGATACATGAATAATTATATCTCCAACGTGACGATAAAATGACGATGAATACACAGAAAAACATACTGTGCTTCTCTCTGTATATTCACTCTGTTCTCTCCAGTTGTCTCAACGTCTCTAAACTGATGTACTATAAATTGCTCGAACCTAACCTACTCGAGGACCCGCCAATAAAAAACGGGACGTCATATGAATTTAGCGAGCCGCTGATGTTTTTAGTATATTATTTTGATTTACCCAGTCACCAGTCTGGTGACTGGTGACCTGGTCTGTCACCAGGTCAGATGGACCTGGTGACCGACAGTACACTGACAGACACACTGATAGATACACTGACAGACAGATACACTGCCAGATACACTGACAGACAAATACACTGCCAGACAGATACACTGCCAGAAAGATACACTGCAAGATACACTGAGAGACAGAGAGAAAGGTCTACAGGTGACGTTTCAGTCTGTTGAAGATTTTGCTCTGCAACTGGACGAAAGTACTGACATATGAAGTTGTGGAACACTGCTGGTGTGGGCGAGGTGATCCAGGGGAGACAAGCAGCAGTTGACGCTTGACCTCCCAACACCTTCCACCAGGTCACAGATACTCAGAGTTGAGTGACTGTGTAGCTGTAAAGTTGAGACTATGCTGGGCTAGTTACAAGGGATCTCCAACTGTGTGGTTGGGAAGTAAATATGAGAGGCAGCAGGTAATATGTCAGGTCGTAAGCCCTATAGTTGATGGCCTGAAGAAGCTGATTCATATACTGTTACTCGAGGCAAAATCTCCATTGGAAGAGCTGTTGTCCAGTGGTGAGTGGGCAGTAAAGCCATCATATTTCGCAAACATTTTCTCAGAGCTCAGTGAGCTCAACTTAACACTGCAAGGGAGGGGAAATGATGAGTGAAAGACATTTAGGAGTTCAGACACGGTGTGGCAAGCCTTCTGACATGGTGTGGCAAGCCTTCTGGCATGGTGTGGCAAGCCTTCTGGCATGGTGTGGCAAGCCTTCTGACATGGTGTGGCAAGCCTTCTGGCACGGTGTGGCAAGCCTTCTGGCATGGTGTGGCAAGCCTTCTGGCATGGTGTGGCAAGCCTTCTGGCATGGTGTGGCAAGCCTTCTGACACGGTGTGGCAAGCCTTCTGACACGGTGTGGCAAGCCTTCTGGCACGGTGTGGCAAGCCTTCTGGCATGGTGTGGCAAGCCTTCTGGCATGGTGTGGCAAGCCTTCTGACACGGTGTGGCAAGCCTTCTGACACGGTGTGGCAAGCCTTCTGGCACGGTGTGGCAAGCCTTCTGGCATGGTGTGGCAAGCCTTTTGGCACGGTGTGGCAAGCCTTCTGGCATGGTGTGGCAAGCCTTCTGGCATGGTGTGGCAAGCCTTCTGACATGGTGTGGCAAGCCTTATGGCATGGTGTGGCAAGCCTTCTGGCACGGTGTGGCAAGCCTTCTGGCATGGTGTGGCAAGCCTTCTGGCATGGTGTGGCAAGCCTTCTGACATGGTGTGGCAAGCCTTATGGCATGGTGTGGCAAGCCTTCTGACATGGTGTGGCAAGCCTTCTGGCACGGTGTGGCAAGCCTTCTGGCATGGTGTGGCAAGCCTTCTGGCATGGTGTGGCAAGCCTTCTGGCATGGTGTGGCAAGCCTTCTGGCATGGTGTGGCAAGCCTTCTGACATGGTGTGGCAAGCCAGGCTTGCAGTAGCTCAACCTGTTTACTGCACACTCCACACACTTCAGCTACACATTCTGAAAAACAATATAAATGAATGTTTGAAGAACTTGAAACAAGAACTACAGCTGCAGCTTGAGTCTGTTTCAGCGAGTTTTGAGCAATATTTTCCAGATATATACTTTTCAGCAATAGTATTTTCCAGATAAGATGATAAATTTGAACAAATGAAAAAAAAAGAAGATTGAAGATCCTTTTGTTTTGAAACCCCAGATTGTGTTATTGAGTTAAAGATAACAGCAGATCAGGAGAAAGAGTTAACCTGTCTCACAAGTAATAATTCACTAAGAATCAGACACAAGACGTGTTCGCTCTCATCATTCTGGACCTCTGTATTAAGTAATATCTCAACTTAACAAATAAGTTTTCCAGCTCTTGCTATCTTTTTCGACCACTTCTCCGAGGCTGGCTTCTTAACCTTAACAAAGTTCAAGTCCAAGGCCAGACACCGCCTTAACCCCACACCTTACAGGCCAGTTGCCCTAACTTGTATACCATGCAAGGTGATGGATCGTAAGGAAAAGGCTCGTAGAGCATCTGGAGAGGAGATTCGTAACACACCACCAACATGGGTTCAGAGATGGTAAGTCGTGCCTCGTAGGTTTAATAGAATTCTATGACCAGGCGACAAAAATTAGGCATGAAAGAGAAGGTTGGGCCGACTGCATATTCTTAGACTATCAGAAAGCCTTTGACACAGTACGCCATAAAAGGCCATTAAAAAAGTTGGAGAAACAGGCAGGAATAAAAGGTAAGGTGCTCCAGTGGATAAGGGAGTATCTAAACAACAGGAAACTGTAAGAAAGGGGGGGCGGGGAGATAACACAGTGGCATGATGTCACCAGCGGAGTCTTACAGGGCTCTGTACTTGGACCCATCCTGTTTCTGAAATATGTAAACGACTTTCCAGAGGGTATAGACTCTTTCCTCTCAATGTTTGCTGATGATGGAGAAAATTTGAGAAGAATCAAGACAGATGAAGATAGACAGAGACTACAGCATGACCTGGACAAACTGGAGGAATGGTCTAGAAAATGGCTGCTAAAGTTCAACTCAGGGAAGTGTAAAGTAATGAAATTAGGTGTAGGTAGCAGAAGGCTGAACACAAGGTACCATCTGGGAGGTGAAATCCTGCAAGAGTCAAATAGAGAGAAAGATCTGGGGGTTGATATCACACCGAACCTGTCCCCAGAGGCCCACATGAAAAGGATATCATCAGTGACAGGCTAGATTGGTCAACATAAGAAATGTCTTTAGAAACTTGTGTAAGAATTATTCAGGACCTTATATATCACTTATGTCAGACGTATACAGTATGCAGTATGTCTGGCTTCCATACCTAGTTAAACACAAGACAAAGTTAGAGAAGATTCAAAGGTATGCCACCAGACTAGTCCCGGAACTGAGAGGAATGAGCTACGAGGAAAGACTAAAAAAGCTGAACCTCTCATCCCTGGAAAATACAAGAGTAAGGGGAGACATGATAACCACCTACAAATTCTCGGGGGAATTGACAGGGTGGACAAAGCCAAACTCTTCAGCACGGGTGGGACACGAACAAGGGGACACAGGTGGACACTTAGTACCCAGATGAGCCACAGAGACGGTAGAAAGAACTATTTCAGTGTCAGAGTAGTTAGTAAATGGAATGCATTAAGCAGTGGAGGCTGACTCTATACACAGTTTCAAATGTAGATATGATACAGCTCATTAGGCTCTGGAACCTGTACACCAGTTGATTGATAGTCGAGAGGCGGGACCGAAGAGTCGAAGCTCAACCCCCGCAAGCACAAATAGGTGAGTACAGTCATCGAAGCACACAGTCACCCAAGCCTACAGTCGCCCAAGTACACAGTCACCCAAGCACACAGTCGCCCAAGTACACAGTCGCCCAAGCTCACAGTCACCCAAGCACACAGTCACCCAAGCACACAGTCGCCCAAGCACACAGTCGCCCAAGCACACAGTCACCCAAGCACACAGTCACCCAAGAACACAGTCGCCCAAGCACACAGTCACCCAAGCACACAGTCGCCCAAGTACACAGTCACCCAAGCACACAGTCACCCAAGCACACAGTCGCCCAAGTACACAGTCACCCAAGCACACAGTCACCCAAGCACACAGTCACCCAAGCACACAGTCGCCCAAGCACACAGTCGCCCAAGTACACAGTCACCCAAGCACACAGTCGCCCAAGTACACAGTCACCCAAGCACACAGTCGCCCAAGCACACAGTCGCCCAAGTAAACAGTCACCCAAGCACACAGTCGCCCAAGTACACAGTCACCCAAGCACACAGTCGCCCAAGTACACAGTCACCCAAGCACACAGTCACCCAAGCACACAGTCACCCAAGCACACAGTCACCCAAGCACACAGTCGCCCAAGCACACAGTCACCCAAGTACACAGTCACCCAAGCATACAGTCACCCAAGCACACAGTCACCCAAGTACACAGTCACCCAAGCACACAGTCACCCAAGCACACAGTCGCCCAAGCACACAGTCGCCCAAGCACACAGTCACCCAAGCACACAGTCGCCCAAGCACACAGTCACCCAAGCACACAGTCACCCAAGCACACAGTCACCCAAGCACACAGTCACCCAAGCACACAGTCGCCCAAGCACACAGTCGCCCAAGTACACAGTCACCCAAGCACACAGTCGCCCAAGTACACAGTCACCCAAGCACACAGTCGCCCAAGCACACAGTCGCCCAAGTACACAGTCACCCAAGCACACAGTCACCCAAGCACACAGTCGCCCAAGCACACAGTCGCCCAAGTACACAGTCACCCAAGCACACAGTCGCCCAAGTACACAGTCACCCAAGCACACAGTCGCCCAAGCACACAGTCGCCCAAGTACACAGTCACCCAAGCACACAGTCGCCCAAGTACACAGTCACCCAAGCACACAGTCGCCCAAGCACACAGTCGCCCAAGCACACAGTCACCCAAGCACACAGTCGCCCAAGCACACAGTCACCCAAGTACACAGTCACCCAAGCATACAGTCACCCAAGCACACAGTCACCCAAGTACACAGTCACTCAAGCACACAGTCACCCAAGCACACAGTCGCCCAAGCACAGTCACCCAAGCATACAGTCACCCAAGCACACAGTCACCCAAGCACACAGTCGCCCAAGCACACAGTCACCCAAGCACACAGTCACCCAAGCACACAGTCGCACAAGCACAGTCACCCAAGCACACAGTCACCCAAGCACACAGTCACCCAAGCACACAGTCACCCAAGCACACAGTCGCCCAAGTACACAGTCACCCAAGCACACAGTCACCCAAGCACAGTCACCCAAGCATGCAGTCACCCAAGCACACAGTCACCCAAGCATACAGTCACCCAAGCATACAGTCACCCAAGCATACAGTCACCCAAGCATACAGTCACTCAAGCACACAGTCACTCAAGCACACAGTCACTCAAGCACACAGTCACCCAAGCACACAGTCACTCAAGCACACAGTCACTCAAGCACACAGTCACCCAAGCACACAGTCACTCAAGCACACAGTCACTCAAGCACACAGTCACCCAAGCACACAGTCACTCAAGCACACAGTCACTCAAGCACACAGTCACCCAAGCACACAGTCACTCAAGCACACAGTCACTCAAGCACACAGTCACTCAAGCACACAGTCACTCAAGCACACAGTCACCCAAGCACACAGTCACTCAAGCACACAGTCACCCAAGCACACAGTCACTCAAGCACACAGTCACCCAAGCACACAGTCACTCAAGCACACAGTCACCCAAGCACACAGTCACCCAAGCACATAACCATTGTACACAGTGCCCTCTGAGAGCTCATCTCTAACTACTGGGTCGAACAACCAGTAGTTAGTGAAACAACTATCCTCGCCAATTACCAGCTGTGGCGGAACTGCCATTTTCACAAAATTACTCTCATTATCTGTCCGGATTGTCTTCTCCGCACGTCAACACAATCTATGAATAACTAATGAATACAATCAACCCATCCTCCACTAACTCACGGCACAACTAGCATCTCCAAGGGCAGCGCTTGACTCATGCGCTGAGAGGACGAGTCTACGGTCTGGTGAAGTGACGTCGTCAGCGCTTGACTCATGCGCTGAGAGGACGAGTCTACGGTCTGGTGAAGTGACGTCGTCAGCGCTGACTCATGCGCTGAGAGGACGAGTCTACGGTCTGGTGAAGTGACGTCGTCAGCGCTTGACTCATGCGCTGAGAGGACGAGTCTACGGTCTGGTGAAGTGACGTCGTCAGCGCTGACTCATGCGCTGAGAGGACGAGTCTACGGTCTGGTGAAGTGACGTCGTCAGCGCTTGACTCATGCGCTGAGAGGACGAGTCTACGGTCTGGTGAAGTGACGTCAGCGCTGACTCATGCGCTGAGAGGACGAGTCTACGGTCTGGTGAAGTGACGTCGTCAGCGCTTGACTCATGCGCTGAGAGGACGAGTCTACGGTCTGGTGAAGTGACGTCAGCGCTGACTCATGCGCTGAGAGGACGAGTCTACGGTCTGGTGAAGTGACGTCAGTGCTGACTCATGCGCTGAGAGGACGAGTCTACGGTCTGGTGAAGTGACGTCAGCGCTGACTCATGCGCTGAGAGGACGAGTCTACGGTCTGGTGTAGTGACGACTCTTCATTGTCTCTAATGTGTGTAAGACAAGGTGCCATCACGGCGGCACCCTCCCTTCGAGACGCTTTGAGGTCACTACACTAGTCTGTTTTGTTTGAGCTCAGTAGAGTGCCAGAGGTCTCTTAAGTACATCAGTAGAGTACCACAAGTCACTCAGTCCATCAGTAGAGTACTACAAGTCACTCAGTCCATCAGTAGAGTACCATAGAGTACCATAACAAAAGCTGTGTTTCCAAAGGACTACTATAGAGTAAGGAAAGAGACGGGAGGGAGAGGAGAAGGAGTGGCCCTGCTGATAAGGAAAGACTGGATCTTTGAGGAGAAAAAAATTCCGGACTGCGACTGATTCAATGAAAACATAACAGGAACTATAACAATGGATGGACCTAAGATAATAGTGGCAGTCATTTACAACCCTCCACTAAATGACAGAAGACCCAGACAGGAGTACGACAGAAACAATATAGCAAACAGTAATATAATAGAGAGAGCAGCTTCAGTTGCCTGCAGGAATGGATCCAGACTCTTAATCATGAGCGATTTCAACGATGGAAAGATAGACTGGGAGAATGGGGACCCACATGGAGGTGAAGATACATGGAGATCTAAACTCTTGGAACTGACTACAAGGAACTTTGAGCCAATATGTCAAGGGACCCACAAGAGTGAGAGGCAATGATGAACCAGCTAATTTAGACTCGACCTGATATTCACACGAGTCAGAAATAAGGGAAGTCAAATTTGAAGCCCCCATAGGAATGAGTGACCACAGTGTATTAACATTTGAGTATCTGGTGGAGGTAGAGATATCCTATCCAAGGATGGGATTGGAAGGGAAAAGACTAAATTACCGAAGAGGAAAATATGACGAGATGAGGAACTTCCTAATGGGAATACCATGGGAAACAGAACTCAGAGAAAAAACGGTACAGGATATTATAGATTATGTCACTCAGAAGTGCCAGGAAGCTGCCAAACAGGTTTATCCCGGCGCAAAAAGATAAAAATGGAAAGCAACAGAATAATCCATGGTTCAATCAGGAATGTGCGGTAGCGAAGCAATTGAGAAAAAGAACATGGGGAACCATAGGAATAACAGAACACCAGAGTGCAGGGAGAGATACCAGAGGGCCAGAAATGAGTACCTCAGAGTGAGGAGAGAAGCAGAGAGATAGTATGAAAATGACGTCACGAGTAAAGCCAAGACCCAACCAAAGCTGCTCCACTGCCACATCAGGAGGAAAACAGCAGTGAAGGAACAAGTGATGAAACTGAGAAAAGGGGAGAACAGATACACAGAGAATGACAAGGTGTGTGAAGAACTCAACAAGAGATTCCAGGAGGTCTTCACAATAGAACAAGGAGAGATCCCTGCACTAAATTTTGAGGAGGCAAACCAAACAACCTTGGAGGAATTTGACCTCACCTGTGATGAGGTTAAAAGGAATCTGTTGGAGCTGAATGTGACAAAGGCTGTTGGGCCTGACAGAATTTCACCATGGATACTAAAAGAAGGTGCAGAAGCACTAAGTGTGCCACTCTCTATGGTGTATAACAGGTCACTGTGAACAGGAGACCTGCCGGAAAGCTGGAAGACAGCTAATGTAGTCCCCAGTATACAAAAATAGTGACAGGCATTTGGTGGAGTGGTTAGGTTAGTGGTGAGGATAGTGGGGAGGTTAGTGGGGAGGATAGTGGGGAGGATAGTGGGGAGGATAGTGGGGAGGATAGTGGGGAGGATAGTGGGGAGGATAGTGGGGAGGATAGTGGGGAGGATAGTGGGGAGGATAGGGGAGAGGGGAGTCACCTTAAGAGGAGAGTCATCATGTGAATGAAACCACTCCTAAAACTACATTTAATGGTACAGATGTAATGTAAGCAGACGAGGAGTCACAATAACATGGCATAAATATGTTGACCAATCTACTCACTAGAAAGTGAAGGGACGACGATGTTTCGGTCCGTCCTGGACCATTCTCAATCGACTTGAGAATGGTCCAGGACGGACCGAAAAGTCGTCGTCCCTTAAGTTTCTAGTGGCAAGGCCCCAGCCACTCTCCACGAACTCTGGACAAAGTTTACAACAAAAGTGTCGCAAAAGTCCATATTCCACATATTAGATAAGTCTGACGGCCGACAAATTCACTGGATATAATTTAAACTTCCCCGAGGCGCCGATAACAACACACAATAGTTAACAAAAAGCTACAAAATTGGATTTAAATTTGGATACGGGGTGACGTATGCTTATGTTAATTTGGACTTTCTGGTTATAAAACACACCAGAGGCGGAACACAGCAGACATCCAGGAGCGTGTTACTGAAGAACACACCAGAGACGGAACACAGCAGACGTCCAGGAACGTGTTACTGAAGAACACACCAGACGTCCAGGAACGTGTTACTGAAGAACACACCAGAGACGGAACACAGCAGACGTCCAGGAACGTGTTACTGAAGAACACACCAGAGACGGAACACAGCGGACATCCAGGAGCGTGTTACTGAAGAACACACCAGAGACGGAACACAGCAGACGTCCAGGAACGTGTTACTGAAGAACACACCAAGGATGGAACACAGCAGACGTCCAGGAACGTGTTACTGAAGAACACACCAAGGACGGAACACAGCAGACGTCCAGGAACGTGTTACTGAAGAACACACCAGAGGCGGAACACAGCAGACGTCCAGGAGCGTGTTACTGAAGAACACACCAAGGACGGAACACAGCAGACGTCCAGGAACGTGTTACTGAAGAACACACCAAGGACGGAACACAGCAGACGTCCAGGAACGTGTTACTGAAGAACACACCAAGGACGGAACACAGCAGACGTCCAGGAGCGTGTTACTGAAGAACACACCAGAGGCGGAACACAGCAGACGTCCAGGAGCGTGTTACTGAAGAACACACCAGAGGCGGAACACAGCAGACATCCAGGAGCGTGTTACTGAAGAACACACCAGAGGCGGAACACAGCAGACGTCCAGGAGCGTGTTACTGAAGAACACACCAGAGGCGGAACACAGCAGACATCCAGGAGCGTGTTACTGAAGAACACACCAGAGGCGGAACACAGCAGACATCCAGGAGCGTGTCTAAGTCACCAGGCAGTGTTCCTGCATCACCCCCCCCCCCAACA